>JAAAWK010001168.1:600000-976180 GCA_022496015.1 Hordeum marinum | reverse complement strand
AACAACAACAACAACAACAACAACAACAACAACAACAACAACAACAACAACAACAACAACAACAACAACAACAACAACGGACAACAACAACAACAACAACAACAACAACAACAACAACAGCAACAACAACAACAACAACAACAACAACAACAACAACAACAAATTAATTAACTACATGTCAGTGGCAGATTAGTGTAAATTAATTAATTTAACTTAATTATCTACTAATTAAGCATCTGACAGGGTGGGGCCCTATGTCATTGACACTGGGGGTAGGGCCCCACATGTCAGTGGCACACGGGTGTCCAGTCAGCATGGTTGACTTGGTCAATAGGTCAACCAGGACCGCGGGGCCCACGGGTCAGTGACCCTGGCAGTGGCCCCAGGTCGGCCACGTGGGCGGCGGTGCCGGCCGGCCACCGGAGGAGCTCCGGCGAGCTCCCGAAACGGCGGGGAGGGTCGGAAACGGCACACAGGGCACCAAAATGAGCACTGTCTAGCGCGTTCGCGAGCTGGGGACGTCGCCGACCCATTCTGGCCAACGGTGGGTGCTATGGTGGACGGTGGCGAGCGGCAGGTCGACGGCGTCAGAGGCGGGTTCCGTGCGAACTCCGGCGCGTGCGTACAGGGGGCAACACGAGCGGGGCTAGTGCGGGAGCGGTCCTACGCGGTGCGGCGAAGCAATTGGGCGCACCCCCTTAACCATTTGGTCACCGGAGGCACGCTAGCGACGAGTTCTTGCGGCGGCGGGTTCGGGCTCCAGCGAAATCCTATGCTATGAGCTCGGGTTCGTCGAGGGGAAGGGGGAAGGAAGTAGGAGCTCACTAGGGTCCTGTAGGGGTGCTTAGCGGGCTCGGGGAGGCTCGATGTCGCCGGAATCGACGACGGCGAGCGGCGGCGATCCGAGGGGGAAGCAGCTCCGGGTCGTCGGTGCAAGGGCTCCGGGTGTCGTGCGTGTGGTCGAGGGGGACGAGGAGGACGTGGCGGAGCTCGTGGGTGCGGTGGCAGGGCATGGGAGGCACGGTGGCCGCGGCTAGCCGACGTCCATGGCGACGGTGGCGTTCGGGCGAGGTGCGAGCGGGCGGGGGAGAGGGAGAGAGCGAGATCTGGAGGGGCTAGGGTTTTGGGGGAGGGAGAGAGAGGCCTTGGGGGCAGTCTTATTCCCCTCGTCGGCAGGGACGACGCGGTGCGTCGGCAACACCGCGGTCGGCTGCTCTATAGCGACCGTTTTGGTCGCTATAGAGGAAGGAGACAACGGGGGGGAGTGGGCCTGGGCCGTACTGTAGCCGCTAGGTCTAGGTGCCTAGTAGTCTCCTTTCTTTTCCCCTTTTTTCTATTTTCTATGTCTTCCCATTTCCTTTCCTATTATTTCTAGTCACAATTTCCTTAGCAAAAATATGTGACAGGGCCTCAAAAATAGCAAGCATTATTTGAAATGGCCACATCAAGTTTAAGCAATCTTCAAAGTTGTTTGAATATTTAAATTTGAATTTAAATGCCCTTAGAAATATTTTTAGCTTCTGTTATTAATGGTGGGGACCACATTAGAATCTTGGTGATGTTGTTTTCCTTAACATTATTTATTTTGGAATATTTTACAAGCATGCAACATTTTATCTTTTATGTTTGAGGATTTAAATTTGTCACTTGAAACTGTAGAGCATTTGAATGGAATTTTAAATTGGACTCATCTTGATCATGTTCCACTTAACAAAATAATTAGTTGCTAATCATGCCATTACTGTAGCTTAATTACATCATCATTGTAGCACTGACACCAGGGTGTTACACGGGTATGAATCCATAGTTGAGGAGTGGGCTACCATCTTAGGAGTCCTAGACGTGGAAGATGGAGACATTGATGTGTACTCTGAGGCCAAGGCAAGCCACAGTGAGATGAAGAACATGTACAAGGAGATTCCTACTGCTCATCAGAAGTCTCACAAGCTAGGATCAATCTATTTCCACCAGGCTGGTCTATGCATGATCAACACCATTTTTAGGCATACCTGATTGCCTAAGTCTAGAGATAAGAAGATGATCATAGGCTACTCCATCAACATGCTGCTCCATCTAGACCATCATACGAGATTCATAGTGATGGATCTGATTGTGGAGACCGTGAAGAGGATTGCTGCTGACCAAAAGCGCTCATGTTTCTATGCACCCTACATCCAGATGCTTATCAACTCCAAGTTGGAGAAGCACATCTTTCAGCTTGATCGACCACATTTTCCACTCTTGCCGGAGCTCGAAGACAACTTTGTGGTGATGAACCCAGATCATCCGACATCAGCTGCAGCACAAGCACATGTTGAGGCAGCCAGAGACACTAGTGCTCAGCCGCCCATGACTAGGAGTGATAAGATGGATCTACTTGTCACCTCAATGCTCAGCATGCAGAAGGACATCACCAACATCCCGAAGAACCAAGAGAGCCTTGAGAGGATTATTGAAGACAAGTTTCATAGTCTCAACAACAATGTGGATGGGCTCACAATGACTGTCAATGAGCTAAAGAAGGAATTTGATATTGTGCCTATACCTCACTCTATAGATGATGATGATGAGGATGAGGATCGTACACCTCTCAGGACGACTGCTCAGTTCAGGACTCAGGCCAGGACTCCCATAGTGACAACTCCAGAGTTGAGACCGTCTTCATCAGCACCAGTTGCAGCCACTTCAGCTCCTTCAGCTCCACCCGTTCCTCCCGTTGCTACACCAACTCTGTCCATGGCATCAGAAGAAGTCTTTCTTGATGGAGTTCTCTCGACTCCAACCTCAGCTATCAGAGCAGATCAGCCCCAGAAGCGCGCTTAGCCCTATATTCATTGATCTGTATGTTGTCATCAATTACCAAAAAGGGGGAGATTGAAAGCACATTTGCTACCTTGGTGGTTTTGGTAATTAACAACAACATATATATCGTTGAACTAATATTTCCACTAAGCATATTTCAGGAAAGTTTAATGATGGGTTGGCAAAAGGATTATGGAGAAACCCCTAGATGCAAGAAATGGATTGGCAAAGCTTCAAGCAAAGAGGACTCCACATTTTGCTTTGTGAGAAATCACTTTGAGTCCATAGGAAAGCCAATACTATTAAAAGGGGTAAGGTACTGTTAGTTAACAAGATGCTCCAACGTGCACAAGTGATAGTCACCAAAAACACCCACAAACTCTCCACATATTCTGTCTAAGCCATTCTTGCAAAATCGGTGACACCAACACTTTCCCCTCGGTCCCATCGATTCCCAGACTCATGCCAAACCCTAGCACATCGGTGCAACCTATCCAACATCGGTGCCACCGAGTTCAGGCTGCCAACCTTCTGTTACCTCGATTCATAAAATCGGTACCACCGAGTTTTTGGATCGACGTCACCGAGATTTGGATTCTGACCGTTGGACACCTGAACGGTACCGCCGAGATTTCTATTATCGATCTCACCGAGATTCAAATTTTTCTACCTTTGAAGCAACTCAGTATCACCGAGATTGACACATTAGTGTCACTGAGTTGGTCACTTAAGGTGTAACTGTTGGATTTTTGGAGATGCCTATATATACCCCTCCACCACCACTCACTCGCAAGAGAAGCACTCAGAACATATCCCCACCTATCCTATCAGATTTTCTGAGAAAGAGCCACCTACTCATGTGTTGAGATCATGCCATTCCATTCCAACCATATCAATCTCTTCGACCAAAGCCAAATTTGTGAGAGAGTGATTGAGTGTTGAGGAGTCTATCATCTTGAAGAACAAGAACAAGGAGTTGATCAACAGTATCAAGCCTATTACCTTTTGGAGGGTGGTGCCTCCTAGATTGGTTAGGTGTCGCTTGGGGGCCTCCTACGTCGTGTTGTGGAGTGCAGAAGTTTGTAAGCAAGGAGATCGCCTACTTCGTGAAGATCTACCCGAGTTAGGCTAGTCCTCCATGGACGTAGGGCATCGTGGTATAGTCAAGGTTGCTTCTTCGTGGAATCCTCCGTGGATAGAGCCCTTCGTGGACTCTCGTGACCGTTACCCTCCATGGGTTGAAGACTCCATAAACATGGACGTACGATAGCACCACCTATCGGAACCACGAGAAAAATCTTCGTGTCTCCAAATTGCTTTTGATCTTCCTACCCTTCCTTTACTACTCATGCTTGTCTTTACTTTCCACCGCTATACTCATAGACATGCATGTGTAGGGTGTGCTTGACTTGCTATCAATGCTAAAATCTGCCAACACTTAAAATTGGGAAAAAGGTAGAACTTTTATTTAGTCAAGTAGTCTAATCACCCCCCCCCTCTAGACCTACTTTCGATCCTACACGTAACTGTAGTGATGTTGCACTCTTTCCTTATTTTTTCCCTTTCCATGTAAGATTCTTGACGTTCAGACTGTCGACCCGGGTCATCTTCCCGATTCAATAGGATCGTGTTCCCCCGTCGAACAGTCGTCCGAGAGATGCATACCCTGGTCGATCCCTAGTTTTGGCCAACAACGATCCTCGACCCTCGTTCCCGTTCCTCGACCGAATCGAACCGAGAACTTGGCAACTATAGTCATCGCCGCACAAAGCGAAGACCCATCAGGTCATCACCAACAGCCGCCACTCTAGCCCCCGGGATCGATAGTCGACCGCGGCTAGCAAGAATCCAACCGTCGCACGCGTTGGCCGTCAGCAAAGCCAACCCCGAATGCGTCGGTAGCATGCCAAAACCTCCGGCCATCCCCAACCACGCCGGTGAAGGAGTCCACCTAGGCGCGTGCCCACCGCTGCTCAGGGCCGCCGACCGACGCCCACACCACTCGAAAGGGAACAAATTTGAACAGAAAACCGCAGATTCGCTGCCACCATCCACCATGATTGGCTTTCACGTTGCCCCGACAGCCGTGATGGCACAATCGCCGCCAAAATCACCGGGGCCGCCGTCCAAATGTCTCCGTCGCCATGCCAGGCGTCTAGGGGCGTCGCCAAGCCTTGACGAGAGACTCCCCCGCAAGGGGAGGTGGAGAACCGCTCGTTGTGTTGGATCGGGTGAGCTTTGCTCGTCGGCCTCCTCGGCGGTGATGGGCGACGCGAGCGACTGGTATCGCACACAAGAATTCCAAATGCGCCTGGTGTCGGAGAAGAAAATCTCGCAGCCGTGTGTGTGTGTGTGTGAGTAGGGATGAAAATGGAGTGGAAAGTTTCCGCTTTTCCGGAGGAAAAATGAAAACGAAGAGGAAATATGAAAACGAAAACGGAAATTTGAAAAAGGGAAATGGAAATGAATTTTTTTATGCGGAAACGAAAACAAAAACGGAACTGTGTTTTTCGGTAAAATAGGCGTGGAAACGAAACTTTCCGTTTCCGTGAATATGGAATTTGTTTTTCTACTATAGAGCCATGGCTGCTTTGTTGCCCAACTACCAAACAACACATAATGATAGAATGAGCATGATGGATCATTTGAAGATCATTTACTACCATACAAACCCTATATGAAATAGTTATGTACTACTACAATACCACCCTATGTTGCTAACACAACCATATCATTTTGTAACCATGTTAAACATTCCATAATTGTTTTTTGTTTTTGTATTTCTTTATGATTCAAGGGTGTTGTAAGTTCCGATCAAGAAAGTTTTGTTTCCGTGTCCGCTTTGTATTCTTTCTTTCTGTGTTTTCGATAGTATTTGTTTTCGTACTTGTTTCTGGGATTTCTGTATTTGTTTTTGCTTCTGCCAAAAAATATGGAAATAAATACGATAGCAACCAGTTCCGTTCATTTCCGCGCCGTTGTGTGAGTGTGTGGCCTCCATCCATCTCAGTTCTCACACCCAAACTCAAGTCCTCTTGGTGGCACGCCTCACAGCCAAAGATGAGCCACAGAACCGTCGTCTCCTCCTCACCGCTTCCAACTCCTCACCGCAAAGATTCAATTCGCAGGGGAACACAAAGCTCAAAGCTACCAGCTACCTGAAATGGCTCTCGCCCACCAGATCACCAAGCAGCCTCTCCTCTCCTCCCCGCCCTGCCTCCCAAGAACAAACGGCAGCAATGTGCGGACGGCGAGGACGCAGTTTCTTGGTCACAGCTTCTGCTTGAAGCTTCGGGATACGGCGAGGAGCTGCGTCGTCGTCCGCGCTTCTTCATCGGCGCAGGCGGAGTCCAAGTCCGGCGGTGGGGACGGGGATGGTGGCCAGGAGCTGTACGAGGAGTACGAGGTGGAGATCCTGAAGCCTTACGGGCTCAAGTTCGCCAAGGGCCGTGACGGCGGCACCTACATCGAGGCCATCTTCCCCGGCTCCTCCGCCGAGCAGACAGGCAAGTTCACCGTCGGCGACAAGGTTATCGCCACCAGGTCAGTCCGCTCAGATAATCCTCTCACACCAGCCAACCCACAAGAATTTCAGAGTGGCCGCCCGATCAAGATTTCTTCCGTGTTGCTAACTGATGGCAAACTCACAGCGCCGTCTTTGGAGAGGAAATCTGGCCGGCGGCAGGATACGGCCAGACCATGTACTGCATCCGCCAGAGAGTTGGCCCTCTCTACATGAAGATGCAGAAGAAATTTGGTAAGAACAGTTAGTACTTACCTGCTTCATTGTGAGTCTTTACATGGCAGATATGATTGTGAATTCATCAATTCAGAATTTGAGTTATAACATTAACCGAGTCCAGGGAAATGGGATGGTGCTGCTGAGCTCTCTGACAAGGAGGTCATCAGGGCTGAAAGGAACACCGGAAATGTCAGCACTAAACTGAGAGAGATTCAGGTAAGAATAGGATCATGCTTTACTCTATTCTTTTTCTGCTCCTAGAGATCTGTAGATTGCTCATGCTTGTGGTGCACGTGTCGATCCCAAACGTTGGATGCAGATGCAAAATTACCAGAAGAAAATGGAGCAGAAGATCCAAAGAGAAGATGACCTTCGCATGGGGCTAAAGCTGTACAAGTCGGTGATACATACCATATGATGCAATGAGACTGCTTCAATTTCAAAACTCTGTTGACTTGTTCGGGAAAAAAACTTTCAGGGATGGGAAATACGAGGAGGCGTTGGAGAAGTTTGAGTCGGTGCTGGGCTCAAAACCAGAGATTGATGAAGCTTCTGTAGCCAGCTACAATGTCGCGTGCTGTTATTCGAAGCTCGACCGGGTTCGCCTCCTACTTATTTCCGTATAAACAGCAAAAGTGCAGGTCTGCCGCTCAATGCACACATATGGATGTTCTTTTGTGCAGATACAAGCTGGCCTTTCTGCACTTGAAGAAGCCATGAAAGCAGGCTATGAAGACTTCAAGGTAACTAGACACCATCTGCTTTACAAGAGTAATAGGGTCCAAGCTTCATAGTTAGTGACATTATATCTTACTTCATTTCCTGAAGAGGATTCGCACCGACCCGGATTTAGCAAACTTGAGGAACTCTGAGGAGTTCGCCACCCTGCTAAACAAGTATGATGAATCGTTTATCAATGAGAATGCCATCAATGCTATCAAATCCATATTTGGATTCGGTAAGAAGTGATCACCTCCTACCGATGGCACACATCTAATTGGTGTTGCAGTTTGCAAACTTGGCCATACAGTGCCACTAGTTCGAAACAGTAGTTTTAGTTTGTTCTTGCTGAGACTTGGGAGATATCTCCAGGAAACGTTTTTAGCCTTCCTTTCTACTTCAACCATTCTATGAACATACACTCTGTACATCCAAATGGGAATCCTTCATTGGGAAAGCAAAGGCCATGTACAGGAAATATGTTACCATCGTGCGTGTAAGTTGTAACGTACTACGCTATCCTAAATAAGCGGGTACCAATCAGAATGTGGATCTATTTTCTGGTGAACACAAGAGCCAGCTTTTAACGGACAAGACATGCTTTACCTTTTCAGTTTTGGAAAAGCTTACATGTTATAAACTGTTATCCTTGATTGACTATATTTTGATAGTTGAATTGCTGAGATTATGCAATGATTAATTTCATCTCATCTAATATGCATGAACATGATTTGATCTTGTGTGGAAGTTAGAGGAAGTAGAATTATACCTCGTTTGGAGAGGCCATCTCGGTAGACGAAATCGAGTCTGGAGCAGCGTTTTGGTTACAGGGCGGTAAATTCGGATACTGCCCGGTATCCGCGTTTCTCGCTACCCCACGAGAAAGCTGCGTACCGGGTAAATATGACCATGTGCACCCCGTAGGTCGCTAGTTCGATTCCAGGTAGTCCCGTGTATTCTTTTTTTTTTTTGCTTAACCAATCTTCAATAAAACTTTAAACACACACTAGGAGGATCGAACAAACAACCTCCAGAAGTTGCCACTGCGCCAACACCTACTCTGTGTACCAATTGAGCTCAACACTAATATATTACGAGCCCAAAAAAGTTTTGAATTCAAATTGCGTTTAAAAATTTTGAGCGGTATTTCCTCGGGATGTTACGGTATCCACGGTATCCGTGTTTCTCGCCCACGCTCGGTATTTTCTTGGGATTCAGTAGCCAAAACATTGGTCTGGAGTGGGTGAAGAATTGGATTGTGTCTCCGGCACCTCACCTGAGTAATGATAAGCTTTCACGTCAACGAGGAGCGCTCTCCCGATTGAAGACGGAGTAAATTTAGGAGGGGACTGTCCTAAAAAATGCCACGATTTTGTTGATGCGGGATTCCCTCGTTTATGTATAGCGTTGCACATGACGTAGGACCACCTAACCACATTAGCCTTTTCTAGAAAAAAAGGATCACCCGCCTCTGCATCATTGCCATGCACATTATATGTATTGAAGTTCAAAAGTATCAATCTCCAACATCAAAGTGCGACCCAAAAGTTATCGGAAATGATAAATCTTTAACGTTCAGATTTTAAGCCTGACAACCTAAGCGCTTTTTACGACAACTTTAGTTGACGCGAGGTGGCTGGTTGTCATTTTTAAATCCGGAATTCGAAATTTATCAGGGGCCAAAATTATTACAAACCACAACCGGCACGAATAGAGATAGGAAACTGCAAACTCAGCGTGGGGGAGGAGGCTAAATCCGCCACCACTAGACCCTCCTTCCTCCTCCACCCTTGTCGCCGTCGCCAACGTGTGCTAACGGACAAAGGTCGATCGACCTGGGCGGTGGCGTGGCCATCTCTCCTCCTGCCTAAGGGCGGTGGTGCAGGGCGCAGTTCTCGGGTGGTGGCGCGGCACGAGCATGTCTCGCGGTGGCTGCATGACGTGCGCGTGCGTGGTCTGTTGCATGGGCGGCGTTCCTTCTTTGGATCGGCATGCTCGTCGGTGGTCAGTCGGGCTCCTTGGCTGCATGGACTGTGAGGCCCTGGTTCGGTTCTTGTGACATGGGGTGGCCGACCTCATGCTCCCATGCCAAATCTATGGCAGTCCCCGCGTTCCCCTTCCTCGGATGTGGCACACCTCCTTTAGCCATGACTTCGGCATCCGTGCTTGGAGTTGATGGTAGCTAGCCAGGTGGATGTCGGGATGGGACCTCATCCAGGGGAACCCCTGGACGCTGATGGTGGCCAAGATGTTGATGGTGCTTTGGGAACCATTTCCTCCTTGGTGGCGACACTGAGGACAACTCCCCTTGCTCCCCCATGTCTCTGTGCCCGGGTGAAAACTCTAGTTCCCAGTGAATGGGCGGCGGCGGTGCTACGGTGTTGTTACCTCCTTAGGCGACGTCTTGGGCACTGGTACGGTGTGTGTGTGTTGCAAACTCGGTTGGTCTACTTCGGGGATACCCTAGATCTAGGTCTCACGGAACGGATGGTGACAATGTCTTTGAAGTTGTGCTCCCTTCTAGGGTATCATTTTGGAGTAGGTGCTGGCTGAAGGGGCAAAGAGGTGGAGCGGTGTTGCATCTACCTTCTAGATCAAAGTTTCTATTTCTATTGGAGAAAGTAGGATGAAATCTTGTATAGTCCTTCCAATAAATCTTATGAACCATCCAAAAGTGACACGAATAGTCCTAGAGATCGTTCTACAACAAACAATATGATACGTACCATTCAACTCTTATGTCACCTAGATTACCCCAATATCAGCACCAGTATCCGCGAGTTAGACATGCATCAAGTGATCTCAAATCCAATATTCAATCAAACATAAAGAAACCTCAAAGAGCAAGACTTATTCACCACGAAAACAGAAGGAGGTGAGCATCATGTGACTAACGTATTAACAAAGCTCATGATAAATCAAGATCGTGTCAAATCAATAACACGAGTGGGAGAGAGAGGGAGAGGGATAGGCAGAGGGAGTGGGAGCGGGAGGGAGGGAGGGAGGGAGGGAGGGAGAGGGAGATGGAGGGGGGAGGGGGAGGGGGAGGGAGAGGGAGAGGGAGAGGGAGGGATATGGAAAGAGAGCGAGCGATAGCGCGCGCGAGAGAGAGGGCGAGAGGGTGGGCGAGGGAGGGGGCAAGGGGAAAGGAGAGGGAGGGAGAGAGAGACTGGTACGAAACCCGAGGATAAACTACTCACACGGCCTCCCAAATGATTTTCCCCTCCGACAGGGCGCTGGTAAAGTGCTCTAGATGAGATCGCCTTGAATCAGAGGCTTGAGGAAGCAGAGAGAAAACTTCTACCTTTCTTTCTGGGGATTTCTAGTTTTATAATTTTTTCCAGCATTGGAATAACGCCTAACGGTGCCGGGAGGGGTGGGGGGGCACAACACAGGGGCGCGACCACTCCCTGAGGCACGCCCTAGTGGCTTGTTGGCCCCTCGGGCTTCTTCTGGCTGCATCCTGAAGCTTCTAGGGTTCTTCTTGGTCCGGAAAGAATTTTAATCCTGTTTGGACCTTCCTTGGTATGGATTTTCTGCGAAAGAAAAAGCATGCAAAAACAGGAACTTGCAATGGGCACTAGATTAATAAGTTAGTCAATAAAGATAATGTAAAAGTGCACGAAAACCATTTGAGAGTTCCGCTCAGGACTGAACATGTTCTCGTACCTTAGGCATAGCTCGCTAGAGCATGAAAAGGAAATGCAAGAGCATATGGGTCCTACCAAGGTTCAGGCCACCGTGAAGGTGTAATACCCTACACCTGCATTGGTTTGATATTGTTGTGTGTAGAGATACAATATGTCTTCGTGGGTAGTAAAAAGTTCTCCCCTCCTCGTGTGCCCGTCGTCTCCTATTTATATTATCTCCTTCTTACCTTCCTCCAATGAGAGACCACCACATGCCTAGCTGTAGCTCGGTTGGGGGGATGAAAGTCTCGCCCTCCCCTCTTTGCCCCGAGAGAAGGTGGATATGCCTTTGTACCATTTCGTATAGGCTGCTACAGGACGACCCCACTCCTTGAGCAGG
This sequence comes from Hordeum marinum, assembly GCA_022496015.1. Taxonomy (NCBI): domain Eukaryota; kingdom Viridiplantae; phylum Streptophyta; class Magnoliopsida; order Poales; family Poaceae; genus Hordeum; species Hordeum marinum. The sequence goes on along the minus strand of JAAAWK010001168.1, from coordinate 964,887 downwards.
GTAGGCGAATCTCCCTAGACCACTTTTGATGACCCCCGATAGGACGAGGTTGGGGGGATGAAAGTCTCGCCCTCCCCTCGGAATGATTCCCTCTATGTTCTTCTTTCTCTCGCGCGATCATTCTCGAACGGGGCCAAAGGTATTCCCGGCAGGCCCCGGGAGGCCCTTGCTGGGGCGCATCGCCCCTATCCGGCAAGCTCAAGCGACCTCGCGCTTCATCTAGCAATAGGCCTTATGATCAGGTGACGTCATCAAGCCCTTGATCTGTCGGCCCTGGCTAACCCATTCTCCACCAGACCAACAGTAGCCCCTGGGCCCATTCCCCAGTTGTATCCCGTACATGCGTACAAAAAGGAGGGGAATGGGGCCCGTGATCGTCGGGACTTGACCCGGCGTGTTTCTTCCCCTGTGCTTTTGTTTTAGTCACATTTATTGTGGTGGTGCCACGGGCTTCCACTCTGCAAAGGTGTCTCCTCAATTTCCAGCCATGCGGCCCGGCTTTGGGGAATGGTAGTAACGGGGAGTGATACATTCATTTTGCATCATGTTTTCCTACTGTTATTGATAATGTTTTTATGCATAATAATGCTTTGGAGAGTAATTCTAATGCTTTTTCTCTCACAATTTGCAAGGTTTACACCAAGAGGGAGAATACCGGCAACTGGAATTCAGTACCTGAAAAAAGCATGTCAGAGATACCTATTCTGCACATTCCCAATGAAGTTGAAAATTTATGGACATTTTTTATATAATAAATAAGAAATACTGGAGGTGGGCACCCTCCACCAGGGTGCGCCAGCCCCCTTACCTGCACCCTGGTGGAGCGTTCTCACCCTGGCCCACCTATGGAGCCCATCTTCTGGTATAAATTCCCCCAAAACCTAAAAAAATTAGGAGGACTTTTGGGACGAAGCATCGCCGCCTCGAGGCAGAACTTGGGCAGGACCACTTTTGCCCTTCGGTGGAGCGATTCCGCCAGGGGAACTTCCCCCCTGGAGGGGGAAATCGAAGCCATCGTCATCACCAACAACCCTCTCATCTTGGGGAGGCCATTCTTCATTAGCATCTTCAACAACACCATCTCCTCTCAAGATCTAGTTCATATTTTGTGTTCAATCTTTGTACCGGAACCTCAGATTGGTATGTATGGGGTGGCTAGTAGTGTTGATTACCTTGTGTAGTTGATTGCTATATGATTTATTTGGTGGAAGATTATATGTTCAGATCCATTATGCTATTCAATACCCCTCTGATCTTGAGCATGCATATTATTTGTGAGTATTTACCTTCGTTCTTGAGGTCACGGGAGAAGTCATGTTGCAAGTAATCATGTGAATTTGATATGTGTTCGATATTTTGATGATATGCATGTTGTGATTCCCTTAGTGGTGTCATGTGAACGTCGACTACATGACACACCATCCTTGGGCCTAAGGAAATGCATTGTGGAGTAATTATTAGATGATGGGTTGCTAGAGTGACAAAATCTTAAACCCTAGTTTATGTGCTACTTCGTAAGGGGCTGATTTGGGTCCACATATTTAATGCTATGGTTAGACTTTGTCTTAATACTTTTCTCGTAGTTGCGGATGCTTGCGAGGAGGTTACTCATAAGTAGGTTGTTATTTCAAGTAAGAACAACACCTTAGCACCGGTCCACCCACATATCAAATTATCAAAGTAGCGAACACAAATCAAACCAACATGATGAAAGTGACTAGATGAAATTCCCGTGTACCCTCAAGAACGCTTTGCTTATCATAAGAGATAGTTTTGGCCTGTCCTTTGCCACAAAAGGATTGACCTACCTTTCTGCAGGGAGTTGTCCACTCACGAGTGTATAGTTACCTCCCACATGCCCCTCCCATGAAGCAAAGGTTGGGTGGCGTCACCCAGGCCTTATGGTTATATGTATTCCTCCCTAAGCTTTCGCCATCCCTATGGAGCAAATAATGTATTCTTGCCTTCCTCTGGATCTCATGGCTCCGCCTAGAGTAGTCACGACGGCGGAGAGGAAGAAAATAAAGGAGTCACCTAGGCCCTCCGGTCCGCCGCAAGCCTTGCTGTCGTGGTTTTGTCACGACAGATGTCCGAAGACTTAGGTTTGAGGCCATCGCTAAGGCGGTGGACTCAAAGGGGTTGATCAGGACGAAAGAGACGGGTTTACCCAGGTTCGGCCCCTAGGGAAGAGGTAAAAGCCTATGTCCTGCTCTGTGTATATTGATTGGAGTATCGATTACAAGGGAGCGTATTCGCTTGACCTATCTCTCAATGGATTGGTTTCTGTCTAACCGTCCCCAGGTCTTGCCTTTATATAGGAGATCAAGTACCCGGGTTACACGAGTCCCAAATCGACTCTTACCATGTGTCTGGTCCTGTCTCTAAGCCGCCTTGCCTCCTTTGGCAAGCCGTCTCCGGGTGGCTCACCCACCCGGGTCTTACGCTACCTCCTGTCTCCTGACCTCCGTCTCAGCCCATCTGGTAAGCCGCCATGCGGCCTAGTCTTCCTATTCCGTCCCACTTGATAACGAGCCACCAGGTATGACCCGGCCCCACCCGGGCGGGTCTTATCATGGGGTTATATCCCTAACATTAGGCCCCAAATTGATTTGAGCCTGTCCATGTCAATCTTCCATTTTATTCGGTGGTGAGTCTTACGTCCTTATTACCTGCAAGACAAGAATTTCATAACCCCGCCGTGACGTCACTTACTGATATGCCCGAAAGATTCCGTGACGTTCGCAACAGATCCTTTCATTAAATAGTCGGCCTGAAAATCGAGGCGTTCCCTTCGGTCAATTATCATTTCACCTCCTCGATTCCCGCGCACCTCGTTTTGCCGCCACATCTCATGAATAGGGCCACGAGGGGGCCTTTTCTCTTTCCGCCGCCCCTGTCTTCTTCTTCTTCCTCACGATGCTTCACTCCTCCGGAGCTCCGCCGCGCCGACCGGACTTCACCGTCATCCTCAACACCGGCTACTGCATCAACCTAAGCTAGTCCAGAATCTCGCCCGCGTCGTCCGCATCCGCAAGGTACTCTTTTCTTCTTTGTTAGATCGGAAACCTTCCCGCACTGGATCCCCCCGAGTTTGTCATTGTTCCATTAGCGCGCTTTGTTGCTCATCGTAGATCTTTATCCCGCTCCTTTCCATGTATCGACTACATGTTCTTCCACGACACCCGTTCTAGGTTTTGATTATATTTCATTTTCCCTCGCGTGTAGATCTTGTAGCCACGGTAGTAACATGCGAAACCTATTTTTCACACTTAGCAATATTTCTGGCATCATCCCGTCAACATAATCCGCCGTTACCTTGCCGGCTCTCTGGCAAAATGTACGGGCAGCTTAGCTTTCCTCTACCATGCTAACCGTAGCTGGTTTGACTTTTAGCTTCCTAACCCGCCATACCTTGCGCTTTCTCACAGTCAACCCGTCACCATGCCTCGTGCGCTCTCATCCTTTGATTGGGTCGGTTCCGGAGTGACCGAACAATTCTTGCTTGAGTTAGTAGAGACGGGCTCATTGCCGGCTCAGGATGTCCTCCACTAGCGGGTTCCTGGGTCAGAGAAGAAACCCATCCCTAAGGAGGGGGAGGTTGTTATATTCGCTGATCACCTCTCCCGCGGGTTTAGCCCGTCCGGGTCAAAATTCTTCCGAGGCGTCCTCCACTTTTTCAAGCTTCACCCTGAAGACATTTCCCCTAATTCCGTCACCAATATGTGCAACTTCCAAGTCTTGTGTGAAGTTTATCTGCAAGAAGAGCCGTCCATCGACCTCTTCCATGATTTCTTCTACGTCAACCGCCAAACAGAAGTGGTGGCTGGATCAAGCTTGGAGCTCGACGACATCTCCATCCAGAGACAGTGAGATCTGGCTTATCCGGCTGCCCTTTTGCCAAGCCACCCCAAAGATTGGAATAGGACTTGGTTTTAGTGCAAGGATACCTCTCCAGAACGAGAAAATCCACTGTCGGGTTATTGCCCTACCCGGCTCTGCACCTCCACTGAACTTCCAGACCGGATGTCTGCTGCAAAGTGTGCGAAGTATGCTCCGACTTTTGCAAAGATCAAGGCCCTCCTAGAGAACGGCTTAACTGGAGTCGATTTAACCCGCTGCTGGGTCTTGTGGACAGTCTTACCACTAAGCTAGCGTGACCGGCTTATGTGCAAATATACAGGAGACGAGAATGATCCTCTCTGTTTCAACCACACGCCTCTGACAGAAGAAAGTGTGAACTTTGCTGTAAAACAACTTCTCCGTGAAACCCAGGAGGCTTGCAACACGATCGGGTTAAGACCCTTCTGCATCGCAAACCCAACTCCGGATGTAAGAAAAGACCTTCTTCTCAGAACTGCTCATTCCTGTCTTAACCTTATGCTTGACATCTTTAACTCTTTTGGCGGCTCTTCATACATGCCGACTCTAACTTCTGGAAGAAGAAATACACTCGCCCCCGTGAAGAAGAAGTCCCAAGCGGTTAACGCCCGTGGCTGTAAGAAGAAAACTTCGGCTCAAGAACTTCTTGCACTAAACGACTCAGAGGTAGAAAACTTGATTCCCTTAACTGTCTCTTTATGCCACTTACTGACATCGTTTGTACACAGGAGGAGACGGAAATGAGTCACGCCAATGCCCCTGAGGTAACTTATGTTTACTCCGACTTAGAGGTCTTACCGCGAGAGAAAATACAACGGGTCGTCCGAAAAGTTCCTTTTTCGCATCCTCTTCTTACTTAGACCCCAAATTTCCTTTGAAAAAGCAACAACACGACTCGTGATGTTAGACCTGGACCTCCGGCTCTGAAGATCTTATGGCCGGCTTACCAAACTCCTCGGCTCCGCGGAAACGACCGCCTGAGGTGCTCTTTTTACCAAATCTTAATATCCGCCTTATACTCCTGTACTGTCACCTTATTCATGCACTTTATTATCTCAATTTTATAGGAGTCACCCCCTTCGTCCGGCGACTCAACTGCCTCCAAGCTTCCTCCTATGAAGATCAACCTAGAGTATGTCTTTTACCTTGCAGTGTGTGTATTATCTTTTCCCTGCACCGTGTAATAACTCTTTTTATTTCTAGGGCTCAAGAAAAACGAAGGAAGACAGGCGGGTCGACCTTTCCGGCTACGACCCAAAAGCCAGAAACTGCTGAGTCGGCTCCTTCCACTTTGGCTGAACATTCTGAAGTTAATAAAGATGCACCTGAGCGCACTCCTCCACCTTGAGAGATGGAGGATCACCGCATGACAGCTCCTGAGAGTCCGACGGCTGACCCTAAGCCGCCTAGTCCTTCAACCGTCATCGAAGATCCATCTCATCCTGATGTTATCATCACTAGGACGGGTTACCAATCTCCTACACCTCATGTGTTGACCAAACACGGCAGCAAGATTTGTTGGAAATATGCCCTAGAGACAGTAAATAAAGTGTTTATTATTATATTTCCTTGTTCATGATAACCGTTTATTATCCATGCTATAATTGTATTGATTGGAAACATATTACATGTGTGGGTAAATAGACAACACTTTGTCCCTAGTATGCCTCTAGTGAACTAGCTCGTTGGTCAAAGATGGTCAAGGTTTCCTAGCCATTGACATGTGATGTCATTTTATAACGGGATCAAATCATTAGGAGAATGATGTGATGGACATGACCCAAACTACAAACGTAGCATATGATCGTGTCAGTTTATTGCTACTGTTTTCTGCATGTCAAGTATTTGTTCCTATGACCATGAGATCATGCAACTCACTGACACCGGAGGAGTACCTTGTGTGTATCAAATGTCGCAACGTAACTGGGTGACTATAAAGGTGCTCTATAGGTATCTCTGAGGGTGTTTGTTGGGTTGGCATGGATCAAGACTGGGATTTGTTAATTTGTGTGACGGAGAGGTACCTTAGGGCCCACTCAGTAATACAACATCACAATAAGACTTGCAAGCAATGTGACTAAGTGTTAGTCATGGGATCTTGTATTACGGAACGAGTAAAGAGACTTGCCGGTAACTAGGTTGAACTAGGTATGGAGATACCGACGATCGAATCTCGGGCAAGTAACATACCGAAGAACAAAGGGAACATCATACGGGATTAACTGAATCCTTGACATAGAGGTTCGACCGATAAAGATCTTCGTAGAATATGTAGGAATCAATATGGGCATCCAGGTCCCGCTATTGGTTATTGACCGTAGAGGTGTCTCGGTCATGTCTACATAGTTCTCGAACCCGCAGGGTCTGCACACTTAAGGTTTGGTAACATTTCGATAGTATAAAGTTATGTATGGTGGTGACCTAAGGTTGTTCGGGATCCCGTATGAGATTCCGAACATCACGAGGAGCTTCGGAGGTAAAGATTGATATATAGGAAGTCCTATTTTGGTCACCGGAAAAGTTTTGGGCTCATCGGTAGTGTACCGGGAGTGCCGGTAGTGTACCGGGAGACCATCGCGAGGGGTATTTTGACCCAAGAGGCTACATGGGCTGTGGGAGGATGAGTACCAGCACTTAGTGGGCTGGAGGAAGTCCCACAAAGGGCCCATGTGGCTGGGAAGAAAAAGTCCAAAAGGAAAAAGGTGGAAAAAGGCAAAAGGGCTAAATTAGGAAGGAGTCCTAATCCTACTAGGAGTGGAGGAGGAGGACTCCTCCCTCCTGGTTCGGCCGACCCAAGGGCTGGCTCCTTGGGAGCCAAGCCTCCTCCTCCTCTCCTCCTATATACACTAGAGGGTTTTAGGGTTTTGGCACAATATTTTCAGCCACGTGCTACCCGTTCCTCTAGTGCATAGTTTCTCCTCTAGATCGGTTTTCTGTAGTGCTTAGGCGAAGCCCTGCCGGAATTACTCCACCACCATCGCCGTAGTGCCATCACGCTGCCGGAGAACTCGTCTACCTCTCCACTCCCTCTTGCTGGATCAACAAGGCGGAGATCGTCATCAAGCTGTACATGTGCTGAACACGGAGGTGCCGTCCGTTTGGCCCTAGATCGGAAGAACCGTGATCAAGATCGCGAGACGGATCGTGATGAGATCATGGGATGGATCGTGATGAGTTCGCGGGATGGATCATGATGAGATCGCAGGACAAATCGGTGATGAGTTCACAGGACGGATCGTGATGAGTTCGCGGGACGGATCGTGATTGGATCGCGGGACGGATCGTGATGAGATCACGGGATGCACGGCGATTTGGATCGCGAAGACGTTCGACTACACCAACCGCGTTTCTTAATGCTTCCCGCTTAGCGATCTACAAGGGTTTGTAGATCCACTCTTCTTCTCGTAGATGCTCATCACCCTGGATAGATCTTGCGTGTGCATAGGAAATTTTTTGTTTCCCATGCAACGTTCCCCAACAGTGGCATCATGAGCTAGGTCTATGTGTAGATGAGATCTCGAGTAGAACACAAAGAGTTTGTGGGCGTTGATTCTTAGATTGCTTCCTCCCTTGGTCGTGTTTTGGTTCAGCGGTATTGTGGGATGAAGCGACCCGGACCAACCTTACTCGTACGCTTACAAGAGATCGGTTCCATCGACTGACGTGTAACCTCGTTGCACAAAGATGGCTGGCGGGTGTCTGTTTCTCCTACTTTAGTTGGATCGGATTCGACAAAGGCGTTCCTTGAGAAGGTTGAAAAGCAACTAATGTATCACCGTTGTGGTTTATGCGTAGGTGAGAATTGTTCTTGCTAGATACCCGTAGCAGCCACGTAAAACATGCAACAACAATTAGAGGGCGTCTAACTTGTTTTTGCAGGATATGTTGTGATGTGATATGGCAAATTACATGATGAGATATATGTGACATATGAGATGATCATGTTTTGTATAGAATATCACGACTTGCATGTCGATGAGTACGGCAACCGGCAGGAGCCATAGGGTTGTCTTTAATTATTGTATGACCTGCGTGTCAATCATTAAGCTCTATGTAATGCTTTACCTTATCGCTAAACGGTAGTAATAGTAGCAGAAGCATGGTGGGTGCGACAACCACGATGGCGACACGTTGATGGAGATCAAGATGATGGAGGTCATGGTGTCATGCTGGTGACGATGGAGATCATGCCGGTGCTTTCAAGATGGAGATCAAAAGCACAAGTTTATGGCCATATCATGTCACTTATGATTTGCATGTGATGTTAATCCTTTTATGCACCTTGTTTTGTTTAGGACGACGGTAGCATTATAAGGTGATCCCTCACTTAATTTCAAGACAAATTGTGTTCTCCCCGAGTGTGCACCGTTGCGAAAGTTCGTCGTGTCGAGACACCACGTGATGATCGGGTGTGATAGACTCTACGTTCACATACAACGGGTGCAAGCCAGTGTTGCATATGCAGAACACTCGGGTTAAACTTGAAGAGCCTAGCATGTACAGACATGGCCACGGAACACAAGAGATCGAAAGGTCAAACATGAGTCATATAGTAGATATGATCAACATGATGATGTTCACCATTGAAACCACCTCAACTCACGTGATGATCAGACTTGAGTTGGTGAATTTGGATCATGTATCACTCGAATGACCGGAGGGAGGTCAATTTGAGTGGGAGTTCTTCAGTAATGTGATTAATTGAACTCATTATCATGAACATAGTCGGTAGTGTCTTCGCAAATTATGTTGTAGATTACTTGCTCGCCCTGTAGCTCCCTTGAATTTTTATATGTTCCTAGAGAAATAGAGTTTAAAGATGATGGTAGCAATATTGCGGACTGGTCCATGATCTGAGGATTGTCCTCATTGCTACACAGAAGGATTATGTCCTTAATGCACCGCTAGGTGCGCCACCCCGTCTAGCATCGTCTGTAGATGTTGTGAACATCTGGCAGGCGCGTTTCGATGACTACTTGATAGTTTAGTGCGTCATGCATTACGACTTAGAATTGAGGCTCTGAAATGTTTTGAACGTCATGGAACATATGAGATGTTCTAAGAGCTGAAATTAGGATCTCAAGCTCGTGCCCATGTTATGAGATATGAGATCTCCAACAAGATTCTTTGCCGGCAAGATAAAAGAGAATATCTCAATCGTTGAGCATGTGCTCAGATTGTCTGGGTGCTACAATCGCTTGAATCGAGTGGGAGTTGATCTTCCAGATAAGATAGTGATTGATATAGTTCTCCAAGGCACTGTCACTAAGCTACTAGAACTTGGTGATGAACTATAAAATGCCAGGGATAGAAATAATGATCCCTGAGCTGTTCGCGATGTTTGACACCACGAAGGTAGAAATCAAGAAGGAGCGTCAAGTGTTGATGGTTAGTAAAACCACTAGTTTTGAGAAGGGCAGGGGCAAGGAGGGAAACTTCATGGATGGCAAGTCAGTTGCTGCTCCAGTGAAGCAACCCAAAGTTGAACCAAACCCGAGACTAAGTGCTTCGATTATGAGGAGAGCGGTTGCTAAAGCGGAACAACCCTAGATACTTGGTAGATAGGAAGGCTAGCAACGTCGACAGAAGTATATTTGATATACGTGGTAATGATGTGTACCTTGCGAGTACTCCTAGTAGCAATTGGGTATTGGATACCGGTTCGGTTGCTAAATGTTAGTAACTCAAAATAAAAGCTACGGGATACACGGAGAACTAGCTAAGGATGAGGTGACGATGTGTGTTGGAAATGTTTCCAAGGTTGATGTGATCAACATCGCACGCTCTCTCTACCTTCGGGATTAGTGACAAACCTAAATAAATGTTATTTGGTGTTTTCCGTTGAGCATGAACGTGATTAGATCGTGTTTATTGCAACACGGTTATTCATTTAAGTTAGAGAATAATGGTTATTCTGTTTAAATGAATAATACCTTCAATGGTTATGCACCCAGTGAGAATGGTTTGTTGAATCTTGATCGTAGTAATACACATGTTCATAACATTGATGCCAAAAGATACAAAGTTAATAATGATAGTACCACATACTTGTGGCACTGCCGCTAAATGTCATATTGGTATAAAGCGCATGAAGAAACTCCATGCTGATGGATCTTTGGACTCATTCGATTTCGAATCGGTTGAGACATGAGAACCATGCCTCTTGGGCAAGATGACTAAGGACCCCGTTTTCCAGATTGATGGAGCGGGCAAGTGATTTATTGGAAATGATACATGTTGATGTATGCAATCCAATGAGTCTTGTAGCATGCGGTGGATATCGTTATTTTCTTAGCTTCACTGATGATTTGAGTATATATAGTGTATATTTACTTAATGAAACACAAGTTTGAATCGTTTGAAAGGTTCAAGAAAATTCAGAGTGAAGTTTAAGATCATCGTGACAAGAAGATAAAAAATTCTACGATATGATCGTGGAGGTGAATATCTGAGTTACGAGTTTGGCATACAACTTTAGACAATGTGAAAGTTGTATCACAACACAGGCCACCTGGAACACCATAGTGTGATGGTGTGTCCGAACGTCATAGTCATGCTCTATTGGATATGGTGTGTGCTATGATGTCTCTTATCGTTTTGCTACTATAATTTTGGGGTTATGTATTAGAGACAACTACATTCACTTTAAATAGGGCACCATCTAAATCCGTTGAGATGACACCATATGGTTTGATAGAGACCTAAGCTGTCATTTCTTAATTTTGGGGCTGCAACACTTATGTGAAAAAGGTTTTCACCTAATGAGCTCGAACCCAAAGCGGGCAAATGCATCTTCATAGAATACCCTAAGAACAGTTGGGTAAACCTTCTATCTCAAATCCAAGCATAAAGTGTTTGTTGCTAAAACTGCGTCCTTTCTTGAGAAAGAGTTTCTCTCGAAAGAATTGAGTGGGAGGAAGATAGAACTTGGTGAGGCTGTTGAACCTTTGTTTCAACCAGAGAGTAGCACAACACAGAAAGATGTTTCTGTGGAACTTACGTTAGTTGAAGAGGAAGTAAATGATGACGATCATGAAGCTTCAGATCAAGTTACTATCGAACCTCATAGGTTGACAAGGATGTGTACTGCTCCTGAGCGGTACGACAACCCTGTCTTGGAGGTCATGTTGTTGGACAACGATGAACCTACGAGGTGTGGAGAAGCGATGATGGGCCCGAATTCCGACAAATGTTTAGAGGCCATGAAATCCGAGAAAGGATCCATGTATGAAAACCAAGTATAGACTTTGGTGGACTTGCTCGTTAGACGGCAGGTCGTTGAGTACAAATGGACCTTTAAGATGAAGACAAACGCTGATGGTGAATGTCACCATTTATAAAGCTCGACTTGTAGCAAAGAAGTTTCCGCGAAGTTCAAGGAGTTGACTGCGATGAGACTTTCTCAGTCGTAGCGATGCTAAAGTCTGTTGGAATTATGTTAGCAGTTGCTGCATTTTTCAATTATGAAATCTGGCAGATGGATGCCAAAACATCGTTTCCTTCCTTAAGGAAAGGTTGTATGAGATACAACCAGAAGGTTTTGTCAGTCCTAAGGATGCTAAAAGGTGTGCAAGCTTCAGTGGTCCTTCTATGAAGTAAAGCAAGCATCTCGGAGTTGGAATATACACTTTGATGAGGTGATCAAAGTTTTTGAGTCTATACAAAGTTTATGCGAAACTTTTATTTACAATAAAGTGAGTGGGAGCACTATAGAGTTTCTGGTAAGCATATGCGGTTGACATATTGTTGATCGGAAATGATGTAGAATTTATGGAAAGCATAAACGATTGTTTGAAAAGAGTTTTTTCAAAGGAAGACCTGGATAAAGCTACCTAATTGTTGAGCATCAAGATCTATAGAGATAGATCAAGATGCTTGATGAGACTTTCAATGAGTATATACCTTGACAAGATTTTGTAAGAGTTCAAAATGGATCAGTCAGAGAAAGAGTTCTCGCCTAATTTGTAAGGTGTGAAGTTGAGTGAGACTCAAAGCTCACCAACGGCAGAAGAAAGAGAAAGGACGAACGTCGTCCCCTATGCCTTAGCCATAGGCTCTATATTATGCCATGCTGTGTACCGCACCTGGTGTGTGCCTTGCCATGAGTCTGTCAAGGGGTACAAAAGTGATCCAGGAGTGGATCACTGGGTAGCGGTTAAGATTATCCTTAGTAACTAAAGTACTAAGGATATGTTTCTCGATTATGGAGGTGATAAAGAGTTCGTCGTAAAGACTTACGTCGATGCAAGCTTTAACACCAATCCGGATGACTCATAGTAGCAATATGGATACGTATAGTGGAGCAGCCATTTGGAATAGTACCAAGTGGAGTGTGGTAGTAGTGTTTACGGTTTGACATAGAGATTTGCAAAGTACACACGGATATAAATGTCGCAGACCCGTTGACTATAAGACCTCTCTCACATGCAAAGCATGATCGAGCCCCAGAACTCATTGGGTATTAGATTCATAACAATGCGGATTACATGATGATGTGAACTAGATTATTGACTCTAGTGCAAGTGGGAGACTATTGGAAATATGCCCTAGAGGCAATAAATAATGTGTTTATTATTATATTGCCTTATTCATGATAATCGTGTATTATCCATGCTATAATTGTATTGATTGAAAACACATTACATGTGTGGGTAAATAGACAACACTTTGTCCCTAGTATGCCTCTAGCGAACTAGCTTGTTGGTCAAAGATGGTCAAGGTTTCCTAGCCATTGACATGTGATGTCATTTGATAATGGGATCGCATCATTAGGAGAATGATGTGATGGACAAGACCCAAACTACAAACGTAGCATATGATCGTGTCAGTTTATTGCTACTATTTTCTGCATGTCAAGTACTTGTTCCTATGACCATGAGATCATGCAACTCACTGACACCGGAGGAGTACCTTGTGTGTATCAAACGTCGCAACATAACTGGGTGACTATAAAGGTGCTCTACAGGTATCTCCGAGGGTGTTTGTTGGGTTGACATGGATCAAGACTGTGATTTGGTACTCTGTGTGACGGAGAGGTATCTTAGGACCCACTCGGTAATAGAACATCACAATAAGCCTTGCAAGCAATGTGACTAAGTGTTAGTCACGGGATCTTGTATTATGGAACTAGTAAAGAGACTTGCCGGTAACTAGGTTGAACTAGGTATGGAGATACCGACGATCGAATCTCGGGCAAGTAACATACCGAAGAACAAAGGGAACATCATACGGGATTAACTGAATCCTTGACACAGAGGTTCGACCGATAAAGATCTTCGTAGAATATGTAGGAACCAATATGGGCATCTAGGTCCCCCTATTGGTTATTGACCGTAGAGTGTCTCGGTCATGTCTACATAGTTCTCGAACCCGCAGGGTCTACACACTTAAGGTTTGGTAACGTTTTGGTAGTATAGAGTTATGTATGGTGGTCACTGAAGGTTGTTCGGGGTCCTGGATGAGATCCTGGACATCACGAGGAGCTCCATAATGGTCCGGAGGTAAAGATTAATATATAGGAAGTCCTATTTTGGTCGCCGGAAAATTTTTGGGCTCATCGGTAGTGTGCCAGCAGTGCCGGTAGTGTACCGGGAGACCATCGGGAGGGGTATTTTGACCCAAGGGGCTACATGGGCTGTGGGAGGATGAATACCAGCCCTTAGTGGACTGGAGGAAGTCCCACGAAGGGCCCATGTGGCTGGGAAGAAAAATCCCAAAAGGAAAAAGGTGGAAAAAGGCAAAAGGGCTAAATTAGGAAGGAGTCCTAATGCTACTAGGATTGGAGGAGGAGGGCTCCTCCCTCCTGGTTCGGCCGACCCAAGGGCTGGCTCCTTGGGAGCCAAGCCTCCTCCTCCTCTCCTCCTATATATACTAGAGGGTTTTAGGGTTTTGGCACAAGATTTTCAGCCACGTGCTACCCGTTCCTCTAGTGCATAGTTTCTCCTCTAGATCGGTTTTCTGCAGTGCTTAGGCGAAGCCGTGCCGGAATTGCTCCACCACCATCGCCGCAGCGCCGTCACGCTGCCGGAGAACTCGTCTACCTCTCCTCTCCCTCTTTCTAGATCAAGAAGGCGGAGATCATCATCAAGCTGTACGTGTGCTGAACGCGGAGGTGCCGTCCGTTCGGCGCTAGATCGGAAGGACCGTGATCAAGATCGCGAGACGGATCGTGATGAGATCAAGGGACGGATCATGATGTGTTCGTGGGACGGATTGTGATGAGATCGCAGGACGGATCATGATGAGTTTGCGGGACGGATCGTGATGAGTTCGCGGGACGGATCGTGATTGGATCGCGGGACGGATCATGATGAGATCGCAGGACGCACGACGATTTGGATCGCGAAGACATTCGACTACACCAACCGCATTTCTTAACGCTTCCCGCTTATCAATCTACAAGGGTATGTAGATCCACTCTCCCTCTTGTAGATGCTCATCACCATGGATAGATCTTGCGTGTGCGTAGGAAATTTTATGTTTCCCATGCAACGTTCCCCAACAAGATTGACACTTGCTCTCCAGAAAGCTTGACTTCGGATTTCCCATGCTATAAAAAATGTCTACGGACAATCTGCATGCTGGTTATTTGAACCGTCTTTCTTCCAGTCGCAACATGGAATCCAAACTTGTTGGATTAATGAAGAAAAAATATGAGGGACTTCTCCTTCTCTTGCTTTTCCCTTATACCTTTATGTAGCCCCCAAGCGCCGGTTAAATATTGCAAATGATGAGCCGGGTCTTTCAAATCTTATCATACTGTAAAGAACTTAGCCTGTAACCCCCAAGTAACGGGTTAGAACACATATAAGCCTGTACTTACTTGAAATATAGATCCAAGTGTAGCCCCCAAGTCCGGGTCATTATGAAAATGATGAGCCGGAACTTCAATAGTTAGAAAGCTCGCCGGGTGTAGCCCCCCAAGTCCGGGTCATTATGGAAATGATGACCTGGAACTTCCATGTAAACTTGGAGAGAAAATATAGAAATTAGCCCCCAAGTGCCAAGCATATTGCTTGCAATCTGCTTGGGACTTGCATCAGAATAACTTCATTATTGCTTCATCCTGGAAACTTAACTTTCGTAATCTGCCACTTGTACAACGCATGAGGCTTTAGACGTAGCTGAGTCGGAGCGAGCCGATTTAAGGGCAAATCTTACCACCCAACAACCCGCCCGAGCCACAACAGAAGAAAAATTACGGGTGGCTGCTGAAAAACTTGAAAAGCTCCAAGTTGATTTTGCCACGTATAAGGAGACTGCCGAATCTGAACAAGCCGCCCTGTCAAAGCGTGCAAATGATGCCGAGGAGCTTCTTAAGCTCACGACAGAAGAATTGAAGACTGTCAAGGGCCATATATCCAAGATGACTGTCATGATCTTTGGTAAGTATGCATGACTTAAAAAATTTCCATGTCCAGTCAAAAATAGCTTTCAAGCGGCTTACCCTCAAAATTTTCTTTGTAGGTGAGAGAAGCCGCTAGTTATCCTCTAATAGTTTGATGAAGCTGAAGGCAATATATACTTTGATGAAGCAACTGTACAGCGGAGCCCTCTACACCATCAAAGCCTTGATGACTGCCAAGTATGTTCCCAAGTTCATGAAGGGGGTCATAGAAGTTTTATCCACTTTTCCCAAACAGATTGAAGAGCTGAGGGGATCATCTGCCAGGAAAGGGGCAATAGCCGCTCTAAGCCGGTCCCTGGCGTTAGCTCCTGAACTGACTGCCAAAGAGATGATGAACGACTTCCCGTCCAAAAAGGATGACGGCTCATACTTTACTGAAGCTGACTATGCCAAATGCATAAGGGCCTCTAGGGTACTTGCCTCCACTCTTGTTGATGAGATGGATCTAACTCCCTACCAGGCGGCTTACGATGTAAACAATCAACATCTACGCTGCCCAACCTTTGAAGCCAGGGACTTGATCCCTGCACGCCGTAAGCCGCTCTTCGCCCCTGAAGTTGATCCGTCTCCTCTTTTTGGTGAAGCTGAGTTCGAAGCCTTATTAAACTGCAATTGGGATGTGGATAATCTTTAGATCAAAGAGCGCGAAGACCCGACGCAGGATGACCCTTCGACAAGTTAAAACTTTGTTATTCTTGATTGACTGTAACCCGACCGGCCGAGCCGCCGATATTTGGAAGTGTACGAAAATGTTTAAGTCTTTCATCTCTTGGGCTCATGGAGAGCTTTGTAATAGGCGTAGTAGAAACTTGATTACCCTAGCCATGCCATCGTGCACACATGACGTTACAATCATCTTGTGCACTTATAATATGCCTTTCATTGTTCTCACAATGTCTTACTTAATAGGAGTTCATCTTAAGAGTTAAAAGCCTGCAAAAGTAAACAAGACAGAGTAACCTGCATTGTCATAGGGGCGGCTTGAAAAAGCATAACCGGGGATGTTAAAATCTATTGTAGCCTAGCTTATTCTTTCATAATCTTGCTCTGACCCAGTTTGGTAAACCGGCATGATATGTAAATATGATGCAATGCATGATGTAATGTATGATGGAATGCACGATGCAATGTATGATGTTCTTGCTTTCTTTGCTATTTTCAAAAACTCATATGATGGTTCTTCCTGGCTGGACTTGATGCTTGAACTCATATCAGTGCAGGGTCTCTAATGAGAGTGACCGTCAACTCCTTTGAGCGGCTCAGGGTCTCTAGCGAGATTAACTGATAAGAGTGCAATGAATCATAAAGAGACACATCTGTCGATTCTGCTGGGTGGACTCACTGCTTGAACTCATAACAATACTCGGTTTCTAGGCGAGAATTGATGAGCGCAACGTCCCAGAAAGACACACGAAGGATGGTTCCGCTAGGTGTACTCGCTACTTGAACTCATAACAATACTCGGTTTCCAGGCGAGGATTGATGAGCGCAGCGTCCCTGCAAGAGACACAGTAGGGCATGAGTATCCCTAGGGCCCAGAAGCCCCCTCTCACGTGACACAGTATGTTGTTTGAACCTTAACCAATGCTCAAGGTCTCCTGGCGAGATTAACTGTCCGGTACATTGGACAGACAGTGTCTCTAAGCGGTGATTAACTGGTAAGCGTTCGGCGGGTCACCTGTTGGAGAGGCCATCAAAGGGGGGTAAGTTTATAACTCGCTGCACCCCTAATGATCTGATTTGACGGAGTCAAAATTTGGGTCCACGACCCACCTTATAGTGGCTGAAAAGCCTGATCGAGAGGGTTGAAGCTTAACCTGGTGGGTTGAAAGCCCCCAAACGACCTTGTCGGGTATATTAACTTGTGCGCCATTTTGTAAGCCACCGTCTTGTGGATCGCCCACTTGTAAATCGCCGCCTTGTGGATCACCAACTTGTAAGTCGCCGTCTTGTGGGTCGCCAACTTGTAAATAGCCATCCTGTAAGCCGCCGTACAATGTTGCTATTTTGGCTGAAGAGCCGACCAACAGGGTGAGCGAGCTAAACCCGGTGGGTTGGAAGCCCACAAGTGACCATGTAGAAGTGTTCATCTTTGCACAAATCTGTAATGCAAAAGAAAAACGGCAGAGGCCCCGACTTGCAGGGATGCCAACTTTATTATATGAAAAATATAGATACAATGAAGTATGTATGTACAAAGATGGGAGTCAATGACTCACGTATAGTAAGGCCATAGATGAGCGATATTCCACGACCGATGGGTCTCTTGTCCAGAGGTACATGACTCGTTTCGCACGTCAATGAGATAATATGACCCATTGTTTAGATTTCTGCTGACCACTAAAGGTCCTTCCCGGGGGGAGATAGCTTGTGTGCATCCGTCTGATCTTGAATCAAATGTAACACCAAGTCGCCTTCTTGGAAGGTCCGGGTCTTGACTTTGCGGCTATGATAGCGACGCAGGTCTTGTTGATAAATCGCCAAACGAGCTGCTGCAAGATCGATTGCTTCATCTAGAGCATCTAACGCGTCCTGATGCGCGTCTCATTGTCAGCTTCCATGTAAGCCGCCACCCATGGCGAATCATGACGTATGTCGCTTGGTAACACGGCCTCTTCACCGTAAACCATGAACCAAGGCATATAACCCGTTGATCTGTTAGGTGTAGTATTGATACTCCAGAGGACAGAGGGTAGCTCCTCAATCCAACAGCCCGACGTTCGTTGTAAAGGAACCATAAGCCAGGTCTTGATATCTCTGAAGACTTCCTAGTTGGCTCGCTCCGCCTGACCGTTGGATTTGTGGATGAGCAACAACAGAGACATCAAGCTGGATGTTCTCACTTTCACAGAATGCATTCATAACCCCCTTGGATAGATTTGTTCCACTGTCCATGATGATGTTATGAGGATAACCAAAATGGTAGATCAATTTTTTGACAAACTGAACCTCCATGACCACATCACATTTACTAACCGGCTCAGCCTCCACCCACTTGGTAAACTTGTCCACTGCCACTAAGAGATGGGTCTTTTTATCTTTAAACCTCTTGAAAGGTCCAACCATGTTAGTCTCCCAAACCGCAAACGGCCAAGTGATCAGAATCATCCACAATTCTTGAGCCAGCACGTGGGCACGTCTTCCGAACTTCTAACACCCGTCACACTTGGCAACCAGGTCCTCTGCGTCTTTATGAGCCATCGGCCAAAAGAAACCATGCGGAAAGCCTTGGCCACGAAAGATTTTGAGCCGGTGTGATGTCCGCAACCACCGGCGTGTATTTCATTTAGAATCTCCCTGCCCTCTTTCGGAGAAACACAATGTTGGAAGACGCCGGTAACGCTGCGCTTATGCAATTCGCCATTAACGATGGTCATGGACTTGGATCGCCTCACAATTTTCCGTGCTAGAGTCTCGTCTTCAGGCAACTCACCACGAGTCAGGTACGCCAAGTATGGTAATGTCTAATCCGGAATAACATGCAGAGCCGCCACCAGCTGTCCTTCCGGGTTAGGTATAGCCAGATCCTCCTCCAAAGGTAGCTTAACAGACGGGTGATATATCACATCCAAGAAAACGTTAGGCGACACCAGCTTGCATTGAGAGACAATGCTTGATAATGCATCAGCCGCCTCGTTCTTGCGATGATCAATATGATCCACCTGATAACCCTTGAAATGACCAACGATGATATCCATCTCATGGCGATAAGCCGTCATCTGAGGGTCCTTGGAGTCCCTCGTGCCTGAAACTTGATGAGCTACGAGGTCTGAGTGGCAGAGGCATCTAACCCAGCTCAGATTCATTTCCTTGGCCACTCGGAGGCCATGAAGTAAGGCCTCATATTCAGCTGCATTGTTAGTACAAGGAAACATCAGCCTCAACACATAGCATAATTTGTCACCTTTGGGGGAAGTTAAGACAGCTCCAGCCCCTGATACCTCCAACTGTCTGGACCCATCAAAGTGGATTGTCCAATATGTATTGTCCGGCTTTTCTTCAGGTGATTGACACTCTGTCTAGTTGTTTATGAAGTCCACCAACGCCTGAGATTTAACAGGCGTTCGAGGCACATACTTTAGATTAAGTGGCCCAAGCTCTAGTGCCCACTTAGCAATCCTGCCTATAGCTTCCCTGTTCTGAATTATATCATCCAACAGGGCAGAGCTAACCATAGTGATCATATGTCCAAGGAAGTAATGCTTCAACTTGCGGTTCGCCATGAACACCCTGTATATCAGTTCCTGCCAACGCGGGTACCTTTTCTTGGATTATATGAGAACCTCACTAACATAATAAACCGACACCTGAACTGGATACTCTTTCCCTGCCTCCTTACGCTCTACTACAATCGCGGCACTAACAACCCTGTTGTTAGCCGCCACGTAGAGAAGCAAAGGCTCTTTCTCAGCCGGAGCAGCCAAGATCGGCGGCTCAACCAATTGTTTTTAAGCGCTTCCAGAACTTCATCCATGGCCTTACTCCAAACAAAGTCATCCGTCTTTTTCATCATCTAGTACAGAGGAATAGCCTTCTCGTCCAGGCGGCTGATGAAGCGGCTTAAAGCGGCGATTCGACCCACCAAGCGCTGCACACCATTAACGCTCGCCGGCTTGGCTAGTGTCGTGATGGCCTTTATCTTGTCCGAGTTAGCCTCAAACCCCCGTTCCGAAACCAAGAAACCTAGGAGTTTACCTCTACGAACCCCGAAAACACACTTAGCCGGGTTAAGCATCATTTTGTAGACCCGTAAGTTGTCAAACGTCTCCTTCAGGTCATCAAGTAATGTCTCTTTTTTCCTTGATTTAACCACAATGTCGTCCACGTAAGCATGAACATTGCGCCCAATCTGACCGTGAAGGCAATTCTGCACACAACGTTGGTAAGTCGCTTGGGCACTCTTGTGCCCAAAAGGCATAGACACATAGCAAAAATCGCCAAAAGGTGTTATAAATGACGTCTTCTCCTGGTCTTTAACTGCCATCTTGATCTAGTGATAACCTGAATAGGCGTCCAGGAAACATAAACTCTCACAACCCGCCGTTGCATCAATAATATGGTCGGTGCGAGGGAGAGAAAACGGGTTAACTGGATAGGCCTTGTTATGATCCATGTAATCTATACACATACGCCACATGTTGTTCTGCTTAAGCACCAACACGGGATTTGCCAACCACTCCGGGTGAAATACTTCCACGATGAACCCTGCTGCCAAGAGCCGGGCCACCTCCTCTCCAATCACTTTACACCGCTCCTCGTTGAAACCGCGGATGAATTGTTTGATCGATTTAAACTTAGGATCCACATTAAGGTGGTGCTCAGCGAATTCTCTCAATACACCCAGCATGTCAGATGGCTTCCATGCGAAGATTCCCGATTCTCACGGATGAATTTGTTGAGCGCGCTTTCCTATGCGGGTCCATGTTAGCCCCGATAGTGAACTGTTTTGATGAGTCACCCGGAGTAAAATCCACCAGCTTTGTGTCATCCACCGCAGACTTCAAGGGCGCCTCAAACTCTGTACTAGGCTTCTTCAACGGAGTCATGTCCGCTGGGTCGATGTTATCCTTGTAAAACTTGAGCTCTACCTCCGCGCAACTTGACTCCGCGTAAGCCGCGTCTCCTTCCTCACACTCAATGGCCGCCTTCCGATCATCGTGCACCATGATCGTTCCATTGAGGGCCGGCATTTTGAGCTACAGATAGACATAACAGGTCCTAACCATAAACTTTGCAAAAGCCGGTCGACCAAACAGAGCATGATACGGGCTCTTAATTTTCACCACTTCGAACCACAAAGTCTCCACCCTGTAGTTGTATTCATCTCCAAACGCTACCTCCAGGGAAATCTTCCCCACCGGGTAGGCCGACTTACCCGACACCACCCCATGAAAAACAGTCGATGACAGCTTAAGAGCCTTGTCAGTTAACTCCATCCGCTGGAAGGTGTCATAGTACAAGATATTGATGCTGCTACCACCGTACATAAGTACTTTTCTAAAGTTGTAACCCCCAACCCGAGGAGCTACCACCAGAGCCAGGTGACCCGGGTTATCAACCCGCGGTGGGTGATCCTCCCGGCTCCACGTGATTGGGTATTCCAACCACTTCAAGTATCGTGGGAGAGCCAGCGTGGCCGCATTGACCGCCCTCTTGAGCAGCTTCTGATCCCGCTTGTCAAGACTCGTAGTGAAGACATGATATTGACCCCCGCTAAGTTGCTTTGGGTTGCTTTGGTACCCTGACTGATTATTCTGCTGATGTCCACCATTACCCGACTGCTGATGATGACCTCCCTGATTTCCTTGACCCTGGTAACCTAAACCTGACCCGTCGGCATCGAAACTGACTCGTAAGCCGTCTGGAACTGAACCGCTCGATGCGCTATTACCATTATTACGGTGTTGATGAAGGCTATAGTCTCGGAACTGACGCATAATGCTGCACTCCTTCCATGTATGGGTGGCCAGTTTATCCGGATGGCTGTGCGCCGGGCAAGGCCTGTTTAGCGCCTCTTCCAAGCTGAAAGGTTGAGGTGCCTTATCCTTGTTGAACGACGGCCTAAAATTTCCATTGCCCTTCGCACAATTGTTTCCAACATTGGTGCTCACCACTAACTCTGACCCGCCGTCCGGGATTTTCCGTTTGCCCTGGTTAACGTTTCCAGCCTCGTTCTGCTGTTGATTCTTGCCATTGTTGCTCTTCTTATGCTGAGCTGATTCTCATCATCATAGCTTGGGTCCTTGGTGGTATCTGAATCTGCATATTTGTTGAGAGCCATCATGAGATCACCCATATCCTCACAAGAACGCTTCAGCCGCCCAAGCTTCTTCTTAAGGGGTAAAAAGTGACAGTTCCGCTCCAAAATCAGAACTGCTTGAGACGCTGAAATATTCTCAGATGAGCGGAGCACCGTCGAGACCCGCCGGATCCAATGATGGGCCGACTCACCTTCCTGCCATGCATAGTGATCAAGATCTACAATTGTCATAGGCTGCTTGCAGGTTCCCCTGAAATTCTTAATAAAGCATGCTTTCAACTCAACCCAAGACGTGATGGTATTAGCGGCAAACCCTTCAACCAAGTACGGGCCGGTACTTCTAACATCATGATGAAGTATTTTGCACAAACTGCCTCACTGACATCCAACATCTCCATGGCAATCTCATAACTCTCGATCCAGGCCTCCGGGGGTAGATCAGCTGTGTAGTTAGGCACCTTCCACGGCCCTTGAAGTTCTTAGGAAAACGTTCACTCCTTAAATCCGCCGTGAGACACTGCACACCAACTCCCCTGGAAGAAGTGCTGACGGGGGGGGGGGGGGGGTTCTGGCGCTGGCTCAAGAATCTCCGGGTAATCCATCACCGGTGTTGATCCTTGCTGAGTCCGACCCTTATCCATAATCCCCTTAACATCCTTTTCACTCATGTTAGCATTGGGCGGGTTCTGCCTCTGCTTCACTGCTAGAAACCGTCGGCGACTCTATGCGCCGGTTGTAGCTACGGCTATGAACCGGCGTAGAGTGCACCCAACTCCGGCTGTGCGTATACCTCTCTTGCTGAGCCACTGCTATCTACAATAGATTGATTGGATTCCGTGCCTCTTCAGCGAACGACGTTCCTTCAGCCAAGGGGAGGGCATCAAGCCTGGCCGTCGCCGCTATCATGTTTTCCACCGGGTTAGAGTAATGGCCGGGGGGCGTCACGATGCGTCGTGGCGGGGTCCTGTTCCTCCGCGACGGGTCTGGCTGCCACGGCGCCTCCGCGGCCCGGGTTACCATCAGTGGCATACTTGGTCTGGCCCCAGGAGTATTGAAGAGATTCCGAGGCTGGATAGGGAGACCAACTTGTGTGCTCCTACGCTGAATCTCCTCTGAAGCTCGCTGGCCCAGGCTAAAATGGAGAGCCTTCGCCCTCAAGCATTCCGGCTCAGCATTCATGTGAACCTACAGTGCATTGATATCCTCCTGGGCCTGAGCCATCTGTCCCTTGATCCGGTTAATATCGGCATTGCGCTCTGCCCGATTTTTGGTCGTCACTTATGTGGCCATCAGGGTCGCCAGCTCATCCATAAGTTCCAGTAAAACTTGAGCCAACGGCTTAGGAGGCTCAGCATCGGGTGTGGCCGCTCCCGCTGCCGCTCCGGATGGCATGCCATTAAAAGCCGGTGCCGAGCCTGCCATGAACACGGCGGCTTGGCTCGGCGGATCATAGGGCTCTAGAATACTGTCGCCATTAGCATAGTCCCCTAACCCACCGTCATGAAGTTGATAGATTGACTCCGCATCCCTGCTGGAGGATCCTTCATCCAAGAAAGCCAAGGTTTCTCCTCCTAACACGGAATCTTCCCTGTCTTGTGTAAAGCCGACGAAAACACTCTTCCGCCCGGGTTGAACACGGGCAGGTATCATGCGCTGGCCGGCTCGACGAGGTTGGTGCAGACGTTCGGCCCATGTGCGGACCTGTCAAGCTTGCCAATGAACACGTGCATCTTGCCCATGGGAACCCGGTACCTGTACTCGATTGAGCCAGCCTCCGGCCGCCATACTGAATCGTCGATGTAGAGCTTGCCTCGGTGACTCTTTGTCATTAAGCCGACGACGTATCCTTCAATCCTTGGGAGAGAGCCCTTTGATAACTCAACACCACCGCGTGCTTGCCCCATGGTGGGCACCAACTGTCATGGTTTTTTCATGGCAGATGTCCGAAGACTTAGGTTCGAGGCCATCGCTAAGGCGGTGGACTCTAAGGGGTTGATCGGGACGAAAGACACGGGTTTACCCAGGTTTGGCCCCTCGAGAAGAGGTAAAAGTCGACATATTTCTCTGTGTATATTGATTGGAGTATCGATTACAAGGGAGCGTATTCGCTTGACCTAGCTCTCGATGGATTGGTTTCTGTCAAAGTCATCCCCGGGTCTTGCATTTATATAGGAGGTCAAGGACCCGGGTTACACGAGTCCCGTATCGATTCTTACAATGTGTCTGGTCCTGTCTCTAAGCCGCCTTGCCTCCTTTGGCAAGCCATCTCTGGGAGGCTCACCTGCCCGGGTCTTACGCTACCTCCTGTCTCTAGGCCTCCGTCTCAGCCCATCTGGTAAGCCGCCATCCGGCCTAGTCTTCCTCTTTCGGCCCAGGTGATAACGAGCCTCCAGATATGACCCGTCCCCTCCTGGGCGGGTCTTATCGTGGGATTATATCCCCAACACTTGCACTAACCAAGGATCGTCAATGCTGAGGGGTTGTACAAGATTGGGCATCGACAGAGTCGGCAATGATTGGGGCGTGACTTGTATCAAAGTGGTTGGAGCGAGGCAGATTGATGTCACAGAGGGATCAATTTTTGTTTCCTTCTTTGCCGCTGTGTTGGTACCACCCTTCCCGAGCTACTTCCTAGCAACTTCGGAACACTTCCAGGTGCATATACTTAACCTTCATCCCAACGCGGTCCTGGTACTTGCCATGCTCGCCAATCTATGCAAGACATTCGTCGGAGTGGCTCTACCACTACAACTATTGCACCATTTTTTTATCAATGTGCTTGATTCCTAGCGATCAAATCTCTAGTTGTGTATAGTTTCATCTTGCGGATAAAGTGAAGGGAGTAAGCTTTCCAAAGTTGGGCCATACTCTCCTACGAAGGACTAGTGCTGAATTTGAGTGTTGCGATTTAGGAGTGAACTTCTCTAGAAACCAACAGATCGGGCAACGGAGCACGGGAGGTGGAAGGAGGCCCCGATATCCGACGTTGCTTGGCATCCCATGTTGGATTGCTTCAGGTACTTAAATGTTCTGGGACTTCATTACCACATGGTGGCGCTCAACTTCGTGCGCCATCAAATCACTCCTTTACAGTCGACGAAACAACCGATGTGGCGGTACTCCGGGCCATTGGATTCAAGGTGGCTTCACTTCATCAAATTGGACACCAAGGTAGTGGTGGGAATCATGGAGGAATTACTTAATCCTGACGGCATCATCGCCCTCTCAAACTCCATTCAGACCGTCTATGGTGACGACAGACATGAGATGATCCTTGCGGCCCTGCCGGTGTGTGACCGGTGCGGAATAGTCTCGTGAGGCCTCATTGTCGTCGATCGGCCGAACCCTTTAGCATGGATGGTGGGGGCGCTCGAACTCCACGCCAAAGTCTTCGAAGGTGAAGGTAAAATGAAAGAATTCATGGATGACATCGGGCCTCCTCCCTAGGCGCCCCGTGGATCGAGGGTGGTCAACCCAGGTGGTAGCGGACAGAGATCCGCGGCGGGGTCCGGGCCTGTGCCTGTAGGTGAAAAAAGGCTCCATCAACGGGTGATCCTCAATTTGAACGAGTAAGTTTGGTGTTTGTACTTTTTGTTCTTGCTATTTTTTTGCTAAGAAGTCCATTTTTTTGATTGTCTCTTGCTTGACCGTTCATAGTGATTTGGATGATGAGCTATATTTAGCGGTGCCGTCGTCATCCATTTGATAGCGGCGAGGGTCCCGATCTTTCGATGAGATGATAACTATCGATTTGGTAGAGACGACTTTGACCATCTGACTACAAACATGCACGACCTTGCGCCTTAACAATCGCTAAACTAATCTCAGGTTATTGACCATACCAGAGCATGATCAACCTAACCACAAAGGACTATTCTTGCAGGTAATCGAAGAACAAGCAAGAATATGATAATGCAATCTGGATACTGCGAACATAGATGAAGTATTGATAAGGGCAGGGTTCCCAAAGTGGTCTTGGTCTGGTCGTTGGACACAAACAAAGTACACGAAGTTGCAATGGCTAACTTTTAACTAAACAATACCCAAGTCTAAACGATGCCTTAAGGGCTATATTTGTAGGGGAAAATAGAGGGCATTTTGTCCACCCTTGGCAAGGTGGGACTAAACCACCTCCTGAGTCGTTTTCCATACAATACAGGCTCTAAAAAAGCCTATTAAGTAGTATTTCGAAATTACATGGGCTTAGCCCCCGAAAATAAGATGACACAACACCAATAGTAAGCCATGGACGAAATTTATAAAAGTACATCTTTTATATTTCATCCATTGTATGACATCAAGGTGGTTTCAAAGTGCGGAAATCTCCACTGGACACTCCATTCTTGTTCTCTTCACACGTGCCTTCATATCCATGCTTGACCATGCTTCAATGTTCATCCTTCTTATCCATGCTAGCCCCTTCAATTGTAAGAAACACACATGTATCTAAGTTGGACAACATCACATTCTCATGAACATTAGAAACATTACCAAGAAACGAAAGTACGTGATAATTTAATTGGCATGCGTGACCTGTCATCATTGGTCCATCAGGTATAGCAACAGGGGTTGTGGGTGTAACTATGGTATTCATGTCCTCATCATCCTCCCCTTCTCGAAAACAAATCCGTCCTTGGCGTTGCTTAATCTGAAATGTGGCTAACAAAAGAGACAAGGTGTACACATTGTATATGTATATTTCATCCATTTTATTGATCTTAGTTGTGGAACACGTGACACATTTATACAAGAGCACTCTTCAAAAGTTATAAAATATGAAGCCAAAATATTATCCCAAGAAGTTGAAGGCATGAATATATTGCAACTCAGTTTGCATATATAAGTGAAGTTCTTATTCAAATCAAAAGGTTGGCAATGCTCATCACTAAACCATCGCAACATTGGTGAATAAAATTGAATTGTTTCAAATTTACATGCTACAACAGGCTCAAATAAGCAAACATGCAACATGTCATTTGACGCAGAATCATCACCAAGAATGGAGGTCATGTCAAAGTGATTAAACATTGGCACAATTATTTTCAAACATTTTTTATCCAAATCTGATTTATTCCCTGATTCACATGGTTCTTTCGCACCAACATCTAATTCAATGGGTGCACTCAAAATTGTTTATATTGCAGTTGTTTAATCACATGCCAAGTAAAATCATGAACATAGTCCTCTAAAATAGGTGGAGTAATGAAATTAATGGGTAGCTCATCATAGGATACATTGGAATTGACAAGGCATTCATCATACTCATATGGAGGTGGAAGATCAGTACCTTTGTCATTACCTCTTATGATCAACTCGGATGATGCCGTCACTTTCGATGGTGACGTGTCACATGGTGAATGTGATGTATCCCTCATAACAATTGATATGGTTGTCATAGTGTGCCTAGTAGTTGAAGGATCAACCATATCAACTCTCGGAATGTGCACCTTACGCTCATTCTCCTTGTGGGCAACACCTTGTTTATTTCCCGTTCAGCTTTGCAAGCAAGACGAAACAAACAATCCGTAGGATAACACTTTCATGAACTGAATATAAAGGTTTAATCCCACCCAAAATCTATCCATAAAATCTTCTTCACTTTCTTCTAATGAGGAATGCAACAAGGTCGTTTGTAAATCATCATAAAATTTCGTTACATGTCACTACCTTGTTTTAAATGTTGTAACTCTTTAATCATGTCATCAGTATAATAAGCAGGGAGAAATGTGTTTCGCATAGAAAGTTTTAAATCATCCCAAGTAGTAGGTATATAATCAAAGTGCAACCCACAATATCCGCTCCACCAAACAGAAGTATAACCAGTGAATGAACCAACCGCAACCTTGAGTTTTGTATGAGCAGCAAAATTATGGGAAGCAAACATATCATCATGTGGAATTCCCATTCAATACATAAAGCAAGTCTAAAACAACCATTAAATGATGGTATAAAAACATTAACCTGATCGTGTGTATTGAAATGTCATTGCACCTCTCGTGACGGTTAGGATATTTGCTGAGGTGGTGACACGTCTCCCACGATCTAAGAAGCCCACGAACTGATAACTCCGAATCTTGTCATGATTTATAAAAACAAGAAACAAAATTCTAAAATAATGTTCCTATGAACTACTGGGATGTGATGAGAAAACGCTCACACAAAAGCAAATATCAATCTTTTTACCACGCAACAGGTGATGACCGGCAACCAGCGGTGTCAAATAACTCCAAAAGATGATAAAGCGTTTGCGAGGTAAAAGTACGTATACACAGTGTAAAAATATGTGGAGCTGGGTCGGCTTTATATATATGAAAAAAAAATTCTACAGCCAAATTGATCAGTGACAGTTGAATGAACGCTCAAAGTGATCGAGTGCTGGTCCTAGGCTAAATCAGACGTAGACACGAGCCTAAGACACAAATAAATCACACTCTCGCGTGACTCCAAATGAAAGAACTCTTTTATTTTTGTAGCTCCACTTCTCCCAAACGAATCTGTTCTCTTTTGCCCAAAAAGCAATCTGCCCTGCTTTTTTTTAGTTGTCTCCAAAGATGAGGCCGAACCACTTTTTACACTCTCCCTTTCTTTTGGTAGTTTTTTTTTTCTATGTTCCACACGAGCTGCACCCAACTAACCTCTCTGTTTTATGTACAAAGTCTAACGTGCCAAAAAAGTTTTTTTTTCCTGCAATCTCCAAGGATTTGACGTGGAGTACTACTCCTTAACTCCCAGCCATGTTTTTTTTATCTTGTTTCTTTCTCCAACGTGATGAGCGGCAACTTTCCAACCGAAACAAAACACATCTGAACTTTTATCCCTTTCCAAACATGCCTGAATGCACAAGGAAAGAGTATTTTCTTTTATCTCCAATGTCTCCCAAGTCCAAACGTGGCAGCTATGATTCTCTTGCCAAACGTGGAAACAACCACCTTTTCTTCCTTGATTTACATGCAGATTTCCTTCTAAATATTTATCTCCTTCCAAAAGCAAACAAATCACGTGAGATTACTTTCAAATGCCAACTGATCTGTTTTTCTTGACACGTCCAGAATTTAGAGATCTCCAACCGAAACTTGTTTCCTTTTTTTTCTCCTTCTGATTTGGAATACCTTCCAAACTTCAAACGTGGCAACCTAGGAAAGAAGCAAATACGTGATTCTCTCCTATTCCGCGGGAAACATTTTTTTTAATGGTTACAACCTTCCACTTTATTTTCCTATCCCCTTCTCTCTGTTCCTTCAACTCAAAGTCACGTGCAACCTTTCCGAAGCAAACACACTATGCCACTTTCCTTTTCTCTCGTGGTAACTCTTTCTCCAAAGGACCATACTACACAGCGGCAGCGCGGTGGTGGCCGTTCAGATATGGTAGGCCCACGTACGGCCCCCCTCCTGGAAAAGGAAAAGGAGCCCTACACGCGCGCGTGTGAACGTGTCTCGTCGGGTGAAAAAGTAGTGGCTCCCTTTTGATCTGACGCGCGTGTACCTTTCCTTACGGTCCTGTTCGGTTGACAGGGTTATGAAGTGGTTTTGGCAGGATTTAAGGTGGATTTAATCTTCTACAAGTCAAAACCACCCCAAATCCCCTTCAATCCCCTTGACAAAGGGTGTAACCAAACAAGGCCTACAGAAACCCTAAACTCCCTCCCGATTCCCCCTGTAACTCTCTCCCCTCTCCTCCCCACCTTTTCTCCCTAGCCGTCACCGGACTCCATGGCGTAGAGAGCAGAAAGAGATCATGTCCAACAACTACAGTAGGGATCCCAGATCAAGAAGAAGTAAGGAAAGCAACTGTAGCAGGAATACCAGGCAACAAAATTCAAAGGAAGAAGAAGCTGGAAAAACATCCAAACTATGCAGATCTGTGTGCAAAAATAGGCAACAAATCTTGTGTAGAGAGGAACTCCTGCAAATTATCACTCCCCCCGATTTAGGAAGAGTTCAGAAAAACACCAGCCCAGGTAAAGGTCCCCCCCTCCTATTTTTGTACAAGAAAAACATGCAGGATATCTTGTGTAGTTTGCAAAAAGGGGGAGGGGCGTTTTGCTCTCGGGAGCATATGCTCCTGGATGAACAATACCGCATAAAATGTCACAAAATGTTTTAAAAAAATTCTGATTTTTTTGTAGATGTTCGTGTTAGTGTCACAAACATGCTTGAGAATTTTCATACGAATACGAGCAGTAGTATTTCGTCCGCGAAAAAAACAAATTTGAGTGACATTTTGGGGGTATCATTTGATGTTCAAATTTGTTATTTTTTCATTGGCCACAATATTTAACCTTTTTGCCTAAAACTTTGTAGGTGATATTTGAATGTGACTACAAATACATACAAATTTTGTTGGGATTTTTTAACATTTGAAAAATTATTTTTCGCACACAGGAGCACGTGCTCCCCGGAGCCGAATTGGATTTCCCGCAAAAAGGACACTACTGTACACCCCACTATTGCTTGCAGCTTTGATTTTTGACCTGGATCTTGAATCTGGATGATTAACCGTGGATGATAGCCAGCATGAGCACTCGGGTTGTTATTTAACTGTGTTGCACCTGTTCTCTATTTTTTAGGGGAGGGGGGCATATCAAAAAAGAAAAAAAAGAAGTTGATTAGATGACTCCCTTGCAACAACCCATCCAAGAAAGGGATTCGTAGTTAGCATAATGGGTAGAAAGAACTTGCAGGCTGGAAAATTGACATAGTTGCCTACATGTATTACTGAATAAAACAATTCTAAAACTAAGTGGTAAAATTGCCTCACAATGCTATTTAGTTAGTAGAAAAGCATTAACATTCTTGTAGTTGTAGCTAGGGGGGTTAATTACCTCTAGTTTAGTTGCCTGCTTGCTTTGCAAAAGAAGGTGAAAAATGCCTAGAAAATGGAAATGTAGGCACATTACACAAATAAGGTACTTGGAAAAATGGAGATGTTTGTACAATTGAAAAACACATAAAAAATTCATGTCGTGTAGCATCTCAATTGTATATTTATAGAATCTGTTGCTTAGATTTATTTTTGATAAAATTTTGCAGATGGTTGGTCTAGATCTGAATGAGCTTCCTAAAGACTTCGCTGGATGTGATGATGGTCCATTGTACTGTACACAAGTCCCTCCTGAAGGGGTGCCTATATCTATCGAGGGGATGGGCGATTCGCCAGATTTGATTCATTCTCCTATCAATGAAGTTCTGGGTGTGAAGTTTTGTGCCGCGACAACTATTGCTGTTGATGTGTCTGATATGGCGACAACTGAAACTATGACGCCTGCTCCTGTCATGTTTAGCCCGGCTGCAACTATGCCTAGCGCGGTATTGGCTTTGTTGGAGTTGATAACCTTGAGGTGCATTCTAGCCCGCAAGCACCTTATATCGGAATGGAGTTTGATACACTAGATGGTGCTAAAGCACACTCTAAAGCCTACTCTCTTAGGTTTGGGTTCTCGATGAAGGCTAACACGTCCAGTAGGTCTTCGTACACTGGCGTGCTGGAGAAGCAAACCTTTTCATGCAACAAGTCATGGAAGCCTAAAAAGGATGATGATGTGTACACCCCTGTGATTCAAAAATCAAGTTCTGTTTCTAAAGATGGAAGAGTTGAGAAAAATGTTGGCACTAAGAAAGCAGGTTCTAGCTCTTATAAATCTTGTGGGGGCTTGTTAAGAAGAGGAGAAGTGAATTTCTCAAACAGACCAATGGCCCCGCAAAACTGTCAGTCAAGCTAACTGATAATAGGTGGCTGGTCACAGGATTGTTACTAATCACAATCATAAACTGATTGACAAACCATCTCTCACTAAGTAACTTCACTATCAACAAGGGATACCAGAGGAGGAGGTTGAGTTCCTAAAAATAATGCATAGGTGCAACATGGAAACAGGTCATATGATGGTTGTTATGTGTGATTTTTACGGCCAGGCTGCTATTGTTGCTTACACGCCGAAAACAATAAGCAACATGAGGACCGCCCTCCTCTTTGCCAAAGCAAATGAAGGTGATTTGTAAGATACAGTTGCATACTTCCAGAAAAAGCAAGAAGAAGACCCTGGCTTCTATTACAAGGTTAAGCAAGATGAAATAGGCAGGGTTGAGAACTTGTTCTGGATTGATGGTAGAGCTCGAGAGGCCTACGTAAAAGCTTACAATTATTGTGTTTCCTTTGACAACCTTCCTAACAAATATGTACAACATGCCCTTTGCTTCGTTTGTTGGGATTAATAGGCATGGGCAATCTTTTATGTTGGGTTGTGGTTTCTTGCGGCAGGAGCTTGAGACCATCTTTGATTGGTTGTTTGGTGCCTTCCTTGAAGAAATGTATGGCATTGCACCACTCAATATCATAACTGACCAAGACCAAGCTATGAAGAACTCTATAGAAAAAAAAACCACACACTATTCACCGTAGTTGTCGTTGGCATATCATTAAGAAATCCCAAGATAAGTTGGGTGCTTTCTTGGCTAGACATCCAGAATTAGCTAAAGAATTCAATAAAGTCATAGATATGAGCATGACACCTCATGAGTTTGAGGCTAGGTGGGATGCAATGGTTGAAACGCATGGGATTGCTGGTCATAAGCGTTTTGATGATTTGTATGCAATCAGGAAGCTTTGGGTCCCTTGTTACTTTAGACACCATTTCTTCCCCTTTCTCCAGTCGACGCAACCGAGCGAGGGCTTCAACGTTGTCCTAAAAAGGTATGTAAACCCACAGAATTCTATGCTCAACTTTGTGAAGCAGTGTGAGAAGATAAACGACAAGATATTGGCGAAGGAAGGAGGTAAATGACTACCAGACATATGAGCTTCAGCCAAGTACTTGGTCACCATTCCCAATTGAGAAGCAAGGTATGGAAGTTTACACAAGAGATATTTACTATATGTTTCAACATGTGTTTTTGATGATCGGTATGTACAATGTTAGGCCTCAAGGAGGCAACATGTACCTGCTTGAGCCTAACAGAAAATATGCTGGGGTATATGGTCGGAGGATGTACATGGTGACATCACATGTTGAGCAGCAGGAATAGTTGTGTGAGTGTTGCAGGTTTTATAGGGATGGGTTGCTTTGCGTGCACATATTGAAGGTGTTCACCCATCTTGGTGTTGATGAGCTGCCTGCATGCTACATCCTTTCCAGATGGACACAAAACGCTGGTCAGACTAATTTGCCCCCTAATGCGCAAGTCCCTGATGCCATGCCACAAGAATCCATGCAACTGATTAGGCATGTTTCCCTGAATACCATGTTCGGGAAACTCTCTAAAATGGGCAACATGTCAGATGCAGGAGCGACTTTGTGCAGGTCCTATGGGCGTGCGTTGGAGACTGAACTCAATTGACTCTACAAAGTGAGAAGGAAGAAGAAGGCAATGCCAACAACCCAGCCGCCAGCCCAATGAGTGCCTATTGAAGCTTCCATTGGAGAGCCTACTCATTTCCGCAACCCCCCGAAGTCATCGACTAAAGAGTGCAAGCAAGATAAGAGGTACTACTCAAGCATTGAGTTGCACTCAGAAAAGAAGACAAAATATGGGGTCTGCAAAGTAACATGGCACAATTGTGCCATTTGCACACCTGGGTCGAACCGAAGCGTTTGACTAATTGCAGGATGCATGCACAACCCATGATGAAATGGGGGGACAGAGTGAAGATTGAAAGTGCGTTATATCGACTAGAGGGGGGGTGAATAGGAAATTTTTGCAAATTCGTCACTAAGGAATTTCAACTTGAGGAATTTCAAATGTGATGAATAACTAGCAGCAGAATAAGTACTCAAGTGCATGAGAAACACAACAATAACATAGTCATCATGATGAAATAAAACATGCATAGATTATAGGTAGCGTGATACATGATAAGAAGGTGAGGAACAAGGTATCTTGAAGAATTTGAGGTGAGGAAATTGTGAAAATCTTCAGTCAAATTCTTCAAACAGTAAAGATCAATTTCATCAACAAGTATACGAGGAAATAAAAGGGTTGAGGAAATAGAACCAGGTAGCTCGATGAAGACAATGGTTTGATGACTCACTTCCAACTACTGTGACAGTCGTACATCTGGTTTGGAGTGGCCTGGTATTTAAACCAGAGGACACACAATCCTTACCGTATTCTCCTTGAGCTAAGGTCACAAATTCCTCGCCTAACACTCATGGTAAGTCTTCTGGGTAGACTTCCAAAACCCTCACAACTGGCCACCCGACGATCCATAATTGACTGCTGGATTCTCTAGACCAAGGTCACTCTATGATTCCGAATTGACTGTAGGATGCTCTAGACCATGAGCCTAACCGTATGGAAGATACACAGTCTTCAAAGGTAACAAGCATCGGTTCCACACAGGAACAATCTCTTCAGTGATGCTCAAACACTTTGGGTTTGGTGGTTTGGATTTGTTTTTTTCCTCACTGATGATTTTCTCTCAAAGTCCTCGGAGGATGGGTTGCTCTCAAATGACAAGTGCCAGTTCTCTCTCGGAACAGCCAACCAACTAGTGGTTGTAGGGGTGGCTATTTATAGCCAGGGTGCAACCTGACATGATAAGACATAAATGCCCCCAATGATATGAACATTATGTGGATAAGATGATTGGGGACAGCTGGCGCTAAGCACAACAACAGTCAGAATTTCGAACTATGAAAGTCCTCTGGCTTATCATATTCCTCACTTGTAGGCAATTCACACTGGCGAAATCCTAATGCCTCAGTCAGATCAATTTCATCAGAGACCAGAAGAACATCCTCTCTGTGACTGAAGAACTTGACTGAACTGTAAGAGATTTGCAAAGGCTTCACTCGAAGGATTGGATAGGTTGAGGCTTTTGAGTTGAGCATCAGTTGGAAATTTTCCTTAGTATTACCTTGGCCCTCTTTAACAGTACGGTGTTTCCTATGACTCAAAGATAGGAAATGAAACCACGGAAAGCAAAAGTCTTCATGCTTCATAGCCATCGTTCATATCTTCAAGGTCACACCAACTTCTTCATTTCGAAGTCTTCAGAGAATACCAAAGTCTTCGGCAAAGTCTTCACCAAAGTCTTCAGTTGAAGACATTCATTTTTAGGGGTCGATAATCTCTGAATATATCAAACTCCTCATCGACTTATAGAGCCTGTGTACACTTACAAATGCATTAGTCTCTTAACCTATAAGTCTTCAATACACCAAAATCACTAAGGGGCACTAGATGCACTTACAGTCTCCCCCTTTTTGGTGATTGATGACAAATAGGTTAAGTTTTCAACGGGGATAAAAGTATGAAGTGTAATTACCGAGTTTGAGGAATTTGATTGCAAGATATAGAAGCACTCCCCCCTGAAGATGTGCATATTTGAAGAATTTGCTTTGGACTGCAAATGCACATGGCAGGTTAAAAACATGGAGAACTCCCCCTATATCTTGTAATTCATACACGCATTTAACATATCATATGAAGAATTTGAAATGCATGATGAAAATGGAGTCTGACGAAATTCAGCATGCATGCATTAAGGTACTTGAGGAAATAAGCATGTGGAATGCAGTTCAAAAGAGTCAGACCACCATCAGACTTAAGTTTACAACTCAACCAACAAAAGCTTCAGAAGAGCGAGAGTTGTAACTTAAACAAAAGTTGAAAATTAGCCCATATATAGAGACCTGCTTGAAGACTAACTCAAATTTTCTCCCCCTTTGTCATCGAAGACCAAAAGGGATGAAAAAGTGAGGTCTAACGCCCCTGAAGAATTTCATCTTGAAGAAGATGGGGGAGCGCCAGCGTTGTCGGGGTCGTTTGTTGATGCAGGGCCCGCAACAGTGTCGTCAATTTCCTCAGCTTCATCCGCCTCGCGTGATGAAGAATATGAGCTTGTAGCTAGCTGAGGAACTTGAACTTCTTGAATTTCGTCTAAGGAGGACGAGCCTAGTCAAGGTTTTTCTCAAGATCTATTTCCTTGAGTTCTTCAGGAGTCTTGAGCTGAGATGGAATGGCCCACACGCGATCGAAGATTTCATGCACATAGTAGTGATTTTTCCTCATAGAGTTCTATGTCACAGTCATGTTCTGAAGAATTGAAGCAAACTGATGCTTGACCCACTTGTGATTGCGCTCAACCTTCTGGTGAAAACATAGAAGAAGCTCACAATCAGTCATCACACGAGGGGCAGACTCTTAAGGCTTTTGCATTGAGACTTTTGCAGCTGAATCTTGGGTAGCAGAGTCATCATTTGTGGAGTAAGATGTAGCTTTACGAAACTAACCATCCAATGGACGAGTACCTTCATCAATGACAGCTTTGCCTTTGCCCTCAACTGAAGTAAAGGTGTGCTTGAGGACTTCAATAGGAGGAAGAAAGCCGAAGTGATTCTGAAAATCTGCCTTGACTGGAACTGAAGACCTTAATCTTATGAATTTCATGATCGAGGGAGCGTAAGGCTTCAATTAGAATGGGGCAGAAGCAGCATTGGCCAAAGTCCTCATGAAGAAATCATGTAAATTGATGGGACCCCATGAATGATGTTGAATAGCATATTCTTCATGATTCCATCCACTTCTTCTTCTTCAGAGTTGTTGCCCTTCTGAGGTCTGAGGGTTTTGGTCAGAATGCGATAGACTGTCCTGGGCACATAGAGAAAATCCTTCAGAAGGAAGGTAGTCCTTTGAGGTTTTCCAGGAGCCAACGACTTCATTAGCACTTGCATCACGTGATTGGGCAATGTAGGTTCATCAAATAGGCATCTTGCTCCTTCTGAGGGAATTGGTATTGGCACAGCTCGAAGCAGTTTCTGAGGCTCGGAAAGTGTAGTGGGTTGATCCAGTCATCCAGTCCAGAACCCAAGAATTGACATCAGAAGCATCACATGTGACGTGCAAGGTGGCATAGAATTGAAGAATTAGCTCTTCATTCCAATCACATATGTCCACGCAGAATGGAAGAATTCCAGCATCGTGAAGAACTGCGAGCACCGGTGTGAAGCATGGGATAGTTTCCACATCCCCATGAGGAATTTGTTGGTGCTCGAAGGCTTTCTCCTTGTCAAATAGGACTGATGCATAGTAATTCATCTGAGTGGGTGTCCAGAATCTGGTATGATCGGCCCTTCGTGAATCATATGAGTTCGGCCCAGTGAAGAATATGTGTTCGTTGAAGAAATTTGTCTTGATGAATTTGGGGCGCTTTGAGCCTTTGAATGGCATCTTAGGCATTGGCTGAAGATTTGGCTTGAAGCGGCCCACAATTTCCTTGGGCATGGGAGGAACTTCTTCAGACTGAGGAATTTGAACAACAGTTTCCTCAGTTGCAGTAGGAGCAGCAATTTCTTCAACTGATGTAGCTATAATATCTTCAGGAACAGGTGTAGCCAAGTCATCAGATCCTGTATGAATTTCTTCAGTCTGGGCTGGAGACTTAGGAATTTGAGCGAGAGGAGTGGTCATTTGAGAATTTGGGTGTGCAGCTTCCCAGTATTCATCATTGATAAGAGGAGTTGTGTTTCCAATGTCCACATCGTCTTCCATTTCTTCAACTCCGGCCTTTTCAGCAGTCAACTGAGGCTCC
Organism: Hordeum marinum; assembly: GCA_022496015.1. Lineage (NCBI taxonomy): Eukaryota > Viridiplantae > Streptophyta > Magnoliopsida > Poales > Poaceae > Hordeum > Hordeum marinum. Next base: position 927,310 of record JAAAWK010001168.1, on the reverse strand, counting down.
GCGATGATACCAGTGGGGTTGAAGCATTTGCTTCCACTTCAATATCATCATCAATCTGCTCTGAGGAAGCAACAAAATGATCCTTTTCTTCTTGTTCATCATGTGGGATGACATAGTCAACACCAAATGACACTAATTCATAGGCTGGCACAGAGGTGATAGGAGTTGCATCAATTGGATCAGTTAAGAATTGGACAGAGTCTTCAACTTCTTTAGTGCCGAGGAACCTGAAGCTGATGCTTTTCTCTTTTGTGCAGCCTTATTCTCCACAACCTTTGTTTTCTTCGCTTCTGATGCAGAAGGAAAATTGATAGTCTTCACCCTTAAGGATTTTGTAGTTTTTGCAGAGGGTGAAGGAGTAGCAGTTTCTTCAGGCACGACTGACGCAGTCATCCTAGTGGTATAAATTTCATGAGGCGCAACAAAAGCTTTAGCTGACCTGGCAATTTCTTTAGGCCCAATAGTGAAGGTTGCCCTGACAGGTTCTTTAGTAGCCTGAATTTCTTCAATTGCGGGAACAGTTTCTTCAGCAGGCTGAGTAGATTCTTTAGCCTGAGGAATTTGTGGTTGCGATTGAGCTGCAATCCTTGTGTTGTGGTCCTTAACTGTAGCTTGGGCTGCTTTGACAAACCTCACTTTGGTGCCCTTCCATTTAGCATCATACTTTTCTTGTTCTTCAGTGAGGCATCGAATCTCAGACTAAACTGTGATGAGTTGCTTGGGAGTCAAATTCATCACATTGTTCTTCAGAAAATTTTCTTTTCTAGCCCTACTACCTTTAGCTCTCTGAGCATAATTTCTCTTCCATTTTTCCTCAGCTATGAAGTGAGAGAGGACATGGTCCACACCAAGAGGTAGGTTCAGTGAGGAAAGTGGAGTGCTAGGATTCTCATGACATATGTCGATGAAGTTGAGGATCAACTTAGGATCCAACATGAGTGGAACATAGCCGCCCTTAGAAATTGCAGCTCTTTGCTGTCTGTTCCTGATGATTTCTTCCAATTCTTTGTCATCAGCCTCATCATCCTCAGATCCTGAGGGTACATTTACAATAGCTTGGCTATTGTGGGGACTTGGTCTCTGACCTCGTCTAGCAGTTCTCTTTAACTTCAACAGAGTAGGGCTTGTTGAAGAATGTGCTTGGGCTGATGAACTTGCAGAGGCCCCTGAAGCAATTGAGAAGCCTGTAGTGCTCTGGCATGTTGCAAGATGTACATGTGTTGAGGACTTTGTAGTAGCAACTGATGATTGTGCAGCTACTGAAGGCATAACAACAGCCTTTGAAGAACTTGCTTGAAGATTCTGCAGTGAGGACTTTGAAGTTGAGGATTTTGGCTTTACCGCAGACTTCTTCACAATTGATTTCTTCGGAGCACTAGCAGAGGCTCTCAGAGATGCAGCAGCACCAGAATCTTCATTGAAGTGCTTCACGGCTGCTTTGTCAGTTCTCTGAAATTTTTGTTGATGCTTTGCCCATTCAGTTGGAAAGTCTTCACCACGAGCAACGCTAGTGGGATCGACTTCTTGATCATCAGCAGGAGGAGCCCTTCTGCAAGTGGGTTTGAGTGTGAAGTTCTTCATGTACTTAGGAGTGACATAACGATAGTCTCCCCATTACTTCACCCACCTCCGTTCAATCCTCCGAATCCTAATTTTCCTCTACTCCTTTATTTCTTTCCCATGAATGGCTTCATCGGGAGTACAGTAACCAGCATACAAAGGCTTGGGTATTTCAAAAGTAGTTGTCTATTCAGCTTTCTTTCCACCCTTTTGAGGTCTTTTGCCATCAACCGTTTTCTTCACTTCATGACTTTGAACTCTTGAAGATTTTGAAGATGTACACAAATTTTCCTCAAGAAACGCTGCAAATGAGTTAAGTTGATGAGAACCTAGTGATTCATCAACAGATATTTTGTACCTGTGAACAGAGTATAGGTGCTAGGAATTTGAAGAGGTCATATGCGTTCTCAGAATTTTTTCAAAATACATCAAGTTGAGGATTTTGACCATAGGAGTCTTGAGGAATTTCACTAAGTGTTCTTGTTTTAGGTTCCAGAGTTGTGCGAATTTTAGGATCCACACAATTGAGAAATCTTGAAAAAAAATCATGACTTAGGAAAAACATCAAGGGAATGAAACATGTGAGGTGCTTAAGAAGATGATTCTTGAAGAATAAACACATTTGAGGATTTTGTAGAAAACATGAAGATAAAAAGGGTGTATTAAATTAAATTTTATTTACCTTGATGAAGAACACGATGAACAGTGAGATGGAATCGGAGAAGTTTGTCTGTCCAGATCTCCCATGCCCTAGCTTGGCCGAGGAGACAGCTATAGCGGCGGCGGCGTGAAGATTTCCGTGGCCGATGCGAGTACAGCGACGACGAGGTTGAGGCAGTGAAGCTCTTCCTCTCCAGTGGCGAAGATTTTAGTGGCGACGCTAGGTTTGAGCTCGCGAGAGAGAGGGAGTGAGGAGTAACTCAAGCACATTGAAGGGAAGGGGTATTTATAGTGGCATTAAAAACCAACCGGTCGAAAGATTTTGGACAAGATTGCCCCTAACCCTTGCTCTTCGCGTGACATGTTTCACCCATGTTCTGAGTAGTGGAGATAGTGGGGGATCATGGGTTATCCAGTCGTGGGAATCGGAATAGTTTGAGCGGTAAGCGCCAATATTTTGAAAGTGAAAATTTTAATGTTTCCGTTCGCAAAATTCTTCAGCTGTCAAGGACACAGTGAAGACTTTGAACGAGTTTCAAAGTAGAACGCATATGAAGAATTTGTGAACAGACTGGGTTGAGTTTAGCATAGAGGGGGAACGTGTCCGATCGCATTCACTTAGATGAAAATCAACTTGAAGAATTAGCAATAAGTGAATGTCGTTGAGGACATTGAAAACTCTCTCTCTCTCTCTCTCACACACATATACATAGTCAATGAAGAACATCAGTTTCATAGTTTGAAGAATTTGACTAGTTGAGGAATTTTCAAACTTGATGAATTTGAAAATTTGAAGAATTTGCAAAATGACAAAAAACTCAACTTTGAATAATTTCAACTATTGTTGGTGGTGTGACACACCATATAAGAATGATGATTTCAGACACCGTGTACAATTGTCGTAGGGCTCTAAGAATCAAATTTTTCATTAATTTATTCACACTTAGAGGGTTATTCTTCATTGATTGAAGAAAAACGTTACTCCGTGTGTTGCTCATCTAAGTCATCAATTTTGCATAAGTGTTAGGATGTGTGTCTTTTCAAAGAACATTCAAAGATTCTAAGATATTTAGCTCATACCGCAACTTGCAAAATCTCTTTTCATCCAAGGGCTTAGTGAAGATATTGGCCAGTTGTTCTTCAGTGGGGATGTGGTCAATGGAGATGTCGCCCTTGAGTACAGGATCTCGAAGAAAATGATGACAAATCTGGATGTGCTTGGTCTTGGAGTGCTGAACTAGGTTGTAAGCAATCTTGATAGAGCTCTTGTTGTTGTAGTAGAGAGGCACATTCTTCACCTTGATGCCATAGTCCTTGAGGGTTTGCTTCATCCATAGCAACTGAGCGCAACATGAACCAGCAGCAATGTACTCAGCTTCAGCAGTAGATAGTAACACGTAGTTTTGCTTCTTTGAGGACCAACAGACCATCGATCGTCCGAGGAAATGACATGTGCCTGAGGTTGACTTGTGATCCACATGATCTCCAGCATAGTCGCATCCGAGTATCTGACGAGGTGAAGATTTGATCCCTAGAGATACCATAATCCAAGCGTTAGTGTGTGAGGTAAGTATCGAAGAATATCTTTCACATCACAATGGTGTGATTCCTTCGGTGTTGCTTGGAATCGGGCACACATGCAAACACTGAGCATAATATCTGGCCTAGATGCACATAAATACAATAAAGAGCCAATCATGGAGCGATATACCTTCTGATCGAAATCTTTACCATTTTCGTCAGTGCAGAGGTGGCCTTTCGACGGCGTTGGAGTTTTGATGCCTTTCCAATCTTGCATGTTGAATTTCCGCAGAACATCCTTGAGGTATTTCTCTTGAGAGATGAAGATGCCATTGTCTTGCTAACGAATTTGAAGACCTAAGAAGAATTCCAACTCTCCCATCATAGACATTTGATATTCTTCACTCATCATATAGGAAAATTTATCACTGTAATATTTGTCAGTACATCCAAAGATAATATCATCCACATATATTTGGCATATGAACAGGTCATTGTCAAAGGATTTAGTGAAAAGAGTTGGGTCGAGTGAACCGGGTTTGAAGCCTTTCTTCATGAGCAATTCTTTCAGAGTGTTGTACCATGCCTGATGGGTCTGCTTGAGGCCATAGAGGGCCTTGTTGAGTCTGAAGACTTTGTCAGGATGCTTAGGGTCTTCAAAACCTGGGGGTTGATCAACATATACTTCTTCCTCAAGCTTACCATTGAGGAATGCACTTTTCACATCCATTTGATATAAGATGATATCATGATGGTTAGCATAAGCAAGAAATATGCGAATAGCTTCAAGTCTAGCAACAGGTGCAAACGTTTCATCAAAGTCAATTCCTTCAACATGTGTGTAGCCTTGACCTACAAGACGAGCCTTATTCCTTACCACAAGGCCATTTTCATCTTGCTTGTTGTGGTAGATCCACATGGTACCTATGATGTTGTGCTTGCAAGGATCTAGCCGCTTGACAAGTTCCCACATGTTGTTGACCTTGAATTGATGCAATTCCTCTTGCATAGGTTGAATCCACTCAGGCTCCTTGAATGCTTCATCTACTTTGGTGGGCTCTATGATAGAGAAAAAAGTAAAGTGCCCACAAAAGTTAGTCAAATGTGAAGCTCTTGAGCGAGTGAGGGGACCTGGTGCATTGATGTCATTGATGATTTTGTCAATCTACACTTCATTTGCAACTCTTGGATGAACAGGTTGACGTGGCTAAGGATTTTCTTCAGCACCATTTTCTTCAGGTGTATCAACATGAATGTCTTCATGGAATGACTTCCTCAGTTGGTTGAGGTTCTTCAGTGGGTATGACATCTTCAGTAGCCTTTAGCTTAATGGATTCCTCAGGAGACTTTTCATCTAGCACAGAAGGCAGGTGCTCTCTTTGCGAGCCGTTAGTTTCATCGAACCACACATCTATAGTTTCAACAACCTTTTAATGGTAGGTGTTAAAGACTCTGTAGGTGTGCGAGTACTTTCCGTAACCAAGCATAAAACCTTCATATGCTTTCGGTGCAAATTTAGACTATGGTGAGGCTCTCTAATCCAGCATTTTGCACCGAAGACTTTGAGATAACTTACATTCAGTTTCTTGCTAGTCATGAGTTCATTTGAAGTCTTCTTGAAGAATTTGTGAACATATACCCTGTTGATGATGTGGCAAGCTATATCAATTGCCTCAGGCCAGAAGTGATGAGGAGTCTTGTATTGATCAAGCATGGTGCAAGCCATCAGAACAAGAGTCACATTCTTACGCTCCACGACGCCATTCTGTTGAGGAGTATATGGGGAAGATAGCTCATGATTAATACCAAGTTCATCAAGATATTCATCAAGATTGGTGTCCTTGAACTCAATCCCATTATCACTCCTGTTATGCTTGATCTTGACGCCAAAGTTTGTAAAGGCCCTTGAAGCAAATCGTCTGAAGACATCCTGCACTTCAGACTTGTATAGAATAATATGCACCCAAGTGTAATGAGAGTAATCATCAACAATGACAAATCCATACAAACTTGAAGAATTTTTTAGTGTGGAATAATGAGTGGGGCCAAAGAGGTCCATGTGAAGAAATTCAAAAGGTTGAGTTGTGGTCATGATTGTCTTTGAGGGATGCTTGGATCTGGTCATCTTCCAAGACTCAGAAGCACCACAGAGGTGGCCCTTGAGGAATTTGACACCTTCAATGCTGATGACGTGCTTTTTATTCATGAGTATGTGCAAGTTCCTCATACCAACGTGTCCAAGTCGTCGATGCCACAACCAGCCTTCTGAGGACTTTGCAAGTAGGCAGATTGCAGGCTGAGGACCTGTAGAGAAATGGACAATATACAAGTCTCCTCTCCTAAAGCCTTCGAAGACTTTGGAATGATCAGATTCCATGACAACAACACAATGATATTTTCTAAAGATGACAATCATATGAAGATCACAAAGCATTGATACAGACATGAGGTTGAACCCGAGGGATTTGACAAGCATCACCTTATCCATGTGCCGGTCCTTTGAGATTGCAACCTTACCTAGACCCAATACCTTGCTTTTTTCCTTTGTCAGCGTAGGTGATATGCTTCATATGAGATGGGGCAAGTGGTAAATTCATGAGTAGATTCTTGTTACCAGTCATGTGGTTGGTGCATCCACTGTTGAGGACTGATACGTCTCCAACGTATCTATAATTTTTGATGATGGCATGCTATTATATTATCTGTTTTGGATGTTTTATATGCATTAATATGCTATTTTATATTATTTTTGGGGACTAACCTTTTAATCTAGAGCCAAGTGCCAGTTTTTATTTTTTTCCTTGTTTTTGAGTTTTGCAGATATGGAATATTAAACGGAGTCCAAACGGAATAAAACCTTCGAAAGGAATTTTTCTGGAAGGAAACAAGTCGATCAAGCTTGGAGTGCACGTCAGGGGAGGTGCCAGGGCGCCACAAGCCTGCTAGGCGCAGGCCCCCCTGGCCATGCCTAGCAGGCTTGTTGCTCCCTGTCAGGTCTCCTAACCCTAATTCTTGGCCTATAAATACCCAAATATTCCCCAACATCAGAAAGGGTCACGCAAATACTTTTTCGCTGTCGTAAGCCTCTGTTCCCAAGAGATCCAATCTTGGAGCCTTTTCTGGTAATCTCCCGGAGGGGGTTTCAATCACGGAGGGCATGTACATCAACTCCATTTCCCCTCCGATGATGTGTGAGTAGTCCACCATAGACCTACGGGTCCATAGCTAGTAGCTAGATGGCTTCTTCTCTCTCTTTGATATTCAATACCATGTTCTTCATGATCTTCATGGAGATCTATCCGATATAATCCTCTTTTGTGGTGTGTTTGTCAAGATCCGATGAATTGTGAGTTCATGTTCAGATTATCCATGAATCTTATTTGAATCTCCTCTGATTTCTTATATGCATGATTTTATATCTTTGCATGTCTCTTCGAGTTATTGGTTTGGTATTGCCAACTAGATTGGCAATTCTTGCAATAGGAGAAGTATTTGGTTTGGGTTCAATCCTGCGGTGTCCTCACCCAATGACATAGTAGGTGTCGTGGGAACGAGCCTGATAGTAGAAGGTAGGGGTACGAAGGGAGAGGGCAGATTCCTAGCTACAGCGAGGGTGTACACACGGATGTACGAGTTCAGGCCCCTCTCATGGAGGTAACAACCCTACGTCTCAGTACTCGGGACCTTATGTCAAGTGGAATGTTGAGATTACAATGGTTGCGAACCATTGTGCCAGAGGGGAGGGGCGGCTTATATAGAGTTCGTTGCCCCTCATAAGTGCCCAGCATCTAAGGGTCCGATCGTGGGTTTAAAGACTGGCGTTACTGGTAACATACATAATAAATGCTACTAATGACGAAGGACTAACGACCGCCCGTTGGCCTCCTGATGGTGGCTCCTGGTCTTCTGGCGTCGACTGAGAATGAGGCCTACCGAGTGCTAGGCGACTGTCGAGTGAAGGAAGAAGACTCCGAGTGGATTGAATGTCAAGTGACTTGAACGTCTCATGGAATCCAGTCGGAAGCTTATGCTTGATCTTCAAGCCTTCCAATTTAGTGTCCTTAGGTAGGGTATGTTGGCCTTGCCTAGGACCCTACCCTAGGTACATATCCTCATTATTAGCCCCCGAATGGATCGGGGTTCAAGTGGTGAAATGGGGGTATCGATGCCAATCTCGAATTAAGGCATCAAATCTTCCGAATGATATTCGGGGCTTCATCGAAACTTGCATCGATTGAACTCTGAGTATTGACGTCAATTCAGGATCAACATGCCAAATCTTCTGAATGATATCCAGGGCTTCAACGAAACTTGCGTCGATTGAACTCTTCTCCATTCGCTCGGATCCATTTAGCCTTGAAAGTGTCCGAGTGGATGTTCAATGCCTATTTTGCTCCGATTGAACTGAAAGCATCTTTGGAGGTGACGGGTCGGTCTGTCAGACCCGGATTTTGCGGGATACGAAAATTTGGGAAGCGCGCGTGCGTGCGATGATGACGCCACGATCAAGGCAAGTGGAGGCATGACGCCTTGATTCTCGCGCCAGTCATATCGCCACGTACTGGGCGCCATCAGTGATTGTCATGTGCGGTGATCTTGTAGGTCCACTTGTCAACGAGACACTCGGTGGAGTATAAATCTCCATGCGCCGCAATTTGCAGAGTACCTTCGCCCATTCTTTCTCCTTTCCTCCGCCTCCTCTACCTCCAGCGCCCCACTCCGTTCCTCCCTGACGAGACCCTTCGCGCCGATGATGAAGAACGCAACAAAGAAGCTGGAGAGGGCCAAGAAGGGGGCGACAAAGGTCAAGGGCAAGAAGCCCTCGACCGCCCGGTTCACCGTGCCGCCGGGATGGATGCAGGGTGACTTCCTCCCTTTGGTGGTCCCCTGTTGGACATCGATGGCTTGGTTTCCGACGGGCTCGTGGCAGAAGGATCTTGGAGGCTGCCGGAGGGAGAGCGCGAGCCGGAGCCGCGCGATGGGGAGCGAGTCCTCCTCCTATGCCATGTCGAAAGAGGTTTCTCCATGCCCCCTCATCCATTCTTTAGAGGGTTCTTGAGTTTCTTTGGCGCTCAGCTACATCATCTCCCATCGAATACCATCGCGTACTTGTCGCCATTCATAACTTTGTGCGAGTGCTTCCTAGGGTGTCCACGCACTGGGTACTCTTTAAGCACATTTTTACGATTAGATCTCGGATGGTGAAGAAAGCAGACCCGTCGTATGGAAAAACTCATGTGTTGCAGCTGTGTGGGGGTTTGGGGCTTCAGAAGAGAGCGCAGCGTTCTTTCCCTGCCATGACTTTCCCTGAATCCGTTAGAGGCTGGCAGTCGACTTGGTTCTATTGCAAGGATGCAACTTCACCAACATGTCGACTGGCCTTTCACCTACACATCTGACCGCCCAGCTGACCCCAAGTCCCTGAAGGTGACTGAAGAGGAACAGGATCAGGTGGCGACCTTGGTGGACGCCATGGTGAAATTGGTCCGGGGTGGAATGACTGCCCTGGATCCGTTAGAGACTTTTCTCAGTCGACGGATTCAGCCTCTCCAAGCCAGAGATCACACCATGTGGCATTATGCGGGCCTAGAGGACTCAACCAGGACGCATCCATAGGAGGTTCCGCAAAACACTGTCGAGCAGTGGCTTCGCAGCATCACCGGGACGTGGACAACCCCGTGGGAGCCAAGAGGATCCTACCTTACTTAGCCGAAAACCCGCCAAAGAATCTTGTAAGTTGCACTTTGTCGACTGAAGTACTGGTATTGTCGAGTGATATACATTGAGTTTTAGACTGACTTCCTTGTTGGAATTATGCAGGAATGGACAAACTTGCACTCGCCATTTCCCAATGGGAACCAACCTGAAGATGGCGTAGTGAGCGAGGGTGGCAGCGTGGATGGCGATGATCCCTCAGAATCTGAGGATGAATATGAGGACTCTGGCGAAGAGGAAGAAGTCGAGTCACCTCCCCGGAGCGAAGGCCGCTCCAAGTCCCGCTTGGATCCGGCAGCTGTTAAGGACAGGGCTCCAGGCCCTAGTGAGAAGAACCCGAAGCGGAGCCGCCCTTTAACTGTTGAGCCGAGTGAGAGGTCGGCCAAGCAGCCCAAGCAAATCACAACCAAACCTCACAAGGCTCTGCCTCACATGAGGATGGTTGTACCTATCATCTCCACGTAAGTAATTATTTTTGAATTCTTTCTGTTGACTGTGACATTGCATTGTTGCTAACCTACTGCTGTTTGATCCCTTAGAGCTGCCACTTCTGTATCATCACCTCCTAGAGATAGAGGATGTCACGCCCAAGATGCGCGCCTATCCATATTAAGACATGGGAGCCTCGCAAGGGATAGAGGCGCATCTTGTCATTCGCAAGTATAGCATCATTACATCATACATTACAGAAGAGATGAGTATATGAGTTGGCTTACACTCGCCACATACCTAATTACAATTCCTCACAAGAGTTCAAACACCAATATGAAGACAGGGTCCGGTTACGGACGAAAACAAATGATAAAAGCAGATGCAATGATACTATCTCGCTAGCCCCGAAGATCACGACCATGGACCTCTACTCATCCGGATAAGTCACGTACATCCTACCTCTTTCCTCGTCATACTCCCACTGGAGCTGCATCAAATCATCCTGCACTAACTCATCTGTACATGTACCTGGATTGTTGTAGTAATCTGTGAGCCATAAGGACTCAGCAATCATGCGCCCAGGTACTAAGACTATTCAAGCTTAAAGGTTGGGATGGGGATATGTGTTTAGTTTGCAGCAACACTAAGCATTTTATGGTGGCTAAACTTACGTAACAAGAAGATAAATATGTGGCCTACGATAAACGATCAAATCCGAAATGACCTCTATGAGATCCTGAACACTTACTTACGTCAATCATAACCCCACCGTGTTCTCTCTTGGATCATGTTCACAAGAAGAGACGATCACGGTTACTCACACAGTTGGTGCATTTTATTTAGAGTTTACTTCAAGTTAACTATAACCAGGTGTTAAACAAATTTCCAAGTTGCCACATAACCGTGGGCACGGCTTTCCGAAAGATTTGACCCTACAGGGGTGCTCCAACTAGTCCAGCACAAATTAACCACACTCCTCGGGAATAGCCTCGACCATGGATCTCGTGATCATCCTAGGAAACTCCAAAGGAATTCCAACACCTCGAGATAACCCGAAGAAAGTCAGAGCCCTCACGCAAGACACTCGATAAAGGTAAAACAAGTCCAACAAGACCTCCAGACGTGTCGACGAACCCGATAAGAGCCGCGTCTCTTGTTCTGAGGACACGACAGATTGTCCAAACTTCCGGTAGGCCAAACACAGAGTTGCCCCTGGTGGCCACCGGCGGTTGACATTTTGGACCAACACTCATGCGGAGCACTGGCCCAAGGATTGATTAATTATCCACGGGGTTGCAAAGCCCTATGCAAATTTTATTAAGTTATTAAGCAAATGTAGTACCAAAGTTGGGTCTTGCCAGACAAGTTTTAATCTTAACCGAATAAACAAGGGGGTCCCCATAACAACCCCGAGCATCTTAGGAGCGCAAAGTACGGAAAACATAACACCGGTAACAAGAAACTATGGCGGTAACAGCGGAACAAAACACCTAGCAAAAGGACAAGCCTTCCACGAATACCAAGATATATATGGGCATTAAATTAAATAAAAAATAATATTGTGTTATGCCAAATCCATGTTATCACATGGAACAACCTGTACCTGCAACTAGAACGCTATAAGAGGGGTTGAGCAGCAGTAACTTAGCCAATCAAAGGTTTGCTAGGATGTGGAGGGTTAGAGGCTATCATGGCAAATAGGAGGCTGACATTCAAGTGGTAGGTAGCGCAAATGTAACGATAAGAGCGAGATAACTAGCAAGCGAAAATAGTATCGGGATCCGGGTACGATCATCTTGCCTGTTGGTTCTTTAGTGGAACAAGTAGCGGGATCCTCGTAGTTGTACTCGCCTGGCTCTTCGTAGTCAGGTTCAACGTTCACGTCTACCCAAAGAAATAGCAAGAATAAACAAACAACCATTGTGCAATGCACAAGCAAGAATCATGCATGCTTATTTGAAGAGTTTTAGCATGGGAATCCTAACTAGTCATGTTTCACATGCAACGGGTTGGTTATAATGAATCTGGAAAGAACCTTATGTTAAGTTATTTATACATGCATGAACATGGAAAATATGTATGCATCATGCAAAAACGATACAAATGCATATGAAGAATGTAAGAAACGGAGTTACGGTTCTCACGATACGCTCACGACAAGATACGAAGGCAAAACACAAGACAAGAAGGACCTGGGCTATTCCTTGGCATTCCAAGGTAGCCACTGGTTAGGCAATGAAAAACCAACCACAATAGAGCCAAATATCAAGCAATTCCATGGATTATAACTCCCACAAGTCACAAAACAATAAAACAACCAATCTCCCACAAAACAACAACATAGCAACTTACATAGCCAACAACTTGAGCTACAAGAATCCTACAACCACAAACACGGTATTGACAGAAACTACATAATATACTTATCAACTTATCCAACTACACAAACTAGAAAGTAGGAACACATCAATAAGCATGAAGCTCACAAGTTGGCATGATGAAACAAAAATCTGGGACTTAGTGAAAATAACATTTTTCTGGAATCTGAGTTAACCTGATGGCAAGTTGACAACAGAAACTAATAGTGTTAGAGACCACCTCATGGAATGAAAATTAACATGATGCTATAGGACAACATATACTTCAAATCACTAGCACTGAGCTTGAGCTAATTCACAACATATCACAAGATAGCAACCACTCTTCATGGCATAAAAATAACAGCAGATTCCCAGACTTGGAAATATTTGACATAGTTGAAAACATCAACATTTTAGTGGCTTCTTTAGAGCATTTTCCCACTTATGTGCAAGTTGAACATCACAAAGGTAAATACCATGGCATTTTACACATCAAATACTAACATGTTCATGTTGGCACAACCATCATAGCATGCAAGGATTAAACATGGCATAAATGACAAAATGGCACTATGAGCTAAAATGACATTTTGACAAAACTTGCTCAAAAGACCAAACCAATCCCACCAATGAATTCCTGGGATTTTTCTACTCCAAAATCATGTATCATACCCATATAGTCCCATGGAGCATCATGACGACAACTACATAGCAAAATCATCATCCACTCTTATAAGTGAAAACTTACCCAAAATGCACATGAGCATAAATGAACCTATCCAGATTTGGCAATATTGCTATGACAGGAAAAGAGCTAATTATTAATACAAAACAAAACACATGCTAAAATAAATAATGTATGACAAGTGGGGCATGACCCACTTGTCACACACACACAAACCTACACACACACTACCACACATACACACCACATGGTATGCACACACACAAGCTACATATGCACAAGTGCATAGGTCACACCCACTCTCATGAAAACACACACACCTATGTGTGTGGGTGCTCATCACACACACACACACATATGCAAACATATATGCACAAGCGCATATATGCACATACACATGCATGTAACCCCACACTCACAAACATACACTCACATACACCTATATTTACTAAATAGGAAAGGAAGAAGTAAAAAAACACATGTATACATGTATTATACACATACACACATACATACATACCACATAGCAAAAAAAGAAAAAAAACAAGGAAAGAAAAAAACACAAAAGAGGGGGGGTCGGGGATCGAACCCATGACCTACGGGTCGGCACCCCCGAGCGCACACCACTACGCTACTACATTGGCTGTTAACAGAGGAGGGATCTTGCGCATCTAGTACTAATAAGGCAACGATAACTGACGAAACTGAAATAATGACACCGGCGATAGGCGGTGGCAAAACTACCCGACGGCGGGGCTCTCCGGCGATGCAGACCACCAACGGGGATAACGGGGTCCTAAGGGAACCCATCCCCACACCAAACGACGGCTGGACGCGGCGGCAAGGAGGCGCTCGAGCTCGAGCTTTTGCTCGGCGCGGGGCACGATGAAGACAGAATACGACGGCAACGAACGCAGGCCTACGCGAGGGGGGTAAGGCCGTGGCGACGGGCGGCTCACCTAGGGGCTGCACGGTGACGCGGGGGCGTGGCGGCAGCGAGGAAGAAGATGAAGAAGGGCAGCGATGACGTCTTCGCTTGCGGACAACGGCGACGACGGGGTGGCTCTACAGGGGGCTCCTCACCCCCTAGCATCGGGAACGGAACGCGGGAGCGTCCCTGGACCCGCACACCATCTGCCTGACGAAGGAGGCGCGGCGGCAGGGAGGAACGATGGCGAGGAAGGACCGGAGACCTCACCTGAACTTCTGCTCTCTCTGAATTCTCTTACCTGATAGAGAAGAAAGGAGAAGGGGGAGGAGTAAGGAGATGGAGATGGGAGCATCGACAGCTGGAGGGGGAACGAGGAACCCTAGGCGGAGGCACACGCACGTCGAGGGGGTTTAAAAACCCTGGAGAAGACGGTGCTCGATGGCAAAAGATCACAGCGACGCACCTCGCTCTCTCTGCTCTCTCTCTGAACCTGATGGACGACGGACGGGATCAGGTGGCCGTTCCCTACGAGTGGGCTGGGCCACGAGGGAAGGACTCGGCCCACTCACTCTCTCTCACACACAGAAACAAACCAGCAGGGTTTTATCTGTTTCAAAAAGAAAACAAAATAGCTCACTTACAAAGGCCCCACAAAAAAGATTAAAAGGGTTTTTGATAAAACAAAAGCACTTTTACTTACAAGATATAAGACCCTTTTTAATAAAATTATCAAGCTGATTTTTAAAGCAACTAATTTAAATAGTTTTAAAACAACAGCCCCCTTGTTATTTAAAACCCCAAATTCAAATAGCTCGAAACAACAAAATAACCACACACACAATTTTAAAACATAGTAGACTACCTCCTGAACATTTTAAACAATTTTTAGCAAGTTAAATCTGTTGATACAATGCCCATGGAATAAAAGGTAAAGGTTGGGTTTTGAACAAAAGAGAGAGAGGGGGGGGGAAGGAGTGTTGCACCACCCACACTCTAACCACATCACACATCACAAGATCACTCCCAATCACAACAAGGTCACATCACAAAAAAAAGGCATGACATGACATGAATGATATGATGCATGTTGCATGAATGCATGAGACAAGGCATGACAAGGAGCAAACTCATTTCATTAACTCATGACAACAAGGTTCACATAAGATACATGCCAAACAAAGGTAGGGACAGCACTTGAGCTGTCACAACTCTCCCACACTACAAGAGGATCTCGACCCGAGATCTAGGAACGAAAGAACTGTAGAAATTCGGAATGGAGAAGGTCCCCACGTTCCCAAGTAGCTTCTTTGTCAGAATGATGAGACCACTTCACCTTGAGGAACTTTATAGATTTGTTGCGAATCTTATGCTCAGTTTCTTCAAGAATTGCCACTGGATGCTCACGATAAGAGAGGTCTTCTTGGAGCTCAATGGCACGCTCGGGAGTCTTGACGCACCTCTGGAGCTGAGAAACATGGAAGACATCATGCACATTTGCAAAATTTGGAGGAAGCTATAGTTGATATGCAAGTCCACCTCTCTTGCCAACAACTTTGAAAGGACCAACAAAGCGAGGAGCTAGCTTCCCTTTAATTCCAAACCGCTGAGTGCCCTTCATGGGAGAGACTCTGAGATAGACTAGATCATCCACTTGAAAGGAAACATCCCAATGTTTGTTATTGAAATAACTCTTCTGTCGGGACTGAGCTGCTTTGAGGTTCTCATGAATGAGACGGCACATTTCTTCTGCTTCGGTGATCATGTCATTGCCCAAAATCTGACGCTCAGCGGTTTCAGACTAGTTAAGTGGGGTACGACACTTCCTGCCATAGAGAATCTCGAAAGGGGCCTTGCCTGAACTAGCATAAAAGCTATTATTGTATGAGAATTCAGCATATGGAAGGCAGTCTTCCCATTTCATGCCAAACGAAATCACACAGGCTCTGAGCATATCTTCAAGGATCTGATTGAGTCTCTCAACTTGACCACTTGTCTGCGGATGGAACGCAATGCTGAAATGGATCTTGGTACCCATAACAGTCTGGAAGGACTCCCAAAACTTGGAAGTAAAGAGGCTTCCACGGTCAGATGAGATGAACTGAGGAATACCATGCAAAGATACTATCCTTGACGTATACAACTCTGCAAGCTGAGCTTCCAAGATTGATTCTTTGACTGGAAGGAAAAGAGCAACTTTGGTCAGCTTGTCGATAACCACAAAGATGGCATCGTTGCCTCTCTTGGACTTGGGAAAGCCAGTGACGAAATCCATCTCCACATGATCGAATTTCCACTCTGGAATAGGCAAAGGCTGAAGAAGACCTGCTGGACGTTGATGCTCCACCTTCACTCTGCGACAAACATCACACTCGTTCACGAACTGAGCAATTTCACATTTCATGCGAGTCCACCACAAGGTTTGCTTGAGATCTTCATACATCTTGGAACTGCCTGGGTGAATGGATAGAAGAGAATTGTGTGCTTCGTCCATGATAACTTTTCTGAGATCACCTTTTGGAACCACAAGACGGTCCTCAAAGAACAAGGTGTCTTTTTCATCAACGCGAAAGCACTTATACTTCGGAATGCCCTTGGCCACACCTTTCTTCACTTTCTTCACCATAGCGTCAAGAAGCTGCGCTTGGTGAACCTGATCTTCTAGAGTCGGAGAGACTTGAAGATTGGCAAGAAATCCTTATGGAATCATTTGAAGGTTGAGCTTGCAGAAGGCTAAACAAAGCTCGGGTTGAAGAGGCTTCAAGATGAGACTGTTGCAGTACGCCTTACGGTTGAGCGTGTCTTCAATGACATTTGCTTTTCTAGGAGTATACTCAATGCTTCTATTGAAGTCCTCAAGCATTTCCACCCAACGAGACTGCCGATGATTAAGAATGGGTTGAGTGAAAATGTACTTCAAGCTCTTGTGATCAGTGTATACCTCAACTAGTCTACCCAATAACAAATGCCTCCAAGTCATTAGAGCATGCACAACTGCCGCCAACTCAAGATCATGAGTGGGGTAGTTCTTGTTGGCAGGCTTCAATTGACGCGAGGTATAAGAAACACTCTTCTTATATTGCATGAGAACACCACCAAGACCTTGGAGAGAAGCATCACAGAATACTTGGAAAGGCTTTGACTGCTCAGGAGGAACAAGAACTGGAGCTGAATCCAGTCTCTGCTTGAGCATATTGAACGCCACATCACACTCAAGAGACCAAACATACTTGACACTCTTCTGGAGGAGATTGGACAGAGGCTTAGCAATTTGAGAGAAGTTCTCCATGAATCTTCTGCAATAACTAGTAAGCCCGAGGAAACTCCGAAGCTACTTCACATTTTGAGGAGGCTCCCACTTCAAGATTGCCTCAACTTTCTTAGGGTGCACTTTAATTCCCTCGGCAGAGATCACATGCCCAAGGTACACCACTTCATTGAGCCAAAACTCACACTTGGAAAACTTGGCATAGAATCGATGCCCTCTTAGCTTGTCAAGCACAAGGTGGAGATTCTCTATATGCTCTTCTTCTGTCTCCGAAAACACAAGGATATCATGCAAATAGACCAAGACGAACTCATTCTTGAAAGGAGAGAAAATGAAGTTCATCATTCTTGAGAAGGTTGGAGGAGCATTTGCAAGACCAAACGACATGACGGTGTACTCATAAGAGCCAAAACTCATCCTGAAAGTGGTCTTACGAATGTCTTCTTCGCGAATGCGAATCCGATGATAACCCATGCGAAGATCAAGCTTCGAGAAAACCTTGGCACCTTTCAGTTGCTCAAACAACTCATTGATGTTGGGAAGTGGGTACTTGTTTCTGATTGTTTTCTTGTTCAATGGAAGGTAATCGACACAAAGCCGGTCCATGCCATCCTTCTTCTTGACAAACAAAACACCACAACCCCATGGAGAAGAACTTGGTCTGATCAAACCAAGACGTTCTTGTTCATCTAGCTGCTTCTTCAACTCTTTCAGCTCTTCGGGGCCAAGTTTATAAGGGCGCTTTGCAAACCGGTTTAGTTTCGGGCTCGAGATCAATCACGAACTCGACTGGCCAGTGCGAAGGCATTCCTGGTAATTCTTCTAGAAAGACATCTTCATACTCATTAACCACTGGAATTTGAGAAATCGCCGAGATTTGACCCTTCTCATTAAGAGCAAAGAGACGGATTGTGTCATCGCGAGCCGCAAAAACAATCACATCTTCTAAAGGATGAGTCAGTTTGACTTCTTTTGCTTGACAATAAACATAAGCCTTGTTCATAGCCAGGAAGTCCATGCCCAAAATGAGATCAATGTCGGAATTATCGAGAACAATAGGAGAAGCCAGAAAAGAATAATTGCCTTGATAGAAGCATCCCGAACCAGAAAATGAGAATTCATTTGGAAACCCAGAGACACCACAGTCAACAATCTAGACAATTCTTCGCAACAAAATGCATGCTTTGAAACAAATGGCCTTGATATGAATGAATGCAATGCACTAGTATCAAACAAAACTTTTGTAGGAATAGAGTTAACTAAGAGATTACCCATGATCACTTGAGAAGAATCCTCTGCCTCTGCTGCGTTCACATGGTTCACCCTTGCAAACATGGGATTATGCTTCACCATAGCACTGCCTGGGGGCTTGACAGGAGGAGGAGGCGGAAGACGCCACTGGTTGCACTTGTTTGCATAGTGACCCTTCTGGCCACACTTGTGACAAGTCACCTCAGAAAGCGGACGAACATTGACTGGAGGAGGAATAAAAGCTGCCTTGGACGCCTGGGGTCTCTGCTGAAATCCTGGGTTGGGTGGGTGGGAAGAACCACGACCACCGAACTGCTTCTGCTGCTGAGGAGGACAAAGCGGAGGAGGATTTGGCACCCAATACTTCTGCTGCTTAGGGACCATATGAGAGCTGGAAGAAGACGAATATGAATCCCTTGAACGCTTCCTTGAGTTCTCCAACTTGAGCTGAGTTGCCTCGACCTTCAAAGCCATGTTGTAGAACTGATCAAACTCACGAGGCTCTTGAAGAACTAGGCCTGGCAGAAGCTCATCCTTGAGACCACCTTTGAACTGATAGATCAACGCCTTGTCATCTGGAACATCTTGCTTAGCATAGCAGGCTAGATTGTGGAACTCGATGTTGTACTAATAGACAGACTTGCTTCCCTACTTCAGGTGCCCGAATTTCTCACGCATATCCTCGACAAAGCTTGCCGAAATGTAATGGGCCCTAAAGTCACGACGGAAATCGTCCCAAGTAATAACACGATCGCCCCTGGAATCCTTGTACTGCTGCCACCAATCAGCTGCCTGACCCTTGAGCTGGAATGATGCGAATCTGACAAAGTCCTCTGGCCTGACATTGCTGCACTCAAAATGCTTACTCGTATCACGGAGCCAATCATCAGCATCAAAAGGCTGCTCACAACAGGTGAAAGACTTGGGCTGGTTGGCAAGGAACTGATTGAGCGTTGCAAACTGAGGTTGATTCTGAAAATTCCCTTGAAAGCCTTGCTGACCCTGATCTCTTTCTTGCAATAGCCTGAGCAACATTTGAGTGTTTGCATTGGTTGCGGCCATCACATCTTGCCAAGCTTCTAGAGGAGGAGGCGGAGGCGGGGGTGCTGGAACATCAGCCTGCTCCTCACCACGATCCGGATTGTTGCGAGTTGGTGGAGCCATCCTGAAGATGGACAAAAACATCAGCACCTCATTGATAAGATGAATTCAATAGCTGAATCAAATGCTTGAAAGAATTGCACAAATAACATCACAACCTTCCTACTGAAAAATTAGTAAGAATGCTTCTTCGGTTTCGCGATAACATCATCAGATATTAGAAGCCACTTGCAATAACACAATAGTATTGAGATAATGTTGCTCAGAACAAATGTATATGCCCACATACATCTAAAGAAGATGATCCTAGATAACTACAAGATTTCCCACCTAAGAACTTCCGAAAACTTTCTGGTTATGCAATCCGGTGTGGGGGATACAAGGAGGAAATCTCTCACACAACTAGCAATCCTACACCCCAACTGTATCCATCCTTCAACACATAACAAGAGGCTTTTGCAAATTCATCTAACTCGAATCCTCGAATTCACAATGATACTAAACCATGGTGGTACCCCGAACGCCTCCACATCACAAGATCACTCCCAATCACAACAAGGTCACATCACAAAACAAAGGCATGACATGACATGAATGATATGATGCATGCTGAATGAATGCATGAGACAAGGCATGACAAGGAGCAAACTCATTTCATTAACTCATGACAACAAGGTTCACATAAGATACATGCCAAACAAAGGTAGGGACAACACTTGGGCTTTCACAGAGGAGAAGCAATGGACATTGACACTACTGATGCTCCAACTTCTCACAGAGGTAAATAAGTCTTCGACTCACTCGGATGGGATTTATCACTTGCAAAGCTAACACTGTCAATTGACGTTGCAGAGGTCATTCAACTGGAAGAGGATGAGGAACACCCAGATGTCCCGCGCGTCCACACTCGACGAGCTTCATTCGTGTAGACGGTCCAGCGGTCGACTGCAGAGTCTTCCCATGGGGTGGGTAACTCGACACGAATCACAGCTGATCCTATAGTACCTCCGTCGAGTGCACCTCCAGCTGTCTCGACTATCATGACGTCAACTCCAACCGGACCCGTTTAGACTGCTTCAGCCACTCCAGCTACTATACCGATCCCGCCTTTGATGGCTTTCCCTCTGCATCACATCCCGGAAGATTAGACCGGAGCTGCGATGGAGGCTATGATCCAGACAGAGTAGATGATGCTGCAAACCAAGGAGGTGTATGAGGCAAGCAAGCTGGCTTACGATGCCAGCACAGCTCTCCGCACCAATGTCCGAATAAGTTCGATTGTAAGTACATTGCTGATTGGATTTCTGTCTTTTCTTGACCGTACACCCACTGGGTGCTTACTTTCCACTCCGTAGAGTGTTTTGAAATTTCTGCACTCGAATAGATCAGGTCTTAATTGAGTAAGTTTTGGATCAGTGGGGGCACTCTGAGTGCACCCGGTGGGTGTAGTCCCCGAGACCGTTATCCAGTGCTTGCCTTGGCAGGGGTTTTAGAGTCTGTCGTATGCTTGATACATTTGCTCTTGATCACACCACTCCGCAGTTACGCTGTAGGTTTGATGGACATCATTGATAAACCATGATATGATGCTACATAAGGATAGACTGCACTTCACGGAGTAGGGAGGGGCGTCGCTCAATGGATCGAGTGATGGACATTATAATGATGGATGTTTCTGCCACTCAACTGATCGAGAGTCGGCAGATCCAGTGGGGGCACTAAGTGCACCCACTAGGTCTAGTCCCCAAGACCGCTGTCGAATGCTTGCACCGGCATGGGTCTTAGCGTTTATTGTGTACGGGATACATTTCACCTTGGATCACACCACTCTGAAGCTACCTTGTAGGTTTCATGGATATTATTGGTAAACCATGATATAACGCTACATAAGGATAGATTGAACTTCACAGAGCAGAGAGGCGCGTCACTCGACGGGTCGAGTGATGGGTGAATGTTCAGACAGGGCTGACCTTGTCAAACATTTCAATAACCAGTGGGGGCACGCTAAGTGCACCCATTGGGTGTAGTCCCCAAATAAGCTGTAGTCTTGAAAACTTGAAATCGGGATTTCCGTCGTACGCGGAGTACTGGAGGCACTCGACATGTCGAGTGCATTTTTTCTGACGAGTTACTCAACAGGCCAAGTGTTAACTATCTCAGTGGGGCACTCTGAGTGCACCCACTGGGTGTAATCCCCGAGACCGCCATTGAGTGCTTGCACCGACAGCGGTCTTAATAGAGACTGTTTTGAATTTGTTTACGGCATGCAGAGTGCCAGGGCAACTCGACATGTTGGGTGGACTTTTTGCTTGAATTCTTCTTCCCTTGGACATGGGCTTCATGGACATCATAGGTCAACCATTATATGACACTATTCCAGGGTAGTAAGACAGTCATTCGATGGTATTCATAGCCCAGTCGACCGTCCTTGGTATTACTTGCCGATTGAATTTCTTTGTTTTGTAGGTTTCAGAGGGCTTGCGAACTTGGGACGCAGTACAAGGATCTTGAGAATGAAAGGAACCGACTGCGTGTAGATGTGGAAGCCTCCAACAATGCTCTGGAGCGAGCGCGTGCTGAGCTGAAGTCTCTGGGAGGTAATTACTGCCGACTTTCTGCATTCCCATGTTCACTTTTCATGTTTTGAGCCGAGTGCTCTCACTCGAACAGACGTGCGCAATGAAAATCGTCGACTCCAAGTGCGACTCAACAATGTTGTTTATTTAGATTCCATGAAGAAGGAACTAGAGTAGAAGGACAAAACACTCGCGGACGCCCAATGGGTGACCAGAGATAAAACCGAAGCTGCAGATCGGAAGCTGGCGGCTGCTAAAAAGCTAGAGGAGGAGAATGCAAAGCTGAAGCAGGAGCGTGTGGACCTCATCAAAAGGGCCGAGAAGCTGAACAAAAGGAGCAACATCCTGGAGAAGCACTTGGGCGAATTCTCAAGGAAGATGTACATCATGCTCGACGATGAGTGTTTCTTGTCAACTGAAGTTTGTAAAATCTTTGAAGGTCGTAGCTCACCGATTCTCCTCCCATTCCCACTCTTCAACAGAATTCTACTAGGACTTTGAGAAGGAGACAGAGGAGGTTGAGCCCAATCTGGATCCCACTAAGTCACCTGTCGCAAACGCGGTGGCCATGAACATGCTCAGACTCAATTTCCGGCTCCAGGGTGTTCAGGCATATCTTGTCCGACTGAAATCTGCAATGGAGAGAATTGACTTGACAAGGAGCTATGGCCTGAGGACACCCTTTAGCTCGACATCAACTCCATGATGGCTCACCTGAACGAACTTCCAAGTCGAGTGCAGGCCTGGAAGAAATTTGCTGCTCGCTGCGGGGCCGACGTCTTGTCAGGGTCCATTGCAGGGACGTGAGGAAGAGAAGCTGAAGGAGCTCTGGGTGGTTAACACGAAGAAACTCCAGTTTGAGGACTTCATGGAACTTCATCGAAGCAGCCACAAGAATCGCAGACGACATCGACTTGGACACTTTTGTCGAGCCAGCCAGCCTGTCAGATGCTTAAAAAACTTGACCTTGGAAGAAATACTTTTATTCGCGTCGGTATGCCGAGTGGAATTGTATCCCTCAAAACTTCATTCGGGCCTTAGGCCTGAGCACATTTGCTTCTTTACGAAACATTTATACGCAATTTAACCTTTGGATTTTATCCGTATTCGGCTTTAATCGCGTGTTCGACTGTATTTGCTTTTTGACTTAGGCGAAATATGTTCGCAGCTAAGCCGTCGAGTGGATGGACTACAATCCACCCGACAAGGTTTTTAACTTAGGCGAAACATGTTCACAGCTAAGCCCCCGAATGTGAGGATTGCTCATCACTCGGAGTAGTTTAGAACTTAGGTGAATGTCGATTCGCAGCTAAGCCCTCGAGTGAACGGATTGTTATCCACCCGACAAGGTTTTCAACTTAGGCGAACCATGTTCGCAGCTAAGCCCCCGAGTGTGAGTATTGCTCATCACTTGGAGTTTTTTCGAACTTAGGCGAATGTCGATTCGCAGCTAAGCTATTGAGTGAATGGATTACTATCCACTCGATGGGTTTTTTAACTTAGGCAAAACATGTTCGCAGCTAAGCCCCCGAGTGTGAGGATTGCTCATCACTTGAACTTTTTTTTGAACTTAGGCGAATGTCGCTTCGTAGCTAAGCTGTCGAGTGAATGGATTACTATCCACCCGACGTTTTTTTTAACTTAGGCGAAACATGTTCGCAGCTTAGCCCCCGAGTGTGAGGATTGCTCATCACTCGGAGTAGTTTAGAACTTAGGCGAATGTCGATTCGTAGCTAAGTCGTCGAGTGAATGGTCTGCTATCCACCCGACCAGGTTTTTAATTTAGACGAAACATGTTCACAGCTAAGCACCCGAGTGTCAGGATTGCTCATCACTCGGAGTAGTTTAGAACTTAGGCGAATGTCGATTAGCAGCTAAGCCGTCGAGTGAATGGACTGATATCCACCTGACAAGGTTTTTAACTTAGGTGAAACATGTTTGTAGCCAAGCCCCCGAGTGTGAGGATTTCTCATCACTCGGAGTATTTTTGAACCTAAGCGAAGATGGATTCGCAAATAGGCCGTCGAGTGAATGGACTGCTATCCACCCGACAAGGTTTTTAACTTAGGCAAAAGCATGTTCGTAGCTAAGCCCCCTAGTGTGAGGATTGCTCATCACTCGGAGTATTCCAAAGAATGAAACTGTATGATCGGAATCGACAATATATATTGCAGAAATGTGAATTGCATTGACAAAGTATTCTTACTACATCAAAAGATTCTTCTGTCTCAAGTATAAAAACGCTGGAGCAGATCTGCATTCCAGGCTCGTGGCTCGTCTATCTGCTTCATGAGATTGTAGAAATGATAGGCTCCATTGTTAAGCACCTTAGTGATGATGAAAGGACCTTCCCATGCAGGAGCAAGCTTGTGAGGTCGGCGTTGATTCACTCAAAGCACCAAGTCTCTCTCATGAAACGATCGACTCTTGAGATTCTTCACATGGAAGCATCGTAGATCCTGCTGATAGACAGTAGTCCGGATCAAAGCCATCTCCCGTTCTTCCTCCAGGAGATCTACACCATCCTGCCTGGCCTGTTCGGCTTCAGCCTCAGAATACAGTTCCACTCGAGGAGAATTGTGAACCAAGTCACTCGGCAAGACAACTTCAACACCATAGACCAGGAAGAAAGGAGTCCGTCCAACCGACCGATTAGGCGTCGTCCTCAAACCCCACAAAACAGACGGCAGCTCAGTTACCCAGGCTCCGACGACATGATCCAAATCACGCATGAGACGAGGCTTCAGAGACGAGGCTTCATACCTTTTAGTATGAGATCATTAGCCCGCTCGACTTGTCCATTCGTTTGAGGATGTGCAACAGATGCATAATCCACTCGGGTGCCTTGGGAGTTACAGAAGTTCCTGAATTCTTCTGAGTCAAAATTAGTATAGTTGTCTATGATGATGCTGTGTGGAATGTTGTATCGATAAATTATCTCCCTCATGAATGTGACTGCCGTGCGGGAGTTCAGCTTCTTGATTGGCTTGGCTTCTATCCACTTGGTGAATTTGTCGACTGCTACCAGCAAGTGAGTGAATCCGCCTTTTCCGGGTTGAAAGGGACCAACTATGTCAAGTCCCCAAACAGCAAACGGCCAGGCAAGAGGAATTGTCTTCAGAGCAGATGCCGGCTTGTGTGACAAGTTTGCATAGAACTGGCAACCATCACAATGATCAACGATGTCTTTAGCCATCTCATTAGCTCGTGGCCAGTTAAAACCAGCTCGGTATGCTTTAGCGACAATCATCCTTGAGGACGCATGGTGGACGCAAGTTCTCAAGTGAATCTCGTCCAGAATCATTCGACCTTCCTCGGGGGAAATGCAGCGCTATGTAACACTAGTCGCACTCTCTCTGAACAGCTGATCTCCCATCATAGTAAAAGCCTTGGATCTGCGCACAATCTATTGAGCCTTTGTTTCATCTTCAGGGAGCTCTTGTCTGAGGATATAGGCAATGTAAGGCACCGTCCAATCGGAGGTGATAACCAGAATCTCCATGACCAGATCAATTACTGTTGGGTTAGTGGAACTCAAAGCTTATGGGGGCTCTTCAATGAAAGGATCTTCTGAAACCGAAGGAGTGTGCAAGTGCTCTAAGAACACACCGTTGGGGACAGGCCGTCGAGTGGACCCAATCTTGGATAGTTCATCGGCCGCCTGATTTTTCAGTCGGGGAACATGATGAAGTTCCAGGCCTTCGAATTTCTTCTCCAACTTTCGGACTGCATTGCAGTATCCAGTCATAGTGGGGTTTCGAACATCCCACTCTTTCATCACTTGATTCACCACCAGATCCGAGTCACCATAAACCATTAGGCGCTTGACGCTGAGTGAGATAGCCATGCGCAACCCATACAAAAGTGCTTCATATTCTGCCTCATTGTTGGAGGAATCAAAGTGAATTTGCAAGACATAGCCGAGCTTGTCACCCCTGGGAGATATCGAGACAACACTAGCACCGGACCCATTCAACATTTTAGAGCTGTCTAAAAACATTTTCCAATGCGCTAAGTGAGCTTGGATAGGATTTTGCTATTCAATCCACTCAGCCATGAAATCTGCCAATGCTTGGGACTTGATTGCTTTTTTGGCTTTGAATCTGATGTCAAAGTGTCCAAGATCAATTGCCCATTTAGCCACTCGACCTGATGCGTCTCGATTATTGAAAATCTCGGACAAAGGATCATCACCGACGACTGAAATCGAGTGGTCTTGGAAATAATGCGCCACCTTCTTCGCTGATAGGTAAATACCATAAACCAGCTTTTGATAGTGTGGATATCTTTGCTTTGAGGGGGACAAAACTTCCGAGACATAATAGACTCGCCGCTGGACTTTATAAGCTTTACCCTCCTCTTCCCGCTCGATAGTCAGCATTGTACTGACGACCTGATTTGTGGCCGCGATGTACAGGAGCAAGGGCTCTTTGCTGGCAGGAGCGGCAAGTACCGGCTGGGTGGAGAGCAGGGCTATGAGCTCAACAAATGCTGCTTCGGCTTCGGGAGTCCACTCGAACGTGTCGGACTTCTTCATCAATTGATATAAAGGCAGAGCCTTATCACCAAGACGAGAAATGAATCGACTCAATGCTGCCAAGCAACCTGTGAGCTTTTGAACGTCGTGCACTCGCACGGGAGTCTTCATTCGGGTAATGTTGTTGAGCTTCTCAGAGTTGACATCGATCCCCCATTCGGAAACGAGAAAACTGAGTAATTTGCCGCCAAGGATGCCGAAAGTACACTTGGCCGGATTCAGCTTTATGTCAAATCTCCTCAGATTGGCGAATGTTTCGGCCAAGTCGGCCAGTAGGTCGGAACCTTTGTGGGACTTGACCACTATATCATCCATGTACGCCTTGACATTCCGAGGGATCTGGTCAAGTAAACATTTCTGCATCATGCGCATAAAAGTCGCACCAGCATTTTTGAGACCAAATGGCATAGTGATGTAGCAGAAACACCCGAATGGGGTGATGAAGGTTGTCTTTATTTCGTCCGGGCCATACAGACGGATCTGATGGTACCCAGAGTAAGCACCCAAAAAGGATAAACGCTCGCTCCCACAGTCGAGTCAACAATTTGATCTATGCGAGGAGCAGAAAATGATCTTTCGGGCATACTTTGTTGAGATGTTTGAAGTCAATGCACATGCGCAATGACTTATCTTTCTTTGGCACCATCACAACATTCCAAAGCCACTCGAAGTGGTAAATCTCCCGAATGACCTTGGCTTGCAAGAGACGGGCCACTTCTTCTACGATTGCCTTGCGCTTCTCCGCCGCTGAGCGACGCAAATGCTCCCTGACGGGTTTTGCTTTCGGATCCACTCTCGGACGGTGCTCAGCCAGCTCCCTGGGAACCCCCGGCATGTCAGCAGGCTTCCATGCGAAGATATCCCAGTTCTCATGGAGACTGGATGATCTCGGCTTCTTATTTACTGTCGAGTGTTGATGAGATATTCGTCGGAGCAGCAGAAGGATCCGTCAGGTGGATGTGCACCTTCTTCACTTCCCCTTCCAACTGAAATGCCGACTCGGAAGCTGGCTTCTTTGCACGGAGCAAATTAGTAGGGTCAGCGGTTTTCTTGTACTCCTCTAACTCAACCATGGCCATCTGGTGATCGGCGATCTTGGAGCCTTGCTAGAGGCATTCTTTGGCCTGCTATCGATTGCCGGTGTCCGTGATCACGCCCTTAGTGCGTGGCATCTTCAACTTGAGGTACACGTAACATGGTCGGGCCATGAAACGTGCATACACGGGTTGACCCAAAATGGCATGGTAAGCACTCTGGAAATCCACGAATTCAAACATCAACTTTTCTTTTCGGAAATTTTTGTCATTCCCGAATGTTACATCCAATGTTATCTGGCCGAGTGACTTGGCCTTCTTTCCTAGGATGACCCCATGAAACTGCATGTTGCTTTTACTCAGAGGGGACATCGGAATGCCCATCCCTTTCAGGGTACCGCATAGAGAATGTTAGGGCCGCTGCCACCGTCCATGAGGACCTTTTTAAGTCGAGTGGCCCCCACCAGATCAACTACCGGAGCTTGTTGACCGGGAGTGCACACACGAGCAGGATGGTCTGTGTGGTTGAATGTGATAGCATATTAGGACCACTTGAGGTAGGTGGGGGTATCTGGTACAACCATGTTGATTTCTCTGTTAATGACTTTCAGACGACTCTTGCTCTCGACATCAGCAAAGATCACCAGTGTAGCAGTGACATCCGGGAATGTTTCTTTATCTTCATCTTCATCACCCTTCTCAGGAGATTTATCACTCGGCAGGCCCCCTTGAATTGCTGGATAAGGGTCCAACACTGTCGAGTGGTGTGCTTGGGCAAAATCACATTGCCTTCTGCATCTTTCCTCGTGTGAATTACACATGGCTGATCCATGATATCAGTTCCTGACTGATTTTTCCCTTTCTTGGGGGCATACTGTGCTTTAGCTTTGCCCTTCTTTTTTGACTGAGTCGCCAGTGCTGCTGCTTCTGCTTGAACCGGACCTTGAGCTTTTCGCTTCTGTTTCCAATTGTTACTACCACCAGCCTCATTGGCGACCGCCTTTCCTTTGCCGCTATGGAGGCGGTCTTCTTCCTCGCCATTGGCATACCGAGTGGCGATTTCCATCCTCTTGCCGAGTGAAATATCACCCGTGCGCCCAAACTTCAGGTACAGCTCCCTGTATCTCCCGCCGGCCTTGAAAGCACACACAGCCTGATGCTCTGGCACATTCTCCACTGTATGGTGCAAAGTGGACTACCGCTGAATATAGTCTCTCAAAGTTTCATTAGGCTTCTGGACACAATGTTGTAAGTCGACCAGACCTGTCGGACGCTTGCAGGTGCCCTCAAAGGTTCAAACAAACTCTCGGGCAAGATCCTCCCAGCAATGTATACTGGAAGGGGCCAAACGATTTAGCCAAGCTCGAGCTGAACCATCCAACATCAAGGACATGTGCTTCATTGCGACATTGTCATTTCCGCCACCAATTTGCATGGCCACTCGATAATCATCTAACCAAGTCTCTGGCTTTGTTTCGCCAGTAAACTTCCTGATCCCCGCCGCCAACCTAAAGTTGGGGGGAATCTCTGCAGAACGGATGGCTCAGCTAAAACACTCAGGACTAGAAACCACAGCTGAGCTACCACTCGGAAAATATCTGTCGTGTCCTTCTCTGTGGGCTCTGCCCCTGTCAATCCGCTTCTGAATGAGGAGGTGACGGGCGTCAAAACCTGCATTCCACTCATCACCGAAGGAGCGACTATCGTCCTGGCGCCGGGGCGCGTACGAATCACTCCGCGGAGGAGTGGGCACTCGACGGTGGTTTTCGCGGTTAAACTGATCTCTGACATGCTCTTCATGGAAACCTCCGCCCCGACGGCGCAAGGGCGATCTAGGGCTATGAGCCAACTGAACGGTCTCCGCCCTGGGTGAATTGTTGTGTATCCTGTTACGTGACTGAGACACAACAGAGTTCTGACGCTACGCTGCATCTAACAGAGCTCTGATCTGCATCAATCCTCTACCAGCCTCTGACCGTGACAGCTGAATGGAATCTGCTATCATAGCAACAGCTGTAACATTAAGTATAGGAGTTCAATATACCTCAATGTTGTCGTGAGATCCAGTCGGAAACAACTGTTCCAGACGAATGGGATGTGGCGGGCGCTGGCGAGCGTGCTCATCAAGTTCTGCCTGGAGCTCTTCCAGACGAATGCACGCAGCCTCCAAAGCTTGAGCCTCGGCAGTCGCGCCGATGATGGGAGTATGAAGAACCTCCTCCTCACGGCACTGCTACTCATTCAACGGACCGCCAGCCTCGCGCCTGACATGGCCAAAGCTGGGCGGTGAACTCTGATGAGAGCCCACCATCAAGACCTCCACTGCGGGATCGCAGCTTTCACACTCGGAAGGCACGTCGGACTGATCGGAATCCGACTCGAACACGCCGTGAAGGGACTCGGCGGGCTCGAGCGCTACAATCTGTAGAGAAGTTTGACGCGCCACTGCGTGTTTGACCCAGCGCTGAAGTCGTGAGTGGCCGGACCGCTTGCGACCGCGAACAGCGAGGGGAGCCGATGCGTAAGGAGTCGACAGCTGACGCAGCAACATGCCGCAGGAACTTGCGCGGAAGTGCGCTGCCCCGTGGACCGGGAGCGCCTTGTCACACCCCTAGCTAGATGTCAGAGGATAGCATGTGTGTGCCTCATGTTTCAATTTTGCATCAACATGAAATGAGGATTAAAAGAACCCCCAACTCACAATGAATCAAAATAATTCAAGTTGGTGAAAATTCAACAAATCCAAAATGCCCTACCAAAATGTTCCCTATGTCTGATAAATATGGACATGATTATAACAGGGGCCATTTTAAATACTTGAACAACTGAAGCAATTTAAAAATAAATGTTAAAGCTTCTGAAAATATCAAATAAAGCATTATCATTATTTTAGTTTTCAAAGTATCCTGAAACTTTTTAGATAAGTTTGAAATATTCAAACCTCAATATATAAAATATTTGGGATATTTTAAAATAGCATATGTGCCTGAAATAAAATAAAACAAATGTCAAAAATTAGGAAAGAAATAAAATAAAGAAAAGGGGGGAAGAAAAGCCCACCTGGGCTTACCTGAAGAAGAGGCCCAGCCCACGGGGGGCAGCAGCGTCTTCTTCCTCCTGCCAGGAGGAGAAGCAGCCGCGTGCCACCCCTGCGGCCGGCCGTGGCCGTGCATTGGCCACCTTCTCCCTGCTTGCCTGGCCACCTCCTCGTTGCGCTGGCGAGAGGATAGGCTCTACCGACGCTCGATCCCGTTTCCCCCTCGCCATTCCACTCTTCCTCCTCTCCTCTCTTCTTCCTCGCCGGACTGAAGACATCGTCGATTCGCCGTCTCCCGTGTGTCCCTGACCACGCCAAGGTGCCAAAAGACCCTTCGGTGAGGCCCCGGTCTGTTTCCCCTGGTCCCGATGCCATTCCCCTCCTCTAGCCCTGTCTGTAGCCAGAGACGAGTGGAGCTCGCCGCCGGCCATGGCGTAGCCATGGCCACAGTGGCCAAAGCTTGCTCCCGACCACGGGCTCGTGCTCGTAGAGCTCCCAGGAGCCCGTAGCCACCCTTAGCTCCGCCTCCCGCAGCCCGTAGCGCCGTAGCCGGTCCTACCAGAGCCGTCGCCGCGGCTCAGCTCGACGTGGCCGTCGTCTCCAATGGCCCCCGAGCCCTCTCTGCTGCCCTGCTAGACGCGCACGTGCACGGGCTATCTCCCGCTGCCCTCCGCGCACCAAATGGTCGCCGAAGGCGCGATTCCGGCGAGTCGCCGCCTTGCGGATGGTCGCCGACGGCCCCGCTCCGGTGGGCGCCGACGTGGCCAGCATCAGGGGCTAATCCCCCTGATTAATTAGGCCTCCTGCCACTGAATAATGGGCCCCAAGGTGGGTCAAACCCCTGGTCAGCGCGGAGTTTAGGGCCGTGTCACTGATGTGTGGGCCCTGCATGTCAGGTTTGACCTGGCCTAGTCAGCCGACCAGCTGACGTCGTGGTGACGTCAGGCTGACGCCATTAATCCTTTTCCAATTTGAAAATAATTCCAGAAATTATTTAAAACTTTAAAAATTCATATAAATTAATCTGTAAATCAGATGAAAATAATTTATATATGAAAATTTATCAGAAAAATCCAATGAATCCAATGGTGCTACTATCATGCATGTTAGAGTAACCTATTTAGAAGAACATTGACATTTGCTAATAGGTTAAAATATGGAAATTGAAATGCAGAACGATTTTGAACCTATATACAAACTCACTTCAAATTAACTTGGAAAATAGCTGCATTAGCTCATCCATACATGCTGCCATGCCATGATCATGCATCATATTGTTGCACTTGCGTGTATTGATTGCTACTTATCTGCATTGCGGTAGGCCCTACTTCTGAGGATACCCTAGAGTATTCCAACGAAGGAGAGAACTTTTCCGCTACCCAGCAAGGCAAGCAACCCCCCTTGATCATTCTGATAACATCCCACTCTCTCGCTCCTGGTCTTGTTTATTGCATTAGGACAAATGTTCACTTGTCTGTCATATACGGTAGATGAACCTATTCTTATGCATGACCTATCATTGTCACAGTAAATAGCTAAACCTTGCAACCTATCATACCTGGTAGATGCTTGTGCCATGATGTGGTTAGCTTACTTTGCCTGCTATGCTTGCTATGCTTAGAGTTGTGTCAGGTCTGATTCATCTGGGTGATGAACTGGAGTGAAACATTGTTGTTCCGATGTGATAAGCTTATGATAAACCCGATTTGGTATGGGTAGCAATGAGAGGCTATCTAGAAGTACATAGCAGGTTGTCTCATTGGGACCATTCTTAGGAACTGAGTTCCGTGTTTGTGATCCAAGACTAGTTACTACCACACATTGGGTCCCGATAACTCGACCCCTCTCGACTTATCAGTCGCTTTGTCCTTAGTCCAGGAGTTGTAAGTAGTTTCTGGTGTTTATAGCATGCTGGAGGCCGTGCGTAGCACTGACCCTAGGGGTGGGTTACGACACGGTAGGCAGTGGCACGGTGTACCAAGGGTCACCGGAATGGTGGGCTTGGGAACCCTACACACATCGTTTGGGGACGTAACGGAAACTTCGGCTGGACTTCCGTGTGGGTTCTGTCTCAAATAGGCGATAGCCTAGACTAGAGGTCTTATGTGATTGACGGTAGTGGCCGACTCCCTCGCTGGGCTTCCGCTTGAAGGTTGCTGAGGTGCATGGTTTTATGAGCACACAACGATAAGTGGCGAGAGCGTGTGTGAAAAAGTACACCCCTGCAGGGTATGAAACTATTCGAATAGCCGCGTCCTTGGATATGGACTACTTGGATAACTTATGTTGTTCATAGATAATCAAATGGATAATCATAAAAATATCAAGACAAGTGTGAGTACCGTGGATGGCACTCTCCCAGGGGAGGGAAGTGAATCCATGGTGGTGTATTGTCTTGGAGTTAGTGAACTCGTGTGCAATATATAAAATCTAAACAAAGAGTTAAAATTGTGTAGTGTAGGTTAGCCATGAGTCAAAGCTGGCATTGCTGCATAAACTCCACCACTCCCCTTGTAGATACATGAATATGAATAGACTAGGTCTGTTTTAAGACTTGCTAAGTACATTTGTACTCATGTTTGCTTAATAAATGTTGTAGATGAGACCCAGGACCCATCAGGTGGGTTCTTTCTAGATGTCGACGATGCCAAATAGCTGGTGTCCCAGCTACGACCCTATGCCCTGTGGCGGGCTGTAGATAGTCAGGCCATGTGCCTTTTTACCCTTTCATCTGTCTGTACTCAGACAGCTTCCGCTTCCGCTTGGTTTGTACAAACTTGTTTTGTATGACTTGAGTGTTGGGTCATGTGACCCCTATCTGTAAGAATATATTATGCAAGGCTCGTCTGAGCCTCTTAAATAAAAGTTGGTGTATGGTTATGTGTGATGCCATGGTTGTATCTATCCATATCAGGCATGTCGTGCGTACGTGTAACGTGCAACGGTATGTAACATCCCAAAATTTCATTTTGGAATGTTATGAAATATAGCTATGCATCATCATCACTTTGTTTGAATGAAATGAATGGTTGAAGTGCTTCCTTTTAAATTCTGAAAGGCCATTTCAATTTTTCCATGTATTTGTTTCACCTATTTGAAAAACCTTTGGAAATGTTCAAAGAAAGAGGGGACTAACATGACACTCCACACCAGGGGCATCTTGGTGAAATATTTTGAGCAATAGAACTAGGGGGTTATTTGAAAAATTATTGCAAAAGGATTTAAAATCAATTAGGCATTTTTCTGAAAATAAATTAAAAAAAAAATATTCAATATGACAGAGGAAAAATGTTCATTAAATAGCATTTAATCCCCTGATCATTTTGATATATACATTTCCTATGTTTGGAAATGATTTGAATGCATTAAAGATGTTTTAAACGCTCTGGATATAAAAAAGGAAATGAATTAACAAAAAACGGGCCGACCCACAGCCTTTAAGACCCGAAATCACTCCGGGGCGGCCACCGACGTGCAGATCCCGCGTCCCACACACACTGACGCGCGGGACCCACCGTCCGACCACAACATCAGCGCGCTTGTCTCCTTCCCCGCGCCTTCGATGTTGCCGGCGATCTCTCCCCACAGATCTGTATACTGACGTGCGCCTCCTCTTTCCCTCCCCGACCAGTGCTCCACCCCTATAAGAACCCCCCATCCCTCTGCTCTCTGTTCCACCCCGACACCCCCTCTACCCTCACCAGAACGCCACCGCACGACCTCGTCGGAGTTCGGACGTCGACCGAATCTCCCCGAGCACGAGGCCGTCGCCTCCGGCGTCCCCAGCCCCGGCCGACGCCACCAATCGACGCCGGAGCTTCGCCGCCGTCGCCTGAGCACTTCGGACGCCGCCCCCGACCACCGCACCGTCGCCTCCGACCACCTCCGACGTCCGGCCGCCGTCGACCTCGCCGGAACCCCGACCCCACCGCTGTAAGCCACCGTACCCCCCTGGGCCGTTTGATATAGATCCAACATGCCAGATCAGAAGTTTTATAAAACGAATCGCTATGCGTTAAGTTTCGGTCGTCCGCTCGCTAGCTCCCGCACGCACACTCTCTCAACCAATCACAACATGCCACGTAGACCCTGTCCATTTGATAAGATTTTTTTCTTTTCTTTTCTATTTTAGAAAACAGAATGTATTCTGTTTTTGTTTTTATTATATCTTTTAAAATATTTAGGGTTTTCGATCGATTCTTTTCGCAACATGTCACAAATTTTGAGATTTTTTTGAGAAAATCACTAAAACTTGAATAACATGAGTTTAAAAAATTATTTTTATGTGATTATTTTTGCTACTATTTTGTATTAGTTAGGAGTATCATCCAGCACTATTTGAGATTTTTTTGAATATGTTAGAGTAGGATTTTAGTAAAAACAGATTCAGTTTGGTTTCTTCATAACACTAAATTGAATTGTTTTTATTTTAAATTTACTTTAATTTTGCTTTAGTTCAACTTTTCAAAGTAGTTTATTTAGTTCTATTATTCAACATTAGGTGAATTGATTTTCATAAAATAAAATATTTTAATTTGTTTTGTGCTCTAGTTTAAATAGGTAAAAATTTGTTTCACCATTTATATTGGTTAGAAAAATGTTTTGTAATAACTCTTTTGCAAAGAATTTTTATAATGAAATACCTTCTGTTTTCTAATAATTTTTTTTGTATATATTCTTTTTTTTCTGTTATCTAAATGGCTTAGTTGTTCAAAACAAATTTTGTCTTATTATGCCTTAGTAGGATTTTGACACTAAAAGTTTTAGAGTCTTCTCTTTTTGAGTGACCCCTCTTTTGATTGTGCTTTTTTGTTTGTTGAAGTATTGTTTACCTTGCTGTTGCGTGAATTATATTGTGATTATACTTATTGTGTGCTTTGTTTGATTCGTTAGATCATTCGGAGTGCGAAGCTTGTTATCTAGAGTCACTTGAGTACGAGGATCGTCAGCAAGGCAAGTCACTTTGACCATGTATACCTATGTTTTATTGCATTAGTTCTACCATCTCCCCAATTGCCTGCAAAGTAGGTAATTTGGAAACTTGGCTACTTGAAGTAGTATCATGTGGTAGGCACCCCTCAACCTTTCGACACGTTGGCCCCGAGAAACGTTGATTTAATTTTGCTATGCTATTAGTAGACGGGGTTGGTTGTGTGATTCATGAGAGTTGTGAGATAATAATTCCAAGACCTACAAGATGAACAAGACTCCAAGACTCCGAGTTTTCAACATACCTCTGGGTCGATGATGGTTGAACGGCGCCCTGGAGAAACCAGTGGTTAGCCTAGATGTTGCTGGAGAAGTGCCAATTTTCATGCGGAAAGGTCCACCCAGACACAAAGAGATGGATGGATGCTTCAAGACCCAAGGCTTACCTGCACAGCCATAAGCCATTATGGGCTCTAGCTTCGTTGGATATCGTGTTGACCCTAGACAGGCGGTGCTACGAGATGTAGAAGAACCGTAGGAAAGGATTGGCACTGACAAAGTCTCAGGGAAACCCTTTAGAAGACCATGTTTTGGTGTACCATCCCAAAATTTCATTTTGGAATGTTATGATATATAGCTATGCATCATCATCATATTGTTTGAATGAATAGAATGGTTGAAGTGCTTCTTTTGAATTTCTGAAATGTCACTTTCATCTTTCCCTTTTTCTTGTTTCACCTATTTGAAAACCTCTGGAAAAGTTCAAAGAAAAGAGGGGAGTAACATGACACTCCACACCAGGGGCATCTTGGTGAAATATTTGAACAATAAAACCAGGGGCTATTTGAAAAATTATTGCAAAAGGATTTAAAATCAAATAAGCATTTTCTGAAAAATATTTTTTTCAAAGTATTCAATATGATAGAGGAAAAATGTTCATTGAATAGCATTAATTCTCCTAATCATTTTGATATATAAATTTCCTATATTTGGAAATGTTTTGAATGCTTTTAAAAGAGTTTTACTCCTCTGGATATTAAACAAGAAACGGATTAATTGAAACGGTCCGGCCCACCTGCGCTTAATTCCCGAAACCGCTCCGAGCCGACCGACCGACGCGCTGACGCCACCCTCTCTCTCTCTGACGCCCCGGCCCCACCGTCCGATCCCGATGACGCCGCGGTCGCCTTCCTCCTCGCGCCAGGCCGAGCTCGCCGGAGATTCCTCCTCTCCGGATCTCCCTCCTCTTTCCTTCCCCGACCACCGCACCGGCCCTATAAATAGCCCCGACTCCCCGCACCCCGTTCCACCCGTTTCCCCCTCGTACGACCCCCTCCTCTCATCGGAATCCCACGTCGGAGCTCCACCCCCAGCCGAAGCTCCCGGAGCTCGTGCCCGTCGCCTCTGTCGTCCCCACTCCCCTCCGACACCACCAAAGTGCGCTGGAGACCTGCCGCCGTCGTTTGAAGCCCTCGGACGCCGTCCCCAACCACCCGAGCGCTGCCCCCGACGACCTCGTCGCCTCGGCCTCGCCGGAGAAACCCCCTCGCCGGCGACCCCTTCTCTGTGAGCCCCCTCTCCCTCCCTAGATCGTCCGATCTAGATCCAACGCCTAGGATTAGATCGTTTTAAAACCCGAACCGGTATCCTCTATAGCTCGGTCGACCGCTCAAATCGTCAAATCTCGCACACCCCGCAGCAAATTAGAGAACACCACGTCACCCTGTCCGTTCGATCAGTTTTATTTTCTTTTTCTTTTCTGTTTTAGAAAACAGAATGATTTCAAATTTGTTTTTATCATATCTTTTAAACTATTTAGTGTTTTTAGTTGATTCTTTTTGCATTAGTTCACATATTTGATGTAGTTTATGTCTGCATGCTTAGACTTCAAATTTGAACTTTAAATTTTGAATCTAATCAAATTTGTTCAAATTACTAAAATCTGTATAACTATAGTTTAAAAATATATTTCTGAGTGAATCTTTTTGCCACTGTTTGGTATTAGTTAAACCTATCATTCTACATGATTTGAGTATTTTTTGAATAAATTTAGTTACTGTTTTTAACTAAAAAGAATTTGTTTAGTTCTTAATGTAGTTTAGTTATTTTAATTTTAATTTCATTTGAACCTGAATTAGTTTAACTTTTGGTAATAGTTTTCATAAGTTTCTGTGGTTTCAAATATTTAGGTAACTTTACTTGCTAATATTTAGAATGATTGTTTAGTTTTATACCATGTTGTTATAGGAATCTTTATATCTTTTTCATTAGGTATAGTTTGATAAAACAATTTAGTTTTACTTTCACAAACTAGTTAGATGATTAAGTTAGATTTCTAATAAATAATTTCAGTAATTCTATTCTGTTAAGTAATATGATGATAATAATATAAGGGTTAATAATATTATTGTGTTGGTTTCCTATTCCAAAGTTATAGGAACATTCTAGTTGTTTTCATTGTAGTAGTGTTTCTTTACACAAAAGTTTTAGTGAATATGATTCTGTTTACTAAAAAAATTGATTTTCTTTACTCTACTAGCTATTGCTTGGTTGTTTGTCTTAAAGTAGTAGTAGTAGTAGTAGAAGTTTTTGACACTAAATTTTTGTGAGTCAAAATTTTTATTTTTATTTCTTTCTCTTGATTTATACTATTGAATGGTTTTAGTATTGTTTGTTTAACCATGCTGAATTGTGTGAATTGTTTTGTATTTATGCTTATGGTGTGCTCTTGTTTGATTCGTTAGATCATCCGGAGTGCGAAGCTTGTTATCTAGAGTCACTTGATTACGAGGATCATCAGCAAGGCAAGTCACTTTGACCATGTATACCTATGTTTTTATTGCATTAGTTCTACCATCTCCCCAATTGCATGCAAAGTAGGTAAATTGGAAACTTGGTTACTTGTTGTAGTATCATGTGGTAGGTACCCCTCAACCCTTTGACACATTGGCCCCGGGAAACATTGTTTTACATTTTGCTATGCTATTAGTAGACGGGGTTGGTTGTGTGATTTATGAGAGTTGTGAGTTAATAATTTCAAGACCTACATGATGATCAAATCTTCAAGACTCCAAGTTCTTCAACTTACCTCTGGGTGGATGATGGTTGAACGGCGCCCTGGAGAAACCAGTGGTTAGCCTAGATGATGCTGGAGAAGTGCCAGTATTCATGCGGAAAGGTCCACCCAGGCACAAAGAGATGGATGGATGCTTCAAGACCCAAGGCTTACCTGCACAGCCAGAAGCCATTATGGGCTCTGGCTTTGTTGGATATCGTGGTGACCCTGGACAGGCGGTGCTACGAGATGTAGAAGAACGGTAGAAAAGTATGGGCACCGATAGAGTCTCGGGGAAACCCTTTAAAAGACCATGTTTTGGTCATCCTTTTCTCAAACACCATGAAGTGCGAGAATTCAAACGGAGGCGACCAAATCTTGTGGGGAACGTGTGCAGAACTCTGCAGAGTACCCAAACCTAATCGATTAGCCGTGTCCACGGTCATGGACAACTTGAGCGAAAGGAACTGAAACTATCTGGAACTCTCAACACAATTAATTATATTGATGTGGGTTATTAATGTCAACTTGGGTATGAGAATTGGTTGGTGGAACCATCTCATTAATCAACCAACATTGTAGTAATTATGCCTTTGCCCTCTCTTGTTGTAGGAAATTTTTTGGCTTTATGCAAAAACTTACTACCCCACCTGCCATATTTGCATATAGACTAGATGAATTACTTTACCCCCCTCTCTTGTGACTTTGCCGGCATATTCAATATGCTGACCTATCCGGCTGCAACGTATCATGTTGGAGAGTACTTTTCCGACCAGGAGTGAGGATACGCTCTACGCTCGGTGAGATGCCCTTGGAGTCAGATGGACTCGTCTACCTTTGGAGCCTCCACAAGTTTATGGTTTAGTTTATCTCATGAGTTGGCCTTCAGCCACTTTATTGTAATCATTGTTGTAATAAATGACTCGATATGAGATTTCGATTAATTAATGTTGTGTGATTTCCCTTTGATATATACATTGATGTACCGTGTGTGTACCAGCATGATCTTGGGATGGTACATAAACACCAGAGATTCGACCTTTCAGGTCGGGTCGCTACAGAAATGGTATCAGAGCACACGCAGACCGTAGGACGTAACCTCCAGGATTGGAAATGCCTTAGGATTTATTTCTCTTTTGTCTTTAAAATTCTTATACTCTCATCTACTCCTTTCTGACTTCCCTCCGATTTATTTCAAAATTTATAGATGGCCACCTTCATCCCAGTTTTGATCAGGGAGTTTTGCCAGCCTGACGCAACGATGCCCTTTGTCAAGGAGCTGATGAGGATCGTCAGGGACGTGACGATTGCTTTGCCGAGCGTCACCAGGACTCCTATCATGTCTTTTCCACAAGACGGACGCTACAGGATCGAGGTACACATCCCAGGGAAGACCTTTGGAAATCGGAAGGAACCCATCGACTTCAAGTTTGTGGCACCCAGCTGGATACTTGGGAGAGACATGGCCATTCATCGTGCCCTTGGACGTATTCAGGAGGAATACAGAGGTGGAACCATTTCACCAGGACTCAGCATGGTTTGTCGCAGGGATGCCAATGGAAATATCATAACCACTCCCACCAAAGACACAACCATTTCCTATATCCAGACCTTGGAGACACACGTCAAGACCTTGGAGCTTCGGGTACATGCCGACATGAAGACGATCAAGAGGCTGATGAACCGTGAGATTGACCTCGAAGCTGACTTATGGGAAGCCGAGTACGAGCATGAGTATGAGGTGAAGGATTTCTTAGAGAGGATCGACAAGTTGAACACTCGCATCGCAACTCTGGAGGAACAGATGGACATGGGTGAAAATCTTCATCCCGAGGGAGACATGGCTCCTTTGATCAGCAACGATGATGATTATGAGGAGAGCACCACCGAAGGAGGCTCTTTCACCATGTACTTTTGAGGACAACTTTAGTTATGCCCCCATGTATCTTCATTTTCGTCGTTAAAGCGTAGTTCGATGTTTAGTTGAATGGAGATTTGTATCTCGATGTTTGACCTTGAGTTGAATAAATGAGTGAGTGTTTGGTGTGATATGTTTGTTGCATTGCATATGGGTAGTGACTTTCCCTTTTAGGTCATTGTTCTATTCTAAGTCTCACCCCTCTGAAAACAGCAAGATGCCTCTGCGACGTGAGCCCGACTTCACTCCCGCCAGAGCTCACCCAACTTCTTCAACAGCAGAACGCCCTGATGTAGCTGTTGATTCAGAATCAGACCAACAACCACCCTCCACCTCAAGGCAACAACCTCACCCGTTTTCTAAGACTGAATCCCCCAACCTTCTCCGGCAGGACAAAGCCCATTGTGGCAGATGATTGGCTCCGCAAGATGGAGAGGGAACTCACCACCGCAGGATGCACTGAGGCTGAAAAAGTGCGTTTTGCCGCCCATCAACTTGAAGGACCAGTAGCTTCATGGTGGGAGAACTACACCACCACATACCCCATTGCTGGTGTGACTTGGGAGCAGTTCAAGCAAGCTTTCTGCACCGCACATGTCTCAGCTGGAGCCATGAGTCTGAAGAAGCGTGAGTTTCGCAACTTACGCCAGGGGAACCGTTCCGTGGCCCAGTACGTGGACGACTTCAGCACATTGGCTCGTTATGCACCAGGAGATGTGGCCGATGATGCAGCCAAGCAGGAAAAGTTCTTGGAAGGACTCAATGATGAGTTGAGCGTGCAGCTGATGGTGGCTACTTTCAGCAACTACCAGGAGCTAGTAGACAAGGCCCTCATCTTGGAGGGGAAGCAGCAGCAAATTGAGAACCGCAAGAGGAAGTATGCACAGGGGAAGTCTACCTTTGGAGCTCATCAGAAGCCCCGCTACACCCCGTACTCAAGAAATACCGGATCAGGGACCGGTAAG
Source organism: Hordeum marinum (assembly GCA_022496015.1). Classification (NCBI taxonomy): domain Eukaryota; kingdom Viridiplantae; phylum Streptophyta; class Magnoliopsida; order Poales; family Poaceae; genus Hordeum; species Hordeum marinum. The sequence goes on along the minus strand of JAAAWK010001168.1, from coordinate 885,778 downwards.
TATGGAGGACACACTCATCCAGTGCACAACCATGGAGGTCACAACCATGGAGGAAATGGGAATAATCGTCCCAACAATGGCAGCTTAAGGAATGGTAATGGAAGTGGGAATGGCAACCAACACCGTCCCGCTCCAGCTCAGAAGGATCTGAACCATATCACCTGTTTCAAGTGTCAGAAGACAGGACACTATGCCACTGAATGCCCTCAGAACAAGCAACGGAATGGAAACGGCAACTCCGCAGCTAAGAAGCCAAAGCCGTTTCCTCGTGCTCAGGTGAACCACCTCGATGTGGAAGAAGTCTATGATCAGCCCAAGACTGTGGTTGGTAAGTTTTTATTGCATTCACGTCCAGTTATGGTACTTTTTGATTCTGGTGCAACTCATTCATTCATATCAAGGGTAGTTGTGGAAAAGTATGGTTTACCCACCAGAACCCTTAGTCAGCCCATTAAGGTAAATTCCCCAGGAGGTATCATGATGGCAGGGATAGGATGCCACACCCTGAACTCCACATAGGAAACCATGTTTTTCCTACCAACCTCATCGTCTTAGAATCCTAGGGATTGGATGTAATACTAGGCATGGATTGGATGACCAAGTATGAAGGAAACCTTGATTGCCCCAGCAAGTCTATTTCACTCCCACTCTGGAGAACAAGAGGATTAAGTATGTATCCCGACGCACACAGATGAGTGCTCGGTTAAATTCCCTCACAAGAGTTGTTCAGGACAAAGTACCGGTTGTACGAGACTTTGCAGATGTATTCCTGGAGGAATTACCAGGCATGCCACCAGATAGGGAGATTGGGTTTCTAATAGAGCTACTACCAGGGACAGCCCCAATTTCCAAGAGACCCTATCGGATGCCCGCAAATGATTTAGTGGGAATCAAGAAGCAGATTAAGGAGCTATTGGAGAAGGGATATATTCGCCCAAGTTCATCACCTTGGGGAGCCCTAGTTCTTTTGGTGGAGAAGAAAGATAAAACCTTGAGGATGGTGGTCAATTATCGAGCATTGAACGAGGTGACTATCAAGAATAAGTACCCTCTGCCGATGATTAATGACCTATTTGACCAGCTAGTAGGCGCCAAAGTATTCTCCAAGATTGATCTTCGATCAGGGTATCACCAACTGAAGATTCGTGAACAGGATATACCCAAAACAGCTTTCACCACCAGGTATGGCTTATACGAGTATACAGTCATGTCCTTTGGTTTTGACTAATGCTCCTGCCTACTTCATGAATTTGATGAACAAAGTGTTTATGGAATATTTGGACAAGTTTGTCGTAGTGTTCATCGATGACATTTTGATATTCTCCAAGAGCGAGGAAGAACACAAGGAACACTTGTGTTTAGTTCTGGAGAAGCTTAGAGAGCATCAGTTGTATGCCAAGTTCAGTAAATGTGAATTCTGGCTGACGGAAGTCGGATTCCTTGGACATGTTATTTCCGGAGAAGGAATAGCAGTAGACCCCGCTAAGGTTGAAGTAGTCACTGAGTGGAAGTCACCCACCTCACTTAAGGAGATCCGCAGTTTTCTCGGACTTGCCGGATATTACCGGAGATTCATTGAGAATTTCTCAAAGATTGCCAAGCCCATGACAGAGCTGTTGAAGAAAGAGTCTAAGTATATCTGGACTGAGGAATGTGAGGCCAGTTTCCAGGAGTTGAATAAACGTTTGGTCACAGCCCCAGTGTTGATACTGCCAAACAATCGGAAGGACTTTAAATTTTGAATCTAATCAAATTTGTTCAAATTAGTAAAATCTGTATAACTATAGTTTAAAAATATATTTTTGAGTGAATCTTTTTGCCACTGTTTGGTATTAGTTAAACCTATCATTCTACATGATTTGAGTATTTTTTGAATAAATCTAGTTACTGTTTTTAACAAAAACAGAATATGTTTAGTTCTTAATGTAGTTTAGTTCTTTTAATTTTAATTTCATTTGAACCTGAATTAGTTTAACTTTTGTTAATAGTTTTCATAAGTTTCTGTGGTTTCAAATATTTAGGTAACGTTACTTGCTAATATTTAGAATGATTGTTTAGTTTTATACCATGTTGTTATAGGAATCTTTATATCTTTTTCATTAGGTATAGTTTTATAAAACAATTTAGTTTTACTTTCACAAACTAGTTAGATGATTAAGTTAGATTTCTAATAAATAATTTTAGTAATTCTATTCTGTTAAGTAATATGATGATAATAATATTAGGGTTAATAATATTATTGTGTTGGTTTCCTATTCCAAAGTTATAGGAACATTCTAGTTATTTTCATTTTAGTAGTGTTTCTTTACACAAAAGTTTTAGTGAATTTGATTCTGTTCACTAAAAAAATTGATTTTCTTTACTCTACTAGCTATTGCTTGGTTGTTTGTCTTAAAGTAGTAGTAGTAGTAGTAGTAGTAGTAGTAGTAGTAGTAGTAGTAGAAGTTTTTGACACTAAATTTTTGTGAGTCAAATTTTTTATTTCGATTTCTTTCTCTTGATTTATACTATTGAATGGTTTTAGTATTGTTTGTTTAACCTTGCTGAATTGTGTGAATTATTTTGTATTTATGCTTATGGTGTGCTCTTGTTTGATTCGTTAGATCATCCGGAGTGCGAAGCTTGTTATCTAGAGTCACTTGATTACGAGGATCGTCAGCACGGCAAGTCACTTTGACCATGTATACCTATGTTTTTATTGCATTAGTTCTACCATCTCCCCAATTGCATGCAAAGTAGGTAAATTGGAAACTTGGTTACTTGTTGTAGTATCATGTGGTAGGTACCCCTCAACCCTTTGACACATTGGCCCCGGGAAACGTTGTTTTACATTTTGCTATGCTATTAGTAGACGGGGTTGGTTGTGTGATTCATGAGAGTTGTGAGTTAATAATTTCGAGACCTACATGATGATCAAGTCTTCAAGACTCTAAGACTTACCTCTGGGTGGATGGTGGTTGAACGGCGCCCTGGAGAAACCAGTGGTTAGCCTAGATGATGCTGGAGAAGTGCCAGTATTCATGTGGAAAGGTCCACCCAGGCACAAAGAGATGGATGGATGCTTCAAGACCCAAGGCTTACCTGCACAGCCACAAGCCATTATGGGCTCTGGCTTGGTTGGATATCATGGTGACCCTGGACAGGCGGTGCTACGAGATGTAGAAGAACGGTAGAAAAGGATGGGCACCGACAGAGTCTCGGGGAAACCCTTTAAAAGACCATGTTTTGGTCATCCGTTTCTCAAACACCATGAAGTGCGAGAAGTCCAACGGAGGCGACCAAATCTTGTGGGGAACGTGTGTGCAAAACTTCGTAGAGTACCCAAACCTAATTGATTAGCCGTGTCCACGGTCATGGACAACTTGAGCCAAAGGAACTGAAACTATCTGGAACTCTCAACACAATTAATTATATTGATGTGGGTTACTAATGTCAACTTGTGTATGAGAATTGGTTGGTGGAACCATCTCATTAATCAACCAACATTGTAGTAATTATGCCTTTGCCCTCTCTTGTTGTAGGAAAAAATTTGGCTTTATGCAAAAACTTACTACCCCACCTGCCATATTTGCATATATACTAAATGAATTACTTTACCCCCCTCTCTTGTGACTTTGCCAGCATATTCAATATGCTGACCTATACGGCTGCAATGTATCATGTTGTAGAGTACTTTTCCGACCAGGAGTGAGGATACGCTCTACGCTTGGTGAGATGCCCTTGGAGTCAGATGGACTCATCTACCTTTGGAGCTTCCGCAAGTTTATGGTTTAGTTTATCTCATGAGTTGGCCTTCAGCCACTTTATTGTAATCATTATTGTAATAAAGGACTCGATATGAGATTTCGATTAATTAATGCTATGTGATTTCCCTTTGATATATACATTGATGTACCGTGTGTGTACCAGCATGATCTTGGGATGGTACATAAACACCGGAGATTCGACCTTTCAGGATGTCCAGAGCAAAAACACTGCCAAAGCAAAAACACCACCAGAAGACATGTCGAAGGATGAAAAATGCAACCTCGCTGGAAGTCGCTTACACGCCTGCCCCACGGTGAGTGCCAACTGTCTTGGGAACGAGCCTGACAGTAGATGGTAGGGGTACGAAGGGAGAGTGTGGAGTCCTAGCTACGGCGAGGGTGTACACACGGATGTATGAGTTCAGGCCCCTCTCGTGGAGGTAACAGCCCTACGTCTCAGTGCTCGGGAGCTTATGTCGAGTGGAATGTTGAGATTACAATGGTTGTGAACCCTTGTGACAGAGGGGAGGGGCAGCTTATATAGAGTTCGCTGCCCCTCATAAGTGCCCAGCATCTAAGGGTCCGATCGTGGGTTTAAAGACTAGCATTACTGGTAACGTACATAATAAATACTACTAATGACGAATGACTAACGACCGCCCGTTGGCCTCCTGATGGTGGCTCCTGGTCTTCTGGCGTCGACTGAGAATGAGGTCTACCGAGTGCCAAGCGACTGTCGAGTGAAGGAAGAAGACTCCGAGTGGATTGAATGTCGAGTGACTTGAATGTCTCATGGAATCTAGTCGGAAGCTTATGCTTGATCTTCAAGTCTTCCAATGTAGTGTCCTTAGGTAGGGTATGTTGGACCCTACCCTACCCTAGGACCCTTCCGTAGGTACATATCCTCGTCAGTAGGGGTAGCAAGGCACGTGTTGTATTGTTGCCATCAAGGGTAACAAGATGGGGTCTTCATCATATTGCTTGAGTTTATCCCTCTATATCATGTCATCTTTCTTAATGCGTTACTCTGTTCTTCATGAACTTAATACTATAGATGCAGGCAGGAGTCAGTCGATGTGTGGAGTCATAGTAGTAGATGCAGAATCGTTTCGGTCTACTTGTCACGGATGTGATGCCTATATGCATGTTCATTGCCTTGGATAACTACATGATTATTCGCTTTTCTATCAATTGCTTGACAATAATTTGTTTAGCCACCATGATATTTTCCTTCAAGAGAGAAGCCTCTAGTGAAACCTATGCCCCCCGGGTCTATTTTCCATCATATATTTTCGGATCTATACCTTGCTGCAATTTATTCATCTTTTACTTTTCGCACTCGTTTACATCTATCCCTTTCAGATCTAATCCTTGCAAATAACCGTGAAGGGATTGACAACCCCTTTATAGCGTTGGGTGCAAGAGTTTAATTGTTTGTGTAGGTGCAACCATTGGTGACTTGCTTGTTCCTCCTACTGGATTGATAACTTGGTTCTCATCAACTAAGGGAAATACTTATCTACTTCGCTGCATCACCATGTCCTCTTCAAGGGAAAACCAACGCATGCTCAAGAGGTAGCAAGAAGGATTTCTGGCTCCGTTGCCGGGGAGGATACACATCAAGCCTTCCAAGTACCCATCACAAACTCATCTCTTGCATTTACTTTATTTGCCATTTGTCTCTCGTTTTCCTCCCCCACTTCTAAAACGGTTTTCAAAAAATACCAAGAAGAGTCGCTTCTCTATTCTCCCTGTTTTGGTTGCTTCTTTCTTGCTGGACTACTATGTCTAGTATTACCATGTCCCCCTTGTCACCAGATTTTGAAGTTCTTTACTTCAAACAAAAACAAGGGGAAAATTTGAAAGATGCTTGGTATAGGTTAATGGAATCTTATCATATTTCCAATCTAAAAGGGGATGCGGAAGTTTTGCTTAGAAATTTGTACGTTGGTTTAGCTTTGCATCATAGGGAGCTTCTAGATTTTGCCTCAAAAGGAAATTTTATTGAGCTTGACACGAATGCTGCTTATGAAGTTTTAGAAGGGATTTTGGGGGTTCCTCCACCAAAAAGGGGGTTTGCTTTCTCACAAGAGGGAGTTCAAGTGTTGGACAAATTGAGTTACTTACATAAGCACTTGGTCGAGTCACAACAATATCACGAACCCCTAAGACATATCAACGGGAACCTTAATCATTTGAATACTTTGATTACCCTTTGCAATAAGCGTTTGGACATTTTGGACACCAAGATGGATCCTCCCCCTAAAATGGGGGAAAGAGGAAAGAACCCCCTGGATTCAAGAAGGTCCTCACAAAACTTGCCAATACCAAAGATGACAATACCTAGATCTATTGCGTTTTGCCTAGTTAAGGGCGTTAAACAATAGCGCTTTTTGGGAGGCAACCCAATTTAATTTTTGTGTTCTGTTTTTGCTTATGTTTTTGAGTGTTTTCCACGTTATTACTTATGTAGTAATTGTGTTTGGTGTTTTTATTAGTGTTTGAGCAAAGTAAAACCTTTGGGGTGATCTATGGTAGTTGTTGATTTGGTCTTGCTGAAAACAGAAACTTTTGCGCTCAGTACATGAATTTTCTATTTTTTAAGTGCATCTAATTGATCTGCAATTTTTCAAAAGATTGATATATAATTTTCCCAGGTTGTACTAATTTTTCAGAATATTTTGAGTCATAGAATTATACGAAGTTTCCAGATTGCTACAAGTTGTTCTGTTTTTTGACAGATTCTGTTTTCTTTGAGTTGTTTGCCTATTTTCATGAATCTATGGGTTGTATCATGTCGTATAAGACATGGAGAAGTTAGATTAAAGTAGTTATAACACCAATATAAATAAATAATGATTTCACAACATTACCTAATGTGGTGATTTATTTTCTTATACTAACGCATCTCACGAGTTTTCTGTTAAGTTTTTGTGATGTGAAGTTTTCAAGCTTTGGGTAAAGATTTGATGGACTATGGAATAAACAGAGGCAAGAGCCTAAGCTTGTGGATGCCCAAGGCACCCCAAGTAATATTCAAGGATGCGAAAGAGCCTAAGCTTGGGGATGCCCTGGAAGGCATCCCCTCTTTTGTCTTCAATCCATTGGTAAATTTACTTGAGGCTATATTTTTATTCGCCACATGATATGTGTTTTGCTTGGAGTGTCTTGTATGATATGCATCTTTGCTTGTTATTTTGCCACAATCATCCTTGCTGCACACATATTTTGAGAGAGACACACTGAATCATAATTTTATTAGAATACTCTATGTGCTTCACTTATATCTTTTGAGTTGGGCAATTTTGCTCTATGTGCTTCACTTATATCTTTTAGAGCAAGGTGGTGTTTGCGTTTTATAGAAATACTTGAACTCTTGTACCTCACTTATTCTAAAACAAAATGGTAATTGGTCTAGGTTATGAATTTACTCCTAATATGATAGGCATACAAAAGGGATATAATAAAAACTTCCATATTTAGTGCATTGAGTGTTTATGAGAAGTTTGATTCCTTGCATAAAGTTTTGAGATATAAAGATGGTAATGTTAAGAGACATGTTAGGAAGTAAATTGTTATTTTCTAAAAATACTTGTCTAAAGGTTTGTGATTCCCGTAGCATGCACGTATGGTGAGCCGCTATGTAAGGAAGTTGGAGCATGACTTGTTTATAGATTGTCGACCTTTGTGTGAGGGTCGGGGGTGCGTGATGGTTAACTCCTACCAACCTCCCCCCTTGGAGGATGTGTTTAATGCTTTGCTTCAGTGACTAATAGACTTTCGCAATAAGTATGTGAGTTCTTTTTGACTAATGTTGAGTCCACGGATTATACGCATTCCCACTCTTCCACTTTTGCTAACCTTTGTAGTACCGCGCAACTTTTGCCGGTGCAACAAACACTTTCCTCAAACAACCACCATATACCTTCCTCAAAACAGCCACCATATACCTTCCTCAAAACAGCCACCATATATCTTTTTCAAAATAGCCACCATACCTACCTGTTATAGCATTTCCATAGCCATTTCGAGATATATTGCCATGCAAATTCCACCGTTTCCTTTTATGACATGCACCATCACTTTCATATTGCATATAGAGTCATATTTTGTCATAAGTATTGATTTGTAATTTTCTTTTGAGTTGTAAGTAAATAAAAGTGTGATGATTATCATTATTAGAGCATGTCCCATGTGAGGAAAAGATGATGGAAGCTATGATTCCGTCACAAGTGGGGATGAGATTCTTGACCTTTTGAAAAATAAAAGAGGTCACCGAAGCCCAAATAAAAAACTGAATAAAAGAGGCCTTAGATGCCCACACAAGAAATGAGAGAAAAGAGAGAAGGGACTTTGCTACTACCTTTTTCCACACTTGTGCTTCAAAGTAGCACCACAATCTTCATGATAGAGAGTCTCCTATTTTGTCACTTTCAAATAGCTAGTGGAATTTTTCCTCATGATGCACATCCACTTAGTTTCCTTTTTGAGCTTTCATACACTTGTAGCTCTAGTGCATCCGTTGCATGGCAATCCCTACTCACTCACATTGCTATCTATTGATGGGCATCTCCATAGCCCGTTGATATGCCTAGTTGATGTGAGACTATCTTCTCCATTTCCTTGACAACCTCCACCATATTATATTCCACCTATAGTGCTATATCCATGGCTCGCGCTCATGTATTGTGTGAGAGTTGAAAAAGTTTGAGAAAATAAAGGTGTGAAAACAATTGCTTGAATTTTCATCGGAGTTGTGCATGATATAAATAATTTGTGTGGGGAAGATGGAGCATAGCCATACCATATGATATTGTAGGGATAACTTTCTTTTGCCATTATATTTTCAAGAGATACAATTGCTTGCTAGTATGCTTGAAATGTTATTGTTTCTATATCCAAATTAAGCTTTTGTTTTGAGTCTTACGGATCTGAATATTCATGCCACAATAAATAATATTACATGGATAAATATTTTAGGTAGCACTCCACATCAAAAATTCTGTTTTTATGATTTACCTACTCGAGGAAGTGTAGGAATTAAGCTGGGGGATGCTGATATGTCTCCAACTTATCTATAATTTTTGATCATGGCATGCTATTATATTATCTGTTTTGGATATTATATATGCATTAATATGCTATTTTATATTATTTTTGGGACTAACCTAAGCCAAGCGCCAATTTCTGTTTTTTCCTTGTTTTTGAGTTTTGCAGATATGGAATATTAAACGGAGTCCAAACGGAATAAAACCTTCGGAAGGAATTTTTCTGGAAGGAAACAAGTCGATCAAGCCTGGAGTGCACGACAGGGAAGGTGCCGGGGCGCCACAAGCTTGCTAGGCGTGCCCCCCTGGCCCCGCCTAACAGGCTTGTCGCTCCTTGGCAGGTCTCCTAACCCTTATTATTGGCCTATAAATACCCAAATATTCCCCGAACATCACAAAGAGCCACAAAAATACATTTCCGTCGCCGGGAGACTATCTTCTCCCTTTCCTTGACAACCTCTACCATATTCTATTCCACCTATAGTGTTATATCCATGGCTCGCGCTCATGTATTGCGTGAGAGTTGAAAAAGTTTGAGAAAATAATGGTGCGAAAACAATTGCTTGACTTTTCATCAGGGTTGTGCATGATATAAATACTTTGTGTGGGAAAATGAAGCATAGCCAGACCATATGATATTGTAGGGATAACTTTCTTTTGCCATTATATTTTGAAGAGATACAATTGCTTTGCTAGTATGCTTGAAATGTTATTATTTCTATATCAGAATTAAGATTTTGTTTTGAGTCTTATGGATCTGAATATTCATGCCACAACAAACAATATTACATGGATAAATATGTTAGGTAGCACTCCACATCAAAAATTCTGTTTCAATCATTTACCTACTCGAGGAAGTGCAGGAATTAAACTTGGGGATGCTGATACGTCTCCAATGTATCTATAATTTTTGATGATGGCATGCTATTAATTATCTGTTTTGGATGTTTTATATGCATTAATATGTTATTTTATATTATTTTTGGGACTAACCTATTAATCTAGAGCCAAGTGCTAGTTTCTGTTTTTCCTTGTTTTTGAATTGTGCAGATATGGAATATTAAACAGAGTCCAAACGGAATAAAACCTTCGGAAGGAATTTTTCTGGAAGGAAGCAAGTCGATCAAGCTTGGAGTGCACAATAGGGGAGGTGCCAAGGCACCACAAGCCTGCTAGGCACGCCCCCTGGCCGCGCCTAGCAGGCTTGTCGCTCCCTGGCAGGTCTCCTAACCCTAATTCTTGGCCTATAAATACCCTAATATTCCCCCAACATCAGAAAAGAGCCATGAAAATACTTCTCCGCCACCGGAAGCCTCCGTTCTCGAGAGATCCAATCTTGGAGCCTTTTTCGCTAATCTACCGGCATGGGTTTCGTTCACGGAGGGCATCTACATCAACACCATTGCCCCTCCGATGATGCGTGAGTAGTCCACCACAGATCTACGGGTCCATAACTAGTAGCTAGATGGCTTCTTCTCTCTCTTTGATCTTCAATACCATGTTCTTCATGATCTTAATGGAGATCTATCCGATGTAATCCTCTTTTGTGGTGTGTTCGTCAAGATCCAATGAATTGTGAGTTTATGTTTAGATTATCCATGAATCTTATTTGAATTTCCTCTGATTTCTTATATGCATGATTTCATATCTTTGCAAGTCTCTTCGAGTTATTGGTTTGGTTTGGCCAAATAGATTGGTAATTCTTGCAATGGTAGAAGTCCTTGGTTTTGGGTTCAATCTTGCGGTGTCCTCACCCAGTGACATAGTAGGGGTAGCGAGACACGTATTGTATTGTTTCCATCAAGGGTAACAAGATGGGGTTTTCATCCTATAGGTTGAGTTTATGCCTCTACATCATGTCATATTTCTTAATGCGTTACTATGTTCTTCATGAACTTAATACTCTAGATGTAGGCAGGAGTCGGTCGATGTGTGGAGTAATAGTAGTAGATGAAGAATCGTTTTGTTCTAATTGTCATGGACGTGATGCCTATATGTATGATCATTGCCTTGGATAACTACATGATTTTTCACTTTTCTATCAATTGCTTGACAGTAATATGTTTACCCACCATGATATCTGCCTTCAAGAGAGAAGCCTCTAGTGAAACCTATGGCCCACGGGTCTATTTTCCATCATATATTTTCAGATCTATACCTTGCTGGAATTTATTTACCTTTTACTTTCCGCACTCGTTTACATCTATCCCTTTTAGATATAATCTTTGCAAATAACCATGAAGGGATTGACAACCCCTTTATAGCGTTGGGTGCAAGAGTTTGATTGTTTGTGTAGGTGCAACCATTGGTGACTTGTTTGTTCCTCCTACTGGATTAATACCTTGGTTCTCATCAACTGAGGGAAATACTTATCTACTTCACTACATCACCCTTTCCTCTTCAAGGGAAAACCAACACATGCTCAAGAGGTAGCAAGGACCCACTGAGTAGCTCTTGGAGTTTCATCCTGCAGATGAATTAGTACAACTTACGAACTCATATGCTTCAGAGTGAAGAATATGACATCCATTTCATCAAACATAATTTCATCACACAACATAGTAAGTAAAAAAGTGCGAGGATGTGAGAAATGAGGAATTCATTTACGCATGATTAGCTTGCGTCCTTTCAAGCATTTCCTCAGGTCTCCAGCAAATTCATCAGACATTCAAGTTCATCTAGAGACCTGAGCCTACATTAGAGATTAGTTCAATTTCTTCACCACCCACATCTGGAGGGGTGGCAAAAAGCTGATCATCCTGCGAGCTCCATATGAGAAGGGAGGCATTGAAGCTAGTGCACTTTGTTTCATAGGACGAGAGTTAGAGTACTCATATGAATAAGCAAAGAAATTCTTCGAGGACTTATGAACATAAACATTTGAGGAATAATGCACATATTTAGAACTCTTAGACTTTCCCTGCGAAACAGATGCATTAGAACGAGAATGATACTTTTGACCATTTGAGGAATTTGGTCCAAGTGAAGACTTTGGTCCATATGAGGAATTTGATATGGGGTTCCTTTTCTTCATGAGTGGTGTCATGAGGACATTCACTTGAGGATTTTGTAAGCAAATCTTAGGAACCAAGATTTTCTTCATAGGTGATCCGTTCATGCACTTAGTTCCAACAAATCTGGCAGTACTTCACCTTTCTGATTTTTGAAGAATTTGTAGTTGGAGTCAAGTGACTCATCAGAGCAATACGAAGTTTCACAAGTAAATCCAGATAAAGTGGATGGATATACAGGAGGTCCTTTTGCAGCAACCCATGAGGTTTTGGGGTACTGCTCAGGTGTCCAGTAGGATCCATCAACACTGAGTTTCCTCTCAAATGCAATACCCTCTTTCCTAGGGTTCCTATTCAGAATCTGCTTTTGAGCACATCGCAAAGGGTTTGATGCCCTTTGAGACTTTTGTACATGGCTATCACATACAATTCCTTCAACCCTGCATTTTCGTCAGTGATACTTGTGGCACACTCAGATGAGGAATTTTTGACCAAGGGGATAGTTGAAGAATTTGCAGCAATAGAAGCATTTGAACATTCAGGTGAAGAATTAGCAGTTTCGTGTTCGATGCATTTCAAACAAGGTGGACCAAATTCTTCCTGAGCGGTATTGATCTGTTGAGCCAGTAAGGAATCGTTTTCCCTTTGAAGATCCTCATGAGATACTCTTTGTTTCTCAAGATCTTGCTTTCTTTGAAGAAATTCATAAGAAAGCTTCTCATGATTGACTAAGAGAGCATTATGATGAGTCTGAAGGTTATCATACTTTAACTGAAGACTTTTGAGATCATCAGTTAGAGTTTGAGTTTGATCCACTTCCTTATTCAACAGATCATCGCTTTTCTCTAGCAGTTTCTTAAGCTTTTCAAGTGAAGTTTGTTGCTTAGTGGAAATATTAGCAAGTTTGGCATATCTAGGTTTCACATATTCATCAAATTTACCATCACTTGATTCAGAGGATGAGTGATGCTTGTGTACCTTGAAACTTTTAGCCATGAAGCAATAGGTGGGAGCATAATCAACATTGCTGATGTCAAAGTCGTTGGAGTAGTCATTTTCTTCACTGTTGAAGATGGACTTGTTGACAAAAGCAGTAGCGAGAGTAAGGCTAGCAACACCAGATTCTGATTCCACCTCAGATTCTTCCAGTTCTTCATATTCTTCAGATTCTTCTTCAGAATCCATTTCCTTATCAATGAAAGCCCGAGCCTTTCTGTAACCATTCTTCTTGTGCGTTGAGTACTTTGAAGATGAGGACTTTGCAGATGAGGACTTTGAAGATTTGTTCTTTTTCTTTGAGTCATCAGAACTGTCGTCCTTGTACTTCTTCTTCTTTGATTCTTTTTCCCAAAGAGGATAGTCAGAGATAAAGTGACCAGATTTCTTCCATTTGTGACAAGTTCTCTTCTTGTAGTCGCCTGAGGAATCTAATTTCCTCAAACCACTTTTTGATGACTTTCCAAATCGGCTTGTCCTTGAGAACTTCTAAAATTTCCTCACGAGCATTGTCAGCTGCTGACTTAGTTCTTCAGGATCACCAAGGCTACTATCAGAATCTTTGCCTTCGGATGAGGAAATTGCTTTTGCCTTCAGAGCACGAGATCTTCCATAGCTTGGCTCGTAGAGGTCTCTCTTCTAAGCTTGTTGGAATTCATGAGTATTGAGTCTCTCAAGAATATCAATAGGATCAAGTGACTTGTAGTCTCCACGCTCTTGAATCATCAAATCTAGTGTATGGAATGAGGAATCAAGAGATCTCGGTAGTTTCTTCACCACGTCGTGGCCGGTGATGTCAGTGGCACCCAATGCTTGAAGCTCGTTGGAGATATTAGTGAGACAATCAAAAGTCTGATGAACATTTTCATTGTCGAGTCTTTTGAAGCGGTTGAAGAGATTGCGAAGAACATTAACACGGGAGTCACGTTGAGTTGAAACACCTTCGTTGACTTTCGGCAACCTATCCCAGATAAGCTTAGCAGATTCCAAAGCACCCTACTCTACAATACCGACCTTTGCTCAGATGGCCACAAATGATATTCTTCGCTTGAGAATCGAGTTGCTTGAAATTCTTCGCATCAGCAGCAATGACAGTCGGAGAGGTGCAGGGAACACCATTTTCCACAATGTACCAGAGATCGTTGTCAATATCTTCAAGATGCATGCGCATCTTGTTCTTCCAGTAGGGGTAATCCATCCCATTAAAGGTAGGACAACCTACGAAAACCTTGATCATACCTGTAGTCGACATAACTAGAACTACAGGTGGTTAAAGCAAAATCACATAGAACAAGGGAGTACCTTGATCCGATACCAATTGAAAGTGAGTTATATCGACTAGAGGGGGATGAATGGGCGATTTTTACAAATTCATCACTGAGGAATTTCAACTTGAGGAATTTGAAATGTGATGAATAACGATCAGCGGAATAAGTATTCAAGTGCATGAGAAACACAACAATAGCATAGTCATCATGATGAAATAAAACATGATCATATTACATGTAGCGTGAAGCAGGATAAATAGGTGAGGAACAAGGTATCTTGAAGAATTTGAGGTGAGGAAATTGTGAAAGTCTTCAGTCAAATTCTTCAAACAGTAAAGATCAATTTCATCAACAAGTATATGAGGAAATAAAAGGGTTGAGGAAATAGAGCCAGGTAGCTCGATCAAGACAATGGTTTGATGACCCAGTTACAATTGCTGTTACAATCATACGTCTAGTTTGGAGCGGCCTTGTATTTAAACAAGAGGACACACAGTACCAGGACACACATTCCTTACTGTATTCTCCTTGAGATAAGATCACAAAGTCCTTGCCCAACATTCATGGTAAGTCTTCAGGGTAGACTTCCAAAACCCTCACAAAATGGTCACCCGGTGATCCACATTTGAGTGTTGGATGCTCTAGACCAAGGTCACTCCGTGATCCCCAATTGACTGTGTTCCACAAATGAACAATCTCTTCAATGATGCTCAATCACGTTGGGTTTGGTGGTTTGGATTTTGGTTTTTCCTCACTAATGATTTTCTCTTAAAGTCCTCGGAGGATGGGTTTCTCTCAAATGACAAGTGTCAGTTCTCTCTCCGAGCAACCAACCAACTATTGGTTATGGGGGGTGGCTATTTATAGCCAGGGTGCAACCTGACATGATAAGACATAAATTCACCCAATGGCATGACCATTGTGTGGATAAGATGATTGGGGACAGCTGGCGCTAAGCACAACAACGGTCAGAGTTTCGAACTATGAAAGTCCTCAGGCTTATCATATTCGTCACTTGTAGGCAATTCGTACTGGCGAAATCCTAACTCCTAAGTTAGATCAATTTCCTCAGAGACCAGAGGAACATCGTCTCTATCACTAAATAACTTGAATGAACCATAAGAGATTTGCAAAGGCTTCACTCGAAGGATTGGATAGGTTGAGGCTTTTGAGTTGAGCATCAGTTGGAAATTTTCCTTAGTATTACCTCGGCACCCTTTAATAGTACGGTGTTTCCTATGACTCAAAGAAAGGAAATGAAACTACGAAAAGCAAAAGTCTTCATGCTTCATAGTCCTCATTCACATCTTCAAGGTCACACCAACTTCTTCATTTTCAAAGTCTTCAGGGAATACCAAAGTCTTCAGCAAACTCTTCACCAAAGTCTTCAGTTGAAGACATTCATTTTTAGGGGTCGATAATCTACGAATATATCAAACTCCCCATCGACTTATAGAGCCTGCGTACACTTACAAACGCATCAGTCTCTTAACCTATAACTCTTCAATACACTAAAATCACTAAGGGGCACTAGATGCACTTACGGAGATGAATCAGAAGGAAGTTTTGACAAAAAGCACCATTTAATATAAAAGTTCTCTGTTATGGAAAAACATGTAATATAAAGCACCATGCATGGGATAAAATGCCTTTTTGAATTGGATATCAAGAATGTTGCTTTTTTCATTTTGTACCTTTATGTTGAGCATCCTCTCCCAATTGACGTCGTTCTGGTCAGTCCTAATCATCTTTGCCGTTAGTATCTTCCTTATATTTTGTATGTTTTCTGGACGATACTCAAGGACAAGTCTGTCGTCCCATGCATCAATGTTGCATAGCATGTATATGCTGCAATCAACCGTGTCGTTGGGCGCATGAGAAAACACAGGGTGCGGGTGGGAGAAAAAAAGATAGTTTGTTGCTATTTGCCAAGAGGCCTACCGTATATGAATAACTGAATGAAATGAAATGTTTGTACACACACCTGATTTCGTAGTTGAATAAAAACATACCATTCGACTTGGTCAGCCTACTATATATGAATAACTGGATGAAAATGAAATGTTTGCACACACGTTTCCTGGTTTTGTAGGCGAATAATAGCATGCCATATGACTTGGTCGTCTGGGTGACGCAAGGTAGGTCACATAGGTAGGCGATTTCCTTGCCCCCATCCCCCTTCGGTCGGGACCCTGATTCTAAGCCATACAAGTCTAGCATGTAACACATCATATCACTTTGTGGCCCCATGCACGGTAATCTGCATGACTGCCACCTTACCTTGGTCGAGACCGCTTGCGCCATTTGGTTCAGGTATATGAACATGTCGCTAGCAATCATATGTCAAAGAACCCGAGTCGACATGACTAGTTATAGACCCAAGTGGCACAACCGTAGAGGGACATTCATACATAACCCAGCAGTGCAGGTGTCGGTCATCAATGTGTGTAGACGAGTCACAACAAGATACATGGACTCCATTACACTGTGTGAAATTTCCTCTTAGGGATAGACACAATAGCAAAGAAGGATACATGTCGGTCAATCAATGTGTCTGAAGCAATAGCAAGCTACCACAGCTCAACGGAAGCACAGAGAGGCATTTCCCCGTAAAGAAGGCTACCATAGGCATACGACTAGGTGTCAAATCCCACACATACTAATGCATTTCAATACATACACGCAATATGCACGATATGTGTAGATACAACCTGTGCATCACACCATAACTCTATGACTCAAGTATTTATTAAAGACTCGCAAGAGCCAACATAGTGTGGTATTACAAAAAGGGGTCACATGACCCAACACTCAAGTCATACAAACAACAAGCCGAAGCAAAACATGTCTAGGTACAGACATCTACTAAAAGTTGCTGGAGGAGCCTCAAAAGCTACAATGACCCTACCAAAGGAACCAGACCTCTGTCTGGGATTCCCAAGCTAATCCGGTCAACATCGAACTTCACGTAGTAAGAATCACTAACGACACTGACATCTCCTCTGCAAAAACATAAATTAAGCAACTGTGAGTACAAAGGTACTCAGCAAGACTTACATCAGAACTAGCTACATATGCATTAGTATTAATGAAGGGTGTTGTGGAGTTTAAAGTAGCAAGCCAGCTTTGACTTCTTGGCTAACATGTACTACAACTAAAAATACTTTTTGAGGTGGAATATCGCACGCGAGTACGCATATTCACCAAATCAATACACCACTATGGATCCACTCCCGTCTCCCTACGAGAAGGCCATCCATAGCCGTCACACTTGTCTTGCGTATTTTAGAGTATCCATTTGACTTGTGTATGAACCACATAAGTTGTCCAAGTAGTCCATATCCGAGGACGTGACTATTCGAACAAATTAACAAACGCTGCAGGGGTATACTTCTTCACACACGCTCCCGCCACTTACCGCCATGTGCATGTAAAAGGCACCTCGACAACCTTGAAGAAGAAGCCCAACGAGAGAGTCGGCCACGACCGTTAACCACACAAGACTCTAGTCCAGGTTTATCGCCTATTTGAGACTGAACCCGCAAGGAAGTCTGTCCGAAGTTTCCATTACATCCCCAAATGATGTGTACAGGTTTCCCAAGCCCACCTCGACGGATGGTTCTATGATTGGTACACCAGGCCATGGTTACATCTACCGTGCCATAGCCTACCCCTCTGGTTAGCGCTATGCACGGCCGTTGGCACATCCTACAAACACCAGAAACTAGTTGCAACTCCTAGACATAGATCAAGGCAATTAATAAGCCAAGAGGGCCCATTGATTTCGGGCCCAATGCATGGTAGTATCTTGTCTTGGATAACATACACATAACTCAATTTTTAAGGACGGCCCTAATGAGACAACCCACCATGTACTCCTACATGGCCTCTCATCGCTACCTTTAACAAATCGGATTCACACTCTTAGCTCTCACATAGGAAGACATGTTCACAACCATTCCGATTCATCACCCAGATGTATCAGACTTGACACGACTCTAAGCATAGCCGACACAGTAAGCAAGCATGAATGAGTAAGCACAACAAGGCTCAAACAATATCTACTCATGCTAAGTGGTTTCAACTATTTAGTATGGCAAAGACAGGTCATGCAAAGGAATGGGTTCAACTACCGAGAATAGGTAACAGTTGAATCATGATTGTCCTAATGCAATAAAGAGAGCAGGAGTGAGAGAGTGGGTTCACATTAGTATGCCCAAGGGGGGTTGCTTGCCTGATAGTTTGGAGATATTACTTCTCTTCATAGAGTCAACGGTCACAATGTCGGAACCATCATCCACCGAGAAGGAACAAACACCAACAAACAAGAAAGGAACACATTCAATGCAATACAACAAACATGATGTATGACGTGGGATGTTAAGGTACTAAATTGTCGTACAAAAATAATTAATCAATTTAATTGAAGTGGAATCCAAACAAGTTTGAATCCCAACTCCAAATGATATGTCATATATTACCCTAAACATAAAATGTCCTAATTAGTCATGTTAAATTGTTCAAACATCCATGATCATGGCTCAAACAGATTAATTGGATTTTTCTGATCATTTTTCATGTATCAATTATTTTCATCTAACTCAAAATTTATTTTCTATGATTTTTAGAAGTTTTAAACATTTACTGGAATTTCCTGATTATCTCTAATACCAGAAAATCATTTAATGCATCATCCCTTCACCAGCATTACATCAGCGGTCAACGGGGCCAGGGCCAGGTCAAACGTGACCAGTGGAGCCTACTGGTCAGTGGCTCAGGGTCAGCTTTAGGGGCTGACGGGTGGGGCCAGGTCAAAGCTGATGTGGCCTTGTCAAACTACACGTGGGGCCCATTAGTTAGTGGCATAGACGGTTAAACATTGTTAGTTTAATCTAACTAATCTTATTAGCAGGAACGGACCCATTGTCATACTCCCAAGGCTGGGTAATTAGGCCAATAAGTGCCTAATGGCGATTCCACGTTGCTAGTCGCCGAAGGTCAGTCGGTGGCGACCACAGAATATGGCGGTGGCACACCAGACTTGGCCTCCAGGACTCGCGGGAGCTCGCGGTTACAACAGAGCAGGAGCTCATGTGCAATGGCTACGAGAAGAAATTGATGGAGTGGTTAGGGGGGAAGGACCAGGTGCTCACAAGGGGTTCGTGAAGCGTTTTAGTTGGCTCGAGGACGGTCAGAGCGTGGAAAATTTGATGATGGAGTCCGTCGGCCGAGCTCGGGGGAGATGGGTCGATGGCAAGGGTGCAGGTCATCTGACAATGAGGGGCTCATCATGGATCCTCACGGAGTCAAGGAGGAGCTCTAGGGAAAATCTGTGGGGCAAGGGGATGGATGTGTCCACAATAGTGCTCATTGGGGCTCTCGGGTGCGTGCGTATGCGGGAGGAAGAGAGCCGCAGGGAGCGATATATATATAGAGAGAGAGCAAGAAGAGGCATGCACAGCAGTGTCCGCGGCGTCCTTATCACATCCAGGGTGATGGTGGCAAGCAAGACGTGGTCATCGCGTGTGTTGGCGCACACTGGCCATGCGCTCGTCCTCCTGGCCGAGGAGGAAGACGATAGGGGAGGAGCTGGGCTAGGCCAGGTAAGTGGGCCGAACAGGTAAGTTTCCTCCCTTTGTTTTATTTTGTTTCTTTTCTATTTTCTGCATTGTGTTTTGCTCTATAAAAATACAAAAGAAATTTTGAAAAACTTAAAACCTGTTCCTGTGATTGCATGGATTATTCCTCACACAGAGAACATTTTGTTTCCTATTGTGGACAACTTTATTTATTTAAATAAAAAAATTAGTTGGAATAATTCCAACAGTAGGTTCAAATATTTCTTCTGAAACCTAAAATTTATTGGTTTAGACACTTATTTGATTTGAGGTAAATCCCATTTTCCACGGTTTTATGAAGGCCATTTTGGGTTCATTGATTCATTTTGTTTTGAATTTGGTTTAA
The DNA here is from genome assembly GCA_022496015.1 of Hordeum marinum. Taxonomy (NCBI): domain Eukaryota; kingdom Viridiplantae; phylum Streptophyta; class Magnoliopsida; order Poales; family Poaceae; genus Hordeum; species Hordeum marinum. The sequence continues at coordinate 865,745 of JAAAWK010001168.1, read as the reverse complement.
TCTATGAGGGGTTGGGTTAGGTCATCCCCATTTAATGTTTAAGGAAAACAATTAACATGATGCACATGCAATGACAAGTAGAGCCTAACTAGGGCGGTGACACTTTCATGGTAGCTCCCGAGTTGGTCGGGGGAGGTGCGCGTGTTGGTTGGTTTTGGGCGACTTTGTCGCCCTGGTGAGGCGAGGTAGGTCACTGGGGTATGCGATTTTCTTGCCCCTTGTACCTGTTCATGGTAGCCCCCGAGTTGGTCGATGGAGGTGCGCGTGTTGGGTGGTTTTGGGCGACTTGGTCGTCCGGGTGAGGAGAGGTACGGCACCGAGGTAGGCAATTTTCTTGCCCCCTTCCGCCATTCATGGTATCCATCGGCTTGTTCAGGGGAGGGCGTGTGTTGGTTGGTTTTGGGCAACTTGGTCGTCCGGGTGAGGCAAGGTAGGTCATCGAGGTAACGATTTGCTTGCCCCCATACCCTTTGTGGTAGCCCCCGAGTTGGTCAGTGGAGGGGCATGTGTTGGTTTGTTTTGGGCCACTTGGTCATCCAGTTGAGGCAAGGTAGGTCACCGAGGTAGGCGATTTTCTTTCCCCCCGTACCCTCGTCGTGGGAACCCCCGAGTTTGTCAGGGGAGGTACACGTGTTGGTTGGTTTTGGGTGACTTGGTCTCCAGGTGAGGCGAGGTAGGTCATCGAGGTAGGCGATTTTCTTGCCCCCCCCGCCCCCTTTGTAGTAGCCCCCGAGTTGGTCGGTGGAGGTGCGCGTGTTGGTTGGTTTTGGGCGACTTGGTCATCCGGGTGAGGAAAGGTAGGTCATGGAGGTAGTCCATTTGCTTGCCCCCCGTCCCCCCTTCGTGGTAGGCCCCGAGTTGGTCGGTGGAGGTGCACGTGTTGGTTGGTTTTGAGTGACTTGGTCATTTGGGTGAGGCGAGGTAGGTCATCGAGGTAGGAGATTTGCTTGCCCCTGTCCCCCTTCGTGGTAGACCCCGAGTTGGTTGGTCGAGGTGCACGTGTTGGTTGCTTTTGGATGAATTGGACGTTCGGGTGAGGTGAGGTAGGTCATTAAGGTTGGAGATCTGCTTGCCCCCTCCCTCCCCCTTCGTGGTATCCCCCGAGTTGGTCGGGGGAGGTGCGCGTGTTTGTTGGTTTTTGTTGACTGGGTCATCCGGGTGAGGCGAGGTAGGTCATCGAGGTAGGTAATTTTCTTGCCCCCCGCCCCCCCCCCTTCGTGGTAGCCCTCGACTTGGTAGGGGGAGGTACGCCTGTTGGTTGGTTTTGGGCGACTTGGTCGTCCGAGTGAGGCGATGTAGGCAACATAGGTAGGCAATTTGCTTGCCCCCCGTCCCCCCTTCATGGTAGCTCCCGAGTTGGTCACTGGAGGTGCGCGTGTTGGTTGGTTTTGGGTGACTTGGTCATCCAGGTGAGGCGAGGTAGGTCATCGAGGTAGGCGGTTTGCTTGCCGACCCGCCCCCCTTCGTGGTAGCCCCTCGAGTTGGTCGGGGGAGGTTCACGTGTTGGTTGGTTTTGGGTGACTTGGCCATTCGGATGAGGCGAGGTAGGTCATCGAGGTAGGCGATTTGCTTGCCCCGCCCCCCCTTCGTAGTATCCCCCGAGTTGGTCGATGGAGGTGCACATGTTGGTTGGTTTTGGGCGACTTGGTCGTCTGGGTGAGGTGAGGTAGGCGATTTTCTTGCCCCCCGCCCCCTTCGTGGTAGCCCCCAAGTTCTTCGGGGGAGGTGCACGTGCTGGTTGGTTTTTGGAGACTTGCTCGTTCGGGTGAGGTGAGGTAGGTCATCGAGGTAGGCGATTTGCTTGCCCCCCATGGGCCCTTCGTGATAGCCCCCGAGTTGGTCGGAGGAGGTGCACGTGTTGGTTGGTTTTGGGCGACTTGGTCGTCCGGGTGAGGCGAGGTAGGTCATCGAGGTAGGTGATTTGCTTGCCCCCCGTCCCCCCCTTCATGGTAGCCCCGAGTAGGTCGGGGAGGGGCGTGTGTTGGGTGGTTTTTGGTGACTTGGTCGTCCGGGTGAGGCGAGGTAGGTCACCGAGGTAGGTGATTTGCTTGCCGCCCATCGCCCCATCGTGGTAGTCCCTGAGTTGGTTGGGGAGGTGCATGTGTTAGGTGGTTTTGGGTGACTTGGTCGTCCGGGTGAGGCGAGGTACGTCACTGAGTTTGGCAATTTTTCTTACCCCTTCTCCCCTTCGTGGTAGCCCCTAATTTGGCCGGGGAAGGTGCACGTGTTGGGTGGTTTTTGGAGACTTGGTTGTCCAGGTGAGGCGAGGTACGTCACCGAGGTAGGCGATTTTGCTTGCCCCCTTCCCCCGTTTGTGGTATCTCCGACTTGCTAGGGGGAGGGGCACATGTTGGGTGGTTTTGGGCCACTTGGTTGGCCCGGTGAGGCGATCTAGGTCATCGAGGGGGAGCCTATGCTATTTAAAACCTAGAAAAAGTAGGCAAAGAGGTTTGACCAAAAAAATTAATTGTGCTAAACATGCATTGTTACGCACATTTTTTTTTGATTTTCCATATGGGAAATTATAAACACCATGGAAGGCTAGTAGTGAAAAACACTAGTTGTATGCTCGAATGACAGAAAAAAGGGTGCTTATGTAGGACTCAGAAACAATGTAGCTCAATTTTTTTAATGAAAAAGATGGATGGGTAAGCTACCGAATGGATCGGTTGTGTGCCTTTTTATCTTTTCTATTAATGTTAGTTTATTGAGTTACCATGTGTGTGCGAGAGGAGAATGTTTAAAAAAATGGTACTATCACATCCCTAGTTAGTCCTGCTCTGTGCTAGCATGTGCTTGCATCATGTTTTGATTATGCACCAAGATGAAATGGGGATCAACGAAAACCCCAGCACCTCACGTGAAATAAACCAATTCAAATGTTGTGGTTTTTCAACAAATCCAAAATGCCCATAAAAAATGCCCCCCATGTCTCATAAATGTTGGCAACAACTTATAAGGGACATTTTAATTTCCAAAACATATATAGCATTTTAAAAATAAATAATAATGCTACTGAAATTGCTAAATGAAGCATTACAATTCATTTAGTCTTTCAATAATTGCTGAAAATACTTGTGGAGGTTTGAAATATTCAAACAAAACTTTGTGAGTTAAGTCAACAATTATTGAGTTAGGGTTTGTGCTCACACAAAATAAAACACAAAGGAGAAGAATATTTAAAAGACAGAAATAAAATAAAAAAGGGAGAAGCTTACCTGACGCCCAGCTCCAGGCCGGCTCATCTGGCCCAGGAGGTCGTCATCCTCCTAGCGGCCAAGAGGCGGGCGTGTTGCCGCCGCGCGTGCACGGCCGTGCTGCCATGCCGCCAGCTACCTGCCTGCCTCACCCCGCCGCGCTGGCGAGCGGGATAAGGACGCAACACCGCCCCGACCACTCTCCCTCGCCTTTCACCCCATTTGCCTCTCCTCTCCCCTCTGCTCCGCCATGGCCGCCGCAGCCTCACCGCCATAGTGCCGCTCTAGCCGCTCGCCCTCGCCCCGAGCCGCTCATCCGCTCCGCCTCGACCTGCTGTTGCTCCTCATCGAGCCAAGCATCGCGAGGAGCTCTCCATCACCGCCCCGAGCTCGTCTTCTTCCTTCGGCCATTGGAGATTGCCGCCGTTGTTCATCGCCGTCAAGTCCTCCCCGAGCTCCCCGACGTTGCTGTCCAATCCGCTATGAGCTCCTGGCGTCTTCCCCTCTAGCCACCCTTCGCCCCGTGCCCTGTGGCGTCGAGCCCGTGCTCAGCCGAGCTCCGGCAGCCGCCGAGCTCGTCGTCGGCCTCTCTCCGGGCCATCTCCGCCTCTGGGATGTGCCCTAATGGACGCGCGCGAGTGCAGGCGCTCAAAAAAGCCTCTCCATCATCGCTTTGGTCGCCGGAGTAGGAATCCCGGCCCCTCCACCGTCCCTGGTGTCACCGACGGCTCAACGCTAGTGGCCCTACCCAGTTTGACCACGGGGTTTGACCGCCTGGGTCACTGGCAAGTGGGGGCCAGCCCTGGTTAATTTTAGATTAGGTTAAAATTAATTAAATAGTTTAATTAACCTAATGATCCACTGACAGGTGGGCCCAACTCTAATCATTAGTAATTAGCAACTAATCTAATTCCTATTAGTGCGTGGGTCACTAACCAGTGGACCCCACTGGTCAGGTTTGACCTGGCAACGGCCAGCTGACCTGCTAACGTCATGCTGATGTCATGCTGACGCAGTAAAGAGTTTCTGATTTAACTTAATTCCAAATAATGCTAAAATCTTAGAAACATCATAGAAATTAATCTGTAACTTACATTAAAATAATTTATATATGAAAATTTATTAGAAAAATCCATTGAATCTAATGGTGCTATTATCATGCATGTTATAGCAACATAAATAGGAAAACAATAACATTTTGCAATAGGACAATGTATGGAATATCAAATGGAGAACGATTTTGAACCTATATTCAAATCCACTCCATCTAACTCTAATGATAGTTGCATTAGCTCATTCGATCATGTTTCCATCTCATGATCATGCATCATATTGATACACTTGTCATGTATTGATTGTTAGTTATCTATATCGCGGTAGGTCCTACTTCTGAAGATACCCGCGAGTATTTCGTCGAAGGAGGGTACCTTCCCGCTAACCAGCAAGGCAAGCAACCCCATTGATAATTCTGATATCATCCCATTCTCTCGCTCCTGCTCTTGATTATTGCATTAGGATAAATGCTCAATTGCCTATCATTTGCGGTAGTTGAACCCATTCGTCTACATAACCTGTCATTGTCACAATAAATAGCTAAATCTTGCAACCTAGCATACCTGGTAGATGCTTGAGCCATGATATGATTTACCTGCTTTACTTGTTATGCTTGCTATGCTTAGAGTTGTGTCAGCTCTGATTCATCTGTGTGATGAACTGGAGTGAAACAGTGTTGTTCTGATGTTATGAGCTAAATGATGAACCCGATTTGGTAAAGGTAGCGATGAGAGGCTACGTAGGAGTACATAGCGAATTGTCTCATTGGAACCGTTCTTAGAAACTGAGTTCCGTGTTTGTGATCCAAGGCTAGTTACTACCATACATTGAGCTCTGGGCGCTCCAAGCTCTCTTGACTTATCAAGCGCCTAGTCCTTGGTCCAGGAGTTCCAAGTAGTTTCTGTTGTTTGTAGATATGCTGGAGGCCGTGCGTAGTGCTGACCCTAGGGCTGGGCTATGATGCAGTAGGCAGTGGCATGGTGTACCAAGGGTCACCTGACTGGTGGGCTTGCAAACTCTGCGCACATCATTTGGAGCCGTAGCGGAAACTTCGTCTGGACATCCGTGTGGGTTCAGTCTCAAATAGGCGATAGCCTAGACTAGAGGTCTTGTGTGATTGACGGTCGTGCCTGACTCCCTCGCTAGGCTTCCACTTGACGGTTGTCGACGTGCCTTTTATGTGCACAAAGCGATATGTCGCGAACGCGTGTGTGAAGAAGTACACCCCTGCAGGGTATGAGTTTGTTCGAATAGCTTCGTCCTTGGATATGGACTACTTGGAAAACTTATGATGTTCATAGACAACTTGATGGTTACTCATAAAAATATCAAGACAAGTGTGAGTACCGTGGATGGCACTCTCATAGGTGACAGAAGTGAATCCATGGTGGTGTATTGATGTGGTGTTAGTGGACTCGTGTGCGATATCTAAAACATGAACAAAGAATTAATATGTGTAGTGTAGGTTACCCAAGAGTCAAAGCTGGCATTGCTGCATAAACTCCACCGCTCCCCTTGTTGATACATGAGCATGAATAGACTAGGTCTACTTTAAAGACTTGCTGAGTACGTTTGTACTCATGTTTGCTTCATAAATGTTGCAGATGAAACCCAGGACCCCTCTGGTGGGTTCTATCTAGACGTCAACGATGACGAGTAGCTGGTACCTCAACGATGACGAGTTAATTCAACAATTCTTGAGATAGGGTTTGTGCCCAAACAAAATAAAACACAGAGGACAGGAATATTTAAAAGACAAAAATAAAATAAAAAAGGGAGAAGCTTACCTGAGGCCCAGCTCTAGGCCGGCCTATCTGGCCCAGGAGGTCGTCATCCTCCTGGCAGCCAGGAGGCTGAGCGTGTGGCCACCGCACACGCACGACCGTGCTGCCACACCGCCAGCTGCCTGCGTGTCTCACCCCGCTACACTGGCGAGCAGGATAAGGATGCAGCACCGCCCGGACCGCTCTCCCTCGCCTTTCGCCCCTCTGCCTCTCCTCTCCCCTATGCTCCGCCATGGTCGTCGTAGTGCCGCTCCAACCGCTTTCCTCGCCCCGAGCCGCTCATCTGCTCCGCCTCGACCTGCTGTCGCTCCTCGTCGAGCCAAGAATCACGAGGAGCTCTCCATTCCCGCCCCGAGCTCGTCTTCTTCCTTCGGCTGCTAGAGATCACCGCCGTCGATCATCGCCATCAAGCCCTCCCCAACCTGCCCAACGTCGTTGTTCGATCTGCTATGAGCTCCTGCTTCTTCCCCTCTAGCCCATCTTCCCCCTGCGCCCTGTGGCGTCGAGCCCGTGCTCGGTCGAGCTCCGGCACGCACCGAATTTGTCGCCGGCCTTGCTCCGGGCCATATCTGTCTCTAGGATGTGCCCCGTTGGATGCGCGTGACTGCGGGCGCGTGAAAGAGCCTCTCGCCATGGCTTTGGTCGCTAGAGTAGGAATTCCGGCCCCTCCACCGTCCCTGGTGTCGCCGACGGCTCAACGCTAGTGGCCCTACCCAGTTTGACCACGGGGTTTGACCGCCTGGGTCATGGGCAAGTGGGGGCCAGCCCTGGTTAATTTTAGATTAGGTTAAAATTAATTAGATAGTTTAATTAACCTAATGATCTACTGACAGGTGGGCCCAACTCTAATCATTAGTAATTAGCAACTAATCTAATTCCTATTAGTGCGTGGGTCACTAACCAGTGGACCCCACTGGTCAGGTTTGACTTGGCAACGGCCAGCTGACCTGCTGATGTCATGCTGACGCAGTAAAGAGTTTTTGCTTTAACTTAATTCCAAATAATGCTAAAATCTTAGAAACATCATAGAAATTAATCTGTAACTCAGATTAAAATAATTTATATATGAAAATTTATCAAAAAAATCCAATGAATCTAATGGTGCTATTATAATGCATGTTAGAGCAACATAAATAGGAAAACATTGACATTTTGCAATAGGACAATGTATGGAATATCAAATGCAGAACGATTTTGAACCTATATTCAAATCCACTCCATCTAACTCTAATGATAGTTGCATTATCTCATTCAATCATGTTGCCATGTCGTGATCATGCATCATATTGCTGCACTTGCCGTGTATTGATTGTTACTTATCTATATCGCGGTAGGTCCTACTTCCGAGGATACCCACGAGTATTCCATTGAAGGAGGGTACCTTCCGGCTAACCAGCAAGGCAAGCAACCCCGTTGATCATTCGGATATCATCCCGTTCTCTTGCTCCTGCTCTTGTTTATTGCATTAGGACAAACGTTCAATTGCTTGTCATTTGTAGTAGTTGAACCCATTCCTCTACATGACCTGTCATTGTCATAGTAAATAGCAAAACCTTGCTACCTAGCATACCTGGTAGATGCTTGAGCCATGATGTGCTTTACCTTCTTTACTTGCTATGTTTGCTATGCTTAGAGTTGTGTCAGGTCTGATTCATCTAGGTGATGAACTAGAGTGAAACAGTGTTGTTCAGATGTGATGAGCTAAATGATGAACCTGATTTGGTAAAGGTAGGGATGAGAGGCTATGTAGGAGTACATAGCAGATTGTCTCATTGGAATCGTTCTTAGGAACCGAGTTCCGTGTTTGTCATGCAAGCCTAGTTACTACCATACATTGAGCTTCGGGCTCTCCAAGCTCTCTCGACTTATCAACCGCCTAGTCCTTGGTCCCGGAGTTGTAAGTAGTTTCTAGTGTTTGTATCTATGCTGGAGGCCGTGCACAGTGCTGACCCTAGGGGTGGGCTATGACGCGGTAGGCAGTGGCATGGTGTACCAAGGATCACCCGAATGGTGGGCTTAGGAACCCCGCGCACATCATTTGGGGTCGTAGCGAAACTTTGGCCGGACTTTCGTGCGGGTTCAGTCTCAAATAGGCGATAGCCTAGACTAGAGGTCTTGTGTGATGGACGGTCTTGCCCGACTCCCTTGCTAGGCTTCCGCTTGAAAGTTGCCAAGGTGCCTTTTAAGTGCACATAGCGATAAGTGGCGAACGCATGTGTGAAGAAGTACACCCCTACAGGGTATGAATCTATTCGAATAGCTGCGTCCTTGGATATGCACTACTTGAAGAACTTATGCTGTTCATAGACTACTTGATGGTTGCTCATAAAAATATCTAGACAAGTGTGAGTACCTTGGATGGCTCTCTCATAGGTGACGGAAGTGAATCCATGGTGGCGTATTGATGTGGTGTTAGTGGACTCGTGTGCGATATCTAAAACTTTAACAAAGAATGAATATGTGTAGTGTAGGTTAGCGAAGAGTCAAAGCTGGCATTACTGCATAAACTCGACCACTCCCCATGTTGATTCATGAGCATGAATAGACTTGGTCTGCTTTAAAGACTTACTGAGTACATTTGTACTCATGTTTGCTTAATAAATGTTACAGATGAAACCCAGGACCCCTCTGGTGGGTTCTATCTAGAAGTCAACGACGACGAGTAGCTGGTACCTTAGCTACGATCCGATGCCTTGGTTGGGCTATGAATAGTCAGGCCACGTGCCTTTTTATCCTTTCACCTGTCTGTACTCAGACAGCTTTGAGCTTCTGCTTGGTTTGTATGAACTTTCTTGTATGACTTGTGTGTCGGGTCTTGTGACCCCTACCTGTATGAACATATTATGAAAGGCTCTTTTGAGCCTCCTAAATAAAAGTTGTGTTTCTGTATGGTTATGTTGTGATGCCATAGTTGTATCTATGCATATCGTACATGTCGTGCATACGTGTGACGTGCAACGGTATGTATGGGATTCGACACCTAGTCGTGCACCTTTAGTAGTACTCTTTACAAGGAGCTGCCTCTTTGTGCTTCCACCGAGCCTTGGTAGCTTGCTACTGCTCCGAACACATTGATTGACTAACATGTATCCTTCTTTGCTGCTATGTCCGTCCCTTCGGGGAAATGTCTCACAGTGTAATGGAGTTCCTGTAGCCTGCTACGACTCGTCTACATGAAGTGATGACATTTATGTCCCACAGCATAATGGAGTCCTTGTAGCTTGCTACGACTCGTCTACACACACTTGAGGCTGACACCTGCATTGTTGGGTTATGTATGTCTGTCTGTGTACGGATGTTCCACTTGGGTTTTATGACTAGTCATGTCGACCTGGGTTCTCTGTCATTGGAATGCTAGCGACATATTTGCATACGTGAGCAAGAAGATGCAAACGGTCCCGGCCAAGGTAAGGCTACAACTGTAAAGATTACCGTGCGTGAGGCCGCGAAGTGATGGGATGTGTTCCAGGCTGGATTCTTATGACTTAGGATCGGGGTCACGACAGGTACGAAAAAAGGTGCAGACTTGCGTGTTATCCTTCCTTGGACATTGGATTTCACGTCATTTCCACCCATTTATCTGAACATTGGAGTTGTTGTAGTGCCTCTCCCAGTTTGCTTTGATCCCCTCCATGATTTTATTTGCAGATGCATGGAATGCCTTGTCCTTCCACATACTTGTTGAGTCTAGTACCTCGAAATGCTTGTCCCTAATGTTCAGCACCATCAACCAGTAATGTACTGATTCCTTTGGATTCTCCTTATCCAGAACCTCGAGTGTCGGGAAGGCAACTTGGTGACGCATGAGATAAGTTTGGTTGGATGTTACACACAAAAAGTGGAGAGAAAAATAAGGGGTGTGAAAAATCGCTATTTAAGAATTGCATTTTGGCTGTTTTCTGTCTTACTGATTCAGATCGTCTTAACCTCCTGGTCTTGTTTTCAGAATGCTTGTCTATGTCGCTCCTGATGAAGCTATTCTTCTGAAAATATGTCTGATTTGAAGATAAAAAAGTGATGACAAATAGCTCCATGGTTTGCAAGGTGAAAGAGCACAAAAAGGAGAAAAAAAGATGATCAAGTGAGGAGTAAAAGGCATCCTTACTGCTATTCGCAATGTCATTATTATCTTGTTTGGCCTTATCCCTGCCTCGCTCAGTGAACTGATTGCGATCGCTGTCACTATGCTATCCATCTTTCGCCCAAGTGCCATGGAATTTGCCAGTTAAGAGCAGGTAATGAAGAACTCATCGTAGTTTACTATTGGTTTGCTGTTTGGAATTTTGAATACGAAAAAATATGGAAAGGGGAAAAAGGCTATGTTAGCTCATGGATAATAATAGAAAAAAGAAGAAAAAAAAATATAAAAAGGTTTATGCTATGAAAAACAATGAAAAACAGAAAAGGGGAGAGGGGAGGTGGATTTCTCTTGCCTGTTGTTGATGGTTTGTTGTGCCCAATTCCTAGTTATTGGGGTGTCGTACTGATACACAACATCGTAAATGTCGCATACTAACTTCAAGTAGTAAAATGGGTATGCATTCTGAAGGTCGATGTACGGTGACCTGACGTGTTCTTGTGCCCTTACTACTCTGCGTTCATGCCCAGCGACGGCTGGTGTCCTCGAAGATCTAGTAACATCTACTGTTCGTGTTGTTACCGTGGCTTGTGTCTTTGCATCTTGATCATTTGATTGCCTTGAGTTTTCAAGCCTCTCCATCTCCACCCTTTGCTTCTCTTTCTTGTTTTCAAACTCCATTTCTGTCGCGTAGCATGCTTTGTGCAACTCCTCTAGATGAAGCCTCCGTTCATATGCACTATTTGGCATGTATCATGTAGGATGCACGGCTCCATGGGCAGTACATGATCTCTGTTGGACTGATCGTCTTCATGGTAGCTAATGTTCAAGTCGAAAGATGGGCAGTCTTGGGTTGTTGCAGCTGGTTGATTGTTTCAAATGGGTGGTGTTGACCTTGATTTTTATGAGGAAGCTTCTGCCTGCTGCAATGCTTGTTTTTGCGCCAATGGTCTTAACCGAAGCTTCTCTCGAATCTTTTTCATTGCTGATAGTGTCTCTTGTGACATCCTGGATTGCAATGGAGCGGGTGTTCCCCCTTTCTTTTGCCTAGGTGGAGGGAAGAACTTGGTAGTTACAGAAGTGGAGACAAAAACCTATTGCCCCTTGTCCCTAGTGATGTTGCCTGTTGTTGGTGTGGTCAGTGACCTAAATGGACATCTTGTTGCTTGTTGGGGGCTTGCTTCCCTTTGTGCAAACGCATAGTCTATCATCTTGTCCTGCAACCGTCCATCTTGACCTTGCTGTTTTCAGGCACAAAGTGGACCAACGGTGGGGCTGATGAGATTGGGCATACATCATGTAGTATAGTCTTATTGCCGCCTGAAGGTGTGTTGTCCCTAGTTGTTGCTGCCTTGTCACTGCCTGCATCCACACACTCCCTAGTTGGCTCTACCTCTTTTGCTATCGTCTTCTTGGAAGGCGCATTGTCCCCATTCCTTGAATCCGATTTTCTTTCTGGTGTTGTTTTGCATTGGAATTGTAGTCCTTGGGGCGACAAATGCATCGGAGCTGCCATCGCTGCTTGATGGTTTCCCATATTCCCCTGAGGCCAAGCTTGGCAAGTATTCTATATCATACTCTGGGATTCCCCGATCGTGCTTGGGCTCATCAGATTGTTGTCTTGCTCTATACAACCTTGCGTCGCTTACTTGCATGTAATTTGGTAGTTTGCATGTCCATCTTGAATATGTTTTCAACGAAACTAGCCATCTGGTCTGAAAAATTTGAGCATCGCCTGCTAACAATTGCCGCAATCTTCCTTTTGTTCTACAATGAGCATGAGAAAAAGCATAAAATGTGAGACATCCGGGAAAGAAAACATATAGTGAAAATAATAAGAAGTGAAAATATTGAAAGCAATGCGATGAAAAGGTGAAATAAAAAAGGAAAGTGTAGCGGGCGTGGAAACATACACTTCTCTTGAATGTGGGTAGCAACTTTGAGAAAACAAATTTCTCGTCCTGCTCGTGCCCCACAAAAAGACCATCTCCCCGTTTGCTCATGTAGCTGTCGGCGTTCTAGGAATGGGGGTACTAAGACCTGCCTGCCTGCGCCCCAGGATGTGGCCCACTTCATCAACCAAATGGGACCACGCGAGCCCCCACTCAAGATAAGGACCTTGCGAGGGCCCTGGCCTCACGAGGAAGAACAGTGATAAGACTCGTGAAGGATGGGCCTCCTTAGGACCCCTTCAGAGTGGCGGAGATCTCCATGCGAGGTCCGATCGTAGGAGTCAAAGATGACGCAAGGAAGGACAGGCAAGGACCAGGGCGCCAAGAGGCGTAGTTTCCCCTTTGGTGCAAAGGGAGCAAGGACAGGCGTGGGTTCCCAAAGCACCCCCAAAGGTTTCCATTCTGGTGCAAGAAGACCACAACCACCCGCCCTGTAGGGCGGATGTCATCGTTGAGCCCGTCCTGCGCTATCGACAGCTACTTTGCAGGAGAAGACCGCCTTTGGGCACGGCGAGCACCAACCTCTGTCCCCCGTCAAAATTGGCCATTGTGGGATCCCTTCCTGCCATTCTGATAAGGGAAGAGGACCTAGGCCACCACTATATATAGAGCATAGGTTGCACCATAGAGGGGGAAGAGATCCGAACCCGAACGACAAAACTCCACCACTCACCAAACCACAAGGAGCCGCGAACACCACCGAGAGCCCTTAGGAGGCCCCAAAACACTGTACTAGTTCATCCACCTCACCTTCTCGAGAGGCAATCCACCAAAGCAGGAGTAGGGTATTACGCTTCGCAGCGGCCCGAACCTGGGTAAACTATTGTGTTCATCTTCTTCCTCGTCATCATGCGAGTTCCTTGTTGTGTTCATCGAGTAGCGAGCTTGGTTGGGCGAGGTTGCAGGGGATCTTAGAACACACCCCTGTGTTCGAAACTTTAGGGTTTTGCGGAGCCCGAAATCCAACATTTGGCATGCCAGGTAGGGGGCGTGTCGGAGTTCCCCGCCTGCGGTGAAGGCCAAGCCCCGACTCAGCAACGCCATAGCGAGCATGTTTCCTGATGATCGCTGGCTCCTAGCGCAAGATGGTGTTTGGGCATGCAAGGCCGCCCCTACGGTCATCTGCATCCTCGACAGGTCGCAGGCGCCATCCTCTGGCCACCATGTCAACATTTCCTTAGCCATGTGGGAGCGGTTCAGCCACAGCCCGAGCCCGTGGAGCACCGCGCATGGCCAGAAATCGACATCACCTTCGGCCCCGACGACCACCCCAAGACCACGACGGTCGCTGTGGCACTTCCCATGTTGTGCACGCCGACCATACATGGCGTGTCCGTCTCCAGGACCCTCATCGATGGCGGCGCCGGCCTCAACGTCATCTCCATGGAGTCCTTCGACGCACTCAAGTTACCCCATGAGCAGCTCGCATCTTCAAGGCCCTTCTTTGGAGTGGTGGTCAGGTCTGTCATTCCTGTGGGGCGGGTTCGCCTCCCCGTCACCTTTGGCACCCGCTCCAACTTCCGTACCGAGCAGATCGACTTTGATGTCACTCACATCCACCTCCCGTATAGTGCGATACTCGGCTACCCTACCCTCTCTCAGTTCATGGCGACAACGCACCCGGCGTACAACGTCGTCAAGTTACTCGGGAGGGCGGCGTCCTCACCATCACAGGGGATATCAAAGACGTGTCCCACACACTCAAGCTCTCCTACAAGACCACGGCCGCGACGTGCCCCAGTGTCGCGGGCATGGATAGGGCCCCGAAGAACCCTGGGGGCGTCTCTGATGTCGCGCCCGTGAAGAAGAAGCAACTGTTCTCCCAGAACCGGGCAGAAACAAAGCAAGTACCGATGGACGAGGAAAACTCGGGCCGAACTTTCACCATCGGCACCGACTTGCCTCGAGACCAAGAGGAGGAGTTGGTGACCTTCCTCAGGGCAAACAAGGACGTGTTCCCATGGAGTGCCTCTGACTTTGTGGGGGCCCGAGGGACGTAATCGAGCACCACCTCATGGTGTGCCCGAACACGCGCCCCATGAAGCAAAAGGCGAGGAGGCAGGCCATGGAGAAGCAGGCGTTCATCGCTCAGGAGGCTGGCAAGCTGAACGAGGCAGGGGTCATCCGGGAGGTGCGTTACCCGGAGTGGGTGGCCAACCTGGTGGTCGTCTCAAAGAAGTGCGGGAAGGAGCGTATGTGCGTCGACTTCACGAGTGTCAAAAAGGCTTGCCCTCAGGACCCGTCCCATTGCCATGCATTGACCAGATCGAGGACTCCACCATGGAGTGCGATCTCATGTGCTTCCTGGATGCCTTCTCGGGTTACCACCAGATCAAGATGGCGGTGGAAGATTTCGAGAAGACGGCCTTCCTCACCTCGTGTGGGGTATTCTGCTACACGTGCATGCCTTTTGGGCTGCGGAACGCTGGGGCGACCTTCTAGCGACTGATGCGCATTGCCCTGGGGCCACAGCTTGGGAGGAATGCAGAAGCCTAGTCAAGTCCAGGGCGGCTAAGGCCTTGGTCGAGGACTTGGAGGAGACGTTCGCCAGCCTAAGGGAGGTAAATTTGAAGCTCAAGCCCGAGAAGTGTGTCTTCGGGGTCTCCTTGGGCAAGTTGCTTGGTTTCCTGGTGTCACACCGGGGAATTAAGACGAACCCGGAGAAGATCAAGGCCATAAACAAGATGAGCGCACCTCAAACCCTCAAGGAAATGCAAAAGCTGGCGGGGTGCGTGATCTCCTTGGGGCATTTCTATCCAAGCTCCGCGAGTGGGTCTTGCCTTTCTTTAATATCATCAAAAGGAAGGTCCCTTTCGAATGGACCCCGGAGGCCGACGCAGCCTTTGAGGAACTCAAGCGATACCTCACGAGCCCACCAGTGATGGTAGTGTCTCATCCACGGGAACCCTTGTTGCTATACCTGGCCGCCACCCCCCACTCTTCCAGCGCTGCATTGGTGGCGGTCAGGGAGGAGCAAGCTTGAGCACGTACCACATCAAAGAGCTCCAGCAGGCCCCCGCATGCGGAGCCAGGGGCTCGCACGTCCAACTAGAGCCAACTCCTCCTCAATCTGGGGAACCCAAAGCCTAAGCCTCTCAAAGGGGCCAAGAAGCGCCCAACCCTCGTGACGCCTAGGCTTCTTCCATGGACCACGAGGCTCCCAAGCCTCCTGATCCTGCCGTGGGGAAGGACGCCTCAACAGGCCTCACCCTCGTCGAACACTTAGTGTACTATGTCAGCACGGTGCTGCAGGACGCGCGCTCACGTTATCCCATGCAACAGAAGCTTCTCTTATCACTCCTCATCGCTTCAAGAAAACCGCGCCACTACTTCCAGGGGCATCCAATCAACGTCCTCTCTACTTACCCCTTGGATAAGATCCTACACAACCCCAATGCGGTGGGGAGGGTTGCCGAATGGAACATCGAACTGCAGGCCTTCGACATAGAGTTCAGCACGACCAGGTTCATCAAAGGAGCCGCCCTAGTGGACTTCATGGCGGAATGGACGGACGCCCCGGACCGGGGGCTGGAAGGGAGCCAGTCCCTTGCTCCCGGCGATGACGCAGCCGAAGGATGGACCATGCATTTCGACTGAGCCTTCACACGCAATGGATCGGGAGCTGGGGTCATGCTCACTTCCCCGACGAGAGACAAGCTAAGCTATGATATGCAAATCTGCTTCCAGCATGTGGAGAAGGTCTGCAACAACATCGCGGAGTATGAAGGCCTCACCGCGAGCCTCAAGGCGGCGGCGACCTTGGGGGTTCGGTGCCTCGCCGTCATGGGCGACTCCCAGCTCCTCGTCAACTTCCCCAACAAAGAGTACACGCCTAAGGACGAGCACATGGAGGCATATCTCGAAGAGGTACGTAAAACTGAAAAACGTTTTTAGGGCTTGGAGCTGCAACACATCCTGCGCGGCGTGAACAAGGAGGCTGATGACATCGCCAAGAGAGCTTCGCATCGTGAACCTCATGAGTCGGGCGTTTTCGAGGAGCGACTCTTCAAGCCCTCTGCAACACCTCCTACCGAAGGCCGGGCACTTCGGAGTGTGGAGCTTCCCCCAACACCGCCCTTGGGGGCTCCGGACTATGGCCATGCGTTGGGGGCTCGACTGCTCCTGGCCTAGGAGCCCCAGGCCGACAGCTGGATGCTAGAATTCATGGCGTACCTGCTCCACGGCGTGCTACCAGAGAAGGAGGAGGACGCGGAGCGCGTGGCCTGACAAGTCACAACCTACTGCTTGCAAGACGACGATTTGTATCGTAGGCACTCGAAAGACGTTGCGTTGCAGTGCATTTCCAAGGAGCAAGGGGGCGAACTGCTGACCTGTCACCCCCTGTGTTTGTATCACCTTGATATGTTTGCGTTTATAAAATTTGGAGCCAACTAAAACTTTTTCAAAGTGTTTGTTCTTGTTTGAAATAATGCTTGTTTGCTTGATGATTGTGATATATGGCACTGCTAGATTCTATTCGACTTCATGTTCATCTTCCTTGTCCCAAACCTCTTTCCCAATGATCATGCCATGTGAATAGTACCCAAACCTATTTTTATCAAATTTTGTTTTAACCAAAAATGAGTTATTCAAATTAGGTTTTCAAAAACCCCTAAGATGAGGTTTGCACTTCAAGTCCTCAAATTGGGTGTATTCTTCTTCCCCAAAGCTTTTACTCCAAACCTACTATATATAAGACTTTCCAAAACCACCAAATATTAATTTTAAAGATTATTCTTATATTTTATTTAAATGCTTTTTCTTAAGGCCAGAAATGGTTTTTCTTAGGGAAGCATTATTTAAATGCTTTGAAATATTTGATAAAATTTAGGGAAACTCAGTGGACATATATTTTCCATATATGTGAGTTTCAACACAAGGGCATGTTCAAATCATGGGCAAAACCCCTCAAAACCCCTTCTGTACAAATCAAGCTTTTGAAATATTTCTATAAGAAATATTCTCTATAAATTACAGGAAATTTCCAGCAAGTCTACTCTATCATAGGTGATGATCTTGCAAAGTTTCACCTCAATCCAAGTTGATTTGGTTCATCAAACCATCCAAAAACCCTCCTTGTCCAGATTCAAACGTTGTGGAGTTTCTCCCCTTGACCTCAAAATTTACATTGTGAAGTTTCTCCCCTTGACCTCAAATTTGTGGACATGCTCTAATTACCAAATGATGATGCTACACTAAGTGTTGCATCAAGGGTAAAAGCTTAGCACATCTAGATCTACAGAAACCTGGTTCTGTAAATTTCTAGGGTTCACAAAGTTTCTATTATCAACTTTGCTCACTCAAGCTCAAACTTGGTGAATCATCTCATTTTTACCTAGCCCTTGAACCTGTTGTATATCTCATTAAATTGGTAAACTTATCTTGCCCAAATCACTATCAAACACCTTCTGGTGAATTGGTAAAGTCTTTGGTTTCACCCCTTCCTCTTTTACCTTTAACCCCAAATTTTTACCACACCTCTGGTAAGTACCCTCCACCTCCAGTAACTCTCCCTGGCCAAGATTCCTTTGGTAAGTGGGGTAAAATCCCCATTTTACCCCCTAGACCGGAGTTTTCCCTCTCTCTCAACTTTCCTTCTCTCCTAAGAAACCCCAGAGCATCCAATGCCCTATCCACCATTGTTAAACCTCCCTAGATCCCCAGGACACAAGTGGTCGTGCCCATTGTGCCAAGGGGATGCCCTGGCATCCAGAGCTTGCGCTTTGGAGCGTGCTACAGTGTGCACCCGCACTGTAGCCACTGCCCAATGAGCGCTCCCGACAGCCTCGGGCCTCCCCATCTTGTCCCCCCTGTCCCCCTCGGCATCCGCAACGCCCCACGCGGTCGGCCCCCTCCTCCCTCTCTCTCTGGCGACCCCCACGCGTGTGCCCCGTGCCGCGCAGCTCAGCCAACCAGAGGGCTCACACGCGCGTGCCCTCGCCTCTCTCTTCTCTCCCCCTGGCCTAGACCACACCCACAAGCACCCTGGACACGCTCTTTTCCTCCCCCGCGGCCAGTGGCGAGCATCCCCGTGCTCACCGGCGCACCACGTCCATGGTGAGTCGGCGCCCGCCTATAAAGAGGGCCTCCCCGAGCGCCTGCCCCTCTCTCCTCACTCTCTCCTCCCCTCCAAAACTCCCCCATGCTCAGCCAGCTCGCCCCCATGGGCGGGAGCCCCCTCCGGAACCAAACCCTCGCCGCCATTGGATACCCCCCCTCCGGAGATTCCCATCACCCCCGCGACCCACTCGGCCACCCACTGATGCGTGGGAGCCCCCTAAGCACGCCGATGCCCTCCGCTTGGACCGCCATGGCCGGAAACACCGTCGTGAGCCCCCTCCGCTCCTGTCGCAAGGAGAGCCTCACCCCTCCTCTCTCGCTGGCAAGCAGGGCCCGCGGGCAGGTTTAAAATTGAATCTGCCATGCATGGCGCCTCAGCCTGGGCCAGATCTCCCCTTAGGCCGGCTCGGCTCCGGTACCATGGCTCGAGAGGGCACAGTACCCCTTTTCTTTTTTATTTTTCTGTTTAAACTTCCAAAAATTCCACAGATTTGTATATTCATCTAAATCCAAATATTCTTCCACCTTAAATCTTGAAATAATCCATAGAATTTATTAGTGACATTTGTAAAAATGTTTGAAAATATTTTATATGCTATTTTATTTTAAAACCTATATTTATGCATCCTTTTGCCTCTGTTAATTAATTTCCAAAATATTTTTCACAACAAAACCCTATGAGAATATTTTTAGTATGACATTTAGTATTTACGAGAATAGGTTAGCATTTTTGATAGTAGTTTGTTTGCTCTGTTTTTGTGTGTTGCTTATTTTTATCGCTTTTATTCGCAACGATAGATTGCGAGGTTGACAAAGAGGTTGGACCCGAAGACTTCGAAGACCTTAGAGACTTTGTTGAGCCAGGCAAGCAGCCCTTTGACCATGTTAAGAAACTTTTGCATGCATGACATATAGCACTTGTTGTTTCAATGTTTGATCATGATGTGGTATCCCCCCTTCGGTGGGATGCCTTCGATACTTTTCCGTTGGCACTTTCATCGTGCATGACCCTACCACCTTATGAGGGTTGTGTAGGTGGGTGTAGATAGGATGCTAATAGATGCTACGCAAGAGGGATGGGACTTATGTATATTGATGAAAAGGAAGAAGTGATTTCAAAGACTTTTTCGAAAACCCCGTCGGGTGCCACTAATGCCCGAGGGAGATGATCATGAGCTGGGTGACCACTTGAGAAAGAAGTGGTGTACCGGAACAAGATGAGGGTGTGTTTTCAAAAATGGAGGGTTTAAGATTTGTCGACCGTCCCAACCTTACATGCGCAACCACGATACCCCTTATGGGACGGGGCTTTGTTGTTTACTATGGTTGGTGCTAGCAAGGAGCCCGCATTACTAGTGGCAAGAGTGAAGTGGTCACTCTTGAGACGGGGTCGTCCCAGAGTGGAAGGTCATGCGTTGTCTTTACAGGCACCGGGCACACCATTGCGTGCCCTCATGGATGATACGAGTGATGTATATCATGAGGGATGGCACCAACGAGTGGACTCTTTGTTTAGTATCACCATGGGAAAGGCATTCTTCGGGTTCTTACCTCGGGTATGTTATATACCGCGAGTCGTGGATGACACAGAAGTTCCCTGAGTCTTGTGGGTAAAGTGTGCAACCTCTGCAGAGTGTAAAACTATTCGAATAGCCGTGTCCATGATCAAGGACGGTTGGGTGGTGCTGCTTATGCCACGTCCGAATGTTTTCGTAAAACTTGGTGTGAGTTTGGGTGTGATGGTGACAAAGAGGTCACATGAGCTAAGTCCGATGACGTAGCATGGGAATTGAACTTAGTCCGATGACTTAGCATGGTGAATGAACATGAGGTGTTCAACCCCTACTTATGATGATATCTGTAACTTGTTCATATGGAGATTTGCCTATTGTTAATGCACGCTTACTAGTTACTTGATCACGTCATTGCATTCAAAAATCAGCTTTCTGCAAATTACCTACTTAGTGCTATATCATGCATCATTATTACCTTGTTCCACAACTTTGGTTGCTTGCGAGTACATTCAAATTACTCATTGGCTTGCCACTAGTTATTTAATTGGCCAGGCATGGAAGAACAGGAGTATGTTGAAGAGTTCATTGGTGACGAACATGCGAACTAGGATGCTTCCCAGCCAGAATGCCTGTAGGTTAAGCAGATGGCATGGGTTCACGCTTTCCATCAAGGTTTCCCCTGCTTGTTCTATTTAAGTGTTTGGCCCGTGTGGCCCTATCTATGTAATACTAGACCTTCACGGTCTTTAGTGTAAGACGCTAAGTGTGGATGTAAGACTCTTGTTATTTAGCTTCTATGTGTTTAGTTAGCATTAATCTCTGGGATCATTGTACACGTGCATTCGGTGATCACGACTTATGAGTCGGGGTCCCCACATGGCCGACATCCATGCAGGAGACTGCGGGCATCACTCTTCCTCCCGCATGCTTGTAGGGAAGGCGTTCCGATCAGGCTTCTACTGGCCCTCAGCGCTCGACGACACCATCAAGCTAGTTCGGTCTTGCGAGGCCTGCCAGTTTCATGCCAAGCAGATTCACCAGCCCACACAGGGCCTCCAAACCATTCCACTCTCTTGGCCCTTTGCGGTCTGGGGGCTGGACATATTGGGGCCCTTCCCGTGAGCAGTGGGCGGGTACCGCTAGCTCTACGTCATCATCGACAAGTTCACCAAGTGGGCGGAGGTGGAACTCGTGCGCACCATCCCTGCCGGGTCGACCGTCAAGTTCATCAAGGGCCTCGTGAGTAGCTTCGACGTCCCCAACCGCATCATCGCCGACAACGGTTTGCAATTCACAAGCCACCTCTTCAAGACTTATTGTGCTACCCTTGCAACGCAAATATGTTATGCTTCGGTGGACCACCCGCGGAGCAACGGCCAGGCTGAGCGCGCCAACGCGGAAGTCCAGCGAGGCCTCAAGGCAAGGAGCTTTAAGAAGAAGCTTGAAGCTTGTGGCAGGGGTTGGGTCGAAGAACTCCAGTCGGTGTTGTGGTCCATCCGCACCACCGCAACCAAGCCCACCGGTGAAACCCCGTTCTTCCTCGTCTACAGAGCCAAAGCAGTCCTTCCCCATGAGATCAAGCACCGATCCCCGTGGGGCTTGGTGTTTGATGAGGAGTGTCAGGAGACTACGTGGGGAACGAACCTCATGCTCGGAGAGGAGGCACGTCGCCGGGCCTTGCTCCGGGCTGCAAGATATCAGCAAGTCTTGCGGCACTACCACTGCCACAACATCCGCTCCAGGACCCTCGATGTCGGTGATCTCGTCCTGAGGCGGGTTCTCTCCAAGAAGGGCTTGCACAAGCTCTTCCCATGTGGGAGGGTCCATTCAAGGTCGTTCATGTCTCCAGGCCGAGCGTCGTGCGCCTGGAGACTCAGGACGGGGTCCCCATCCAGAACGCCTAGAACATCCAGCACCTACGGAAGTTCTACCCGTGACACTCTCACATAATAATGAGCGGGCTATACATGCCCAGGGGCCCCCGAGGATGCGGAGAGGTCCCTCCCACACAATGTGGCAGCCACAGCCCGGAGCTGGCGGAGAAAACAACACTGCCCATCAACGTCTATGCCCATATAACGTGGATGCCCTACGCTTAGCGCCGGGGGAAGACGAAGGACAATCTAAGTGCCGGACGCGGCCGTTATTTGCATATCTCTTGTTTGGATTCGCCAGCCTTTATGAAATCAAAACCGGGGTCTTTCCAAATCGTGTTTTAGTTAAAAAGGTCAAAGATTTGTTTTCGTTGCATCTCGTATGTCATTTTCTTCCTCCAAGTAAAGCATTCGCCTGCTCCCCTCCCCCTCGTACCCCGCAAGTGGGGGCTGGGGGGCATGGTGCTTACACCCCGCCAAGGCCTTGGAGATCGGATCCTTGCATGGTACTCATGGGTGGGTTAGTAGGCGCATGCCGCCTCATACTTGCCTAGAGGCTCCATTCACGGCCCAACACGCCATCTTGGGAGGAAACAAAATTCAGTTTTTCTTGTGACAACTTGCGCATCTAAGGGGGCTCCTGAGCATCGTGCCTAAGGAGCCTTTCCGGTTGCAATGCCACTCGACCCTCCTGGTGCATCAGGAGTGTCGGGGCTTTGCCCCGTGAAGTGCGTCCTTGGTCTCCGGTCGTACCTAACATGGTGGGGAAATGCGCGGGACTGGGACCTATCAACGCAAAGCTACTTGAACTACAACTCGAAGTCTCATGAAGCCCAGCCTTCCCTGAGCATGAAGTAGAATCTGCGGGGGCCGCTTGAGCGTCTAATGGGGATCCTGAGCATCGCACCTCAGGAGCCTTACTCGTCATAATGCCACCCAACTTCCTGGGTTGTCCTTGGTTTCCGGTCGGCATCAGGAGTACCCAGGCCCTGCCTCGTGAGGAACACCCATGGTAAGATGGGCGCACCCCATGATGGTAGGCAATGCGCGGGACTGGGACCTACTGACGTAGAGCTACTTGAGTGCCAAAGGGGACTCCTGAGCATCGCGCCTCAGGAGCCTTATTGGTCATAATGCCACCCGACTTCCTAGTGCCGTCGTTGGTTTCCAGTCGGCATCGGGAATACCGGTGCCCCCCCTCATGAGGAGCGCCCAGAGTAAGATGGGCGCACCCCATGATGGTAGGGAAATGCGTGGGACTGGGACCTGCAGACATAGGGCATCATCTGAGCCCCCAACTCACCTCAACCGCAAGAAGAAGCCCGTCGGGCGCGTGGACCCTCCAGGCACCACAGCCGCACCCCACAACCCGATAGCCTACTGCTGGCCTATCAAGCTAAGTATCCTAACTGCTATCGGGAAATGACTCCAATTGATGAAATGCAAAAGGTACTAATAAAGAGGGGCAGACACCCGAATGCGTTACATGCCCATAGGGATTCCCTTAGTTTTTGTGTTGCAAGTGCAAAAGGAAAGCAGGAGAAAGAAAGTGAGAAGCCGCACGGGGCTGTCGCCTCACGAGCCTGATGCCAGCGCGCTGACGTTTAGTCGATGTCCTCCTCCTCCTTCACGGCCCCACGGAAGCGCCCCAGGGCGGAAGTCCCTGGAGCAGGAGAACGGCACCGCGGTGGTGGACTGCCCTCCAAGACCCGGGCATGTCGGCATGGTGGTGCGCCATAGCTGCTGCCGCTCGGGCTCTCCTCGGAGGGGTAGTCACTACTGCTAGAGGTGTGGTGCCCGTCATGGAGGGCAAGCTCACCCCAGGATCACCACGGCTGGCGTCTTCCGGGCAGCACCCCAGATGCTTGCCCTCTCCCCCGAAGAACTTGACGAAGAGTGTTGCCTCCCCATCGTACTTGAAGTGGAAGTTGTGCCTGCCCCTCAGGCCGTGGGCGCGGGCGAACGCTTGCCACCCACGGTTCAGGTACATGTTGTCGGTGTTCTAGGAACGAGGGTACCCAGACCTACCTGCCTGCGGCCCAGGTCTTGGCCCACTTCATCAACCAAATGGGACTAGGCGAGGCCCCACTCGACACAAGGCCCTCGCGAGGGCCCAAGCCTCATGAGGAGGAATGGTGATAAGACCCGCGAAGGATGGGCCTCACCAGGACCCCTCCGCAGCGGCGGAGCTTCCTATGCAAGACCCACCCTCAAGAGTCAAAGCTGACGTGAGGAAGGACAGGCGAGAACCAGTGCCCCAAGTGGCGCAGTTTCCCCTTTGGTGCAAAGAGAGCAAGAACAGGCGCGGGTTCCGAAAGCACACCCAAAGGTTTCCATTCCGGTGCAAGAAGACCACAACCACATGCCCTGCAGGGCGGATGTCATCGCTAAGCCCAACCATGCGTTATCAACAGCTACTTTGAAGGCGAAGACCGCCTTTGAGTAGGGCAAGCACCAACCCTATCCCCCTTCCAAATTGGCCGTTGTGGGATGCCTTCCTGCCATTGTGACAAGGGAAGAGGACCCGGGCCACCGCTATATATAGAGCATAGGTTGCACCGTAGAGAGGGGATCCGATCCGATCCGAACCCTATCATCAAACTGCACCACTCACCAAACCACAAGGAGCCTCGAACACGACCGAGAGCCCTCAAGAGGTCCCCAGACACTGTACTAATTCATCCAACCAAACCTCCATGAGAGGCAATCCACCAAAGCAGGAGTAGGGAATTACCCTTCGCAGTGGCCCGAACCAGGGTTAACTGTTGTGTTCATCTTCTTCCTCGTCATTGTGCAAGTTCATCGTTACGTCCATCGAGTACCGAGCTAGGTCGGGCAAGGCTGTTGGGGATCCTCGCACACGCCCCTATGTTCAAACCTTAAGGGTTTTCCGGAGCCCGAAATCCGTCATTTGGTGTGCCAAGTAGGGGGCGTGTCGAAGTTCCCCGCCTGCGGTGAAGGCCAAACCCCGACTCAACAACTCCATGGCGTCCATGATCCCCGATGTTCGTCGACTCCTGGCACAGGATGGTGTTTGGGCGCGCTGGGTCGCCCTTGCAGTCGCCTGCATCCTCAATGGGTCGCTAACCTCCGGCCGCCATATCAAGCGCTTCCTCTGCCATGTGGGAGCGGTTTAGCCACGGCCCGAGTCCGCGGAGCGCCACACATGGCAGGAGACCGACATCACCTTCGGCCCCTATGACCACCCGAAGACCACATCGGTCACCGGGGCGCTTCCCATGTTGTGCACACCGACCATATGCGGCGTGGCCGTCTCCAGGACCCTCATCGACAGCGGTGCCGGCCTCAACGTCATCTCCGTGGAAGCCTTTGACGCACTGCAGTTACCCCACGAGCGGCTCGCACCTTCAAGGCCCTTCTTTGGGGGGGGTCGGGTCCGTCGTTCCCATGGGGCAGGTTCGCCTTCCCGTCACCTTTGGCACCCGCTCCAACTTCCGCACCGAGCAGGTCAACTTTGATGTCGCTCACATCCACCTCCTGTACAACGCGATACTCAGCTACCCCACCCTCGCTTAGCTCATGGCGGCAACGCACCCGGGCTAGAAGGTCGTCAAGATGACCGGGAGCGGCGGCATCTTCACCATCGTGGGGGAAATGAAGGACGCCTCTCGCATACTAAAGATCTCTTACAAGACCGTGGCCGCGGCGCGCACCACTGTCGGTGGCGCGGCCCGGGCCACGGAGAACCTCGGGGGCGTCCCAGACGTCGCGCCCGTGAAGAAGAAGCAGTTTTTCTCCCAGAACCGTGCGGAAACGAAGCAAGTACTGATGGACGAGGAGAACCTGGGCCCAACTTTCACCATCGGCGCCGGCTTGCCTCAAGACCAAGAGGAGGCATTGGTAACCTTCCTTAGGGCGAACGAAGACATGCTCGCGTGGAGCGCCTCTGACTTCGTAGGGGTCTCAAGGGACGTAATCGAGCACCACCTCATTGTGTGCCCGAACATGCACCCAGTGAAGCAAAAAGCAAGGAGGCAGGCTCTGAAGAAGTAGGTGTTCACCGCTTAGGAGGTCGGCAAGCTCAAGGAGGCAGGAGTCATCCGGGAGGTGCGTTACCCGGAGTGGGTGGCCAACCCGGTGGTCGTCCCAAAGAAGTGCGGGAAGGAGCGTATGTGCATCGACTTCACGAGCCTCAACAAGGCCTGCCCTCAGGACCCATTCCTGCTACCACGCATCGACCAGATCGTGGACTCCACTTCCTGGACGCCTTCTCGGGTTACCACCAAATTAAGATGACGATGGAGGACGTAGATAAGACGGTCTTCCTCACCACGTGCGGGGTATTCTTCTACATGTGCATGCCCTTTGGGCTGCGGAATGCTCGGGCAACCTTCCAGCGACTGATGCACATCGCCCCGGGGCCGCAGCTCGGGAGGAATGCAGAAGCCTACATTGATGACATTGTAGTCAAGTCCAGGGCAGCCAAGACCTTGGTCGAGGACTTGGAGGAGACCTTCGCTAGCCTAAGGGAGGTAAATTTGAAGCTCAACCCTGAAAAGTGCGTCTTCGGGGTTCCCTTGGGCAAGTTGCTCGGTTTTCTGGTGTCACACCGGGGAATCTAGGCGAACCTGGAGAAGATCAAGGCCATAAACAAGATGAGTGCGCCACAAATTCTCAAGGAAATGCAAAAGTTGGCGGGGTGCGTGATCTCCTTGGGGCATGTCATCTCCAAACTCGGCGAGCGGGCATTGCCTTTCTTCAAAATCATGAAAAGGTAGGGCCCTTTCGAATGGACCCTGGAGGCTGACGCATGCTTCAAGGAACTCAAG
Organism: Hordeum marinum; assembly: GCA_022496015.1. Lineage (NCBI taxonomy): Eukaryota > Viridiplantae > Streptophyta > Magnoliopsida > Poales > Poaceae > Hordeum > Hordeum marinum. Next base: position 839,443 of record JAAAWK010001168.1, on the reverse strand, counting down.
CGATACCTCACGAGCCCACCTATGACGGTGGCACCTTGCCCGTGGGAACCCTTGTTGCTATACCTGACTGCCACCCCCAACTCTGCTATCACCACATTGATGGTGGTCAGGGAGGAGCAAGCCAGCGCGCATACCACATCGAAGGGCCCTAGCATGCCCCCGCATGCGGAGCCAGGGGGCTCACACGACCGACAAGAGCCAACTCCCCCTCAAGTTGGGGAACCCGAAGCCCAAGCTGCACCAACAGACCAAGAAGCACACAATCCTCCTGAGGCCCAGGCTTCTTCCCCAGACTACAAGGCACCCAAGCTTCCGGAGACTGCCGCGGGGCAGGACGCCTCAGGAGGCCTCACCCTCGTCGACCACCTGGTGTACTATGTCAGCAGGGTGCCACGGGACGCGCGTTCACATTCTCCCATGAAACAGAAGCTTCTTTTAGCACTCCTCGTCGCTTCAAGGGGCATCCAATCAAGGTCATCTTTGCTTACCCCTTGGAGAAGATCCTGTACAACCCCAACGCTTAGGGGAGGGTAGCCGAATGGAACATCAAACTGCAGGCCTTCAATATAGAGTTCAGCACAACCAGGGTCATCAAAGGAGCAGCCCTAGCAGACTTCGTGGCGGAATGGATGGACGGCCCGGACCGGGGGCTTGAAGGGAGCCAGTCCCTTGCTCCCGGCGATGAAACGCCCAAAGGATGGACCATGCATTTCGACAGAGCCTTCATGTGCAAAGGAGCGGGAGCTGGGGTCGAGCTCACTTCCCCAACACGAGACAAGCTTAGCTATTCTGTGCAGCTATGCTTCCATCATGGGGATAAAGTCTCCAACAACATCAAGGAGTATGAAGGCCTCATCGCGGGCCTCGAGGCGGTGGCAGCCTTGGGAATTTGGTGCCTCACGGTCATGGGCGACTCCTAGCTCCTCGTCAACTTCTCCAACAAAGAGTACACACCCAAGGACGAGCACATGGAGGCACATCTGGAAGAGGTACGTAAGATTGAAAACCGTTTCTAGGGCTTGGAGCTACAACACATCCCGCGCGGCGCGAACAAGGAGGCAGATGACATCGCCAAGGGAGCTTCACGTCGCAAACCTCAGGAGCCAAGCATCCTCGAGGAACGACTCTTCAAGCCCTCCGCGACACCGCATACCGAGGGCCCGACGCCTTAGAGTGAGGAGCTTCCCCAGGCACCGCCCTTGGGGGCTCCAGACTGTGGCCAGGCCTTGGGGGCTTGAGTACTACTCGCCTTGGAGCCCTAGGCCGACAACTGGATATAAGAGTTCAAGGCGTACCTGCTCCATGGCACGCTACCGGAGATGGAGGAGGATGCGGAGCGCGTGGCCCGACAAGCCACAACATACTGCTTGCAGGACGCCAATTTGTACCGCAGACGCCCGAACGACATCACGCTGTAGTGCATTTCCAAGGAGCAAGGAGGCGAAATGCTGGCCGACATCCACGTAGGAGACTGTGGGCATCATTCTTCCTCGCGCACGCTTGTAGGGAAGGCGTTCTGATCTGGCATCTACTGGCCTTTAGCGCTCGATGACGCCATCGAGCTGGTTCGGTATTGCAAGGCATGCCAGTTCCATGCCAAGCAGATTCACCAGCCTACACAGGGCCTCCAAACCATTCTGCTCCCTTAGCCCTTTGTGGTCTAGGGGCTGGACATATTGGGCCCTTCCTGCGAGCAGCGTGTGGGTACCGCTACCTCTACGTCGGCATCGACAAGTTCACCAAGTGGGCGGAGGTGGAGCCTGTGCGCACCATCCTGACCGGGTCAGCCGTCAAGTTCATCAAGGGCCTCGTGAGCCGCTTCGACATCCCCAACCGCATCATCACCGACAACGGTTCATAATTCAAAAGCCACCTCTTCACTACTTATTGTGCTAGCCTTGGAACATAGATATTCTATGCTTCGATAGCCCACCCGCGGAGCAACAGCCAGGAGGAGCGCGCCAACGCGGAGCTCCTGCGTGGCCTCAAGGCAAGGAGCTTTAAGAAGAAGCTTGAAGCTTGCGACAGGGGTTGGGTGATAGAGGCGAACTTGTCCGTGTCTTTCGATGAGATGGTGGCTATTGTTTTTGGTGGAGTAGACTTTGATGATTCGACTACGAATGTGTGATGACGCCGCGCCTTAGCAATCGCTAAACCAACTCTGAGAGGTTATTGACCATGCCAGAGCACGATCAACCTGACCACGAGGGTCTATTTCCTGCACGCAAACGAAGAACAAGCAAGAAACTAAGATTGCAATCTGGATATTGTGAATATAAGAGGAAAGCTTTACTGATGAAGTGGGTTTCTATGACGCCTTTGTCTGGTCGTGGAACACAAACGAAGAACGCGAAGTTGTAGCTATGATGAACTTGTAATCTAAACAAAACCCAACCCTAAAACGACGCCCAAAGGTCTGTATATATGGGGGAATAGAGGGGAATTTCGTGGACCCTTGGAGGAGGGGTCCGAAACTGACCTTAACTCAGTTTCCCCATACATACAGACTCTAAAAATAGCCTATAATATGGTATTTCGAAATTACATGGGCCTGAACCAACAATAAGGTGGCGTAGCACCTATATTAGCCTAGGGACGAATTTTATAAAGTAGCATCATCCATATTTTGTCCAAGGCTTCTTGCTCCCATTATGGTGGCTTCAAAGTGCAAAAATCAACATTGTAAGCTCCATTGTTCTTTACCGCGCGCGCACCTTCTTCTCCATGCTTGATCCCGCTCCAATGGTCATCCTTCTTGTCCATGCCAGGTCCTTCATTCATAAGTAAAACAAAAGTATATAATTTAGGCAGCATCATATGTTCATGAACATTAGAAGGATTTGCAAGAAACGAAAGTACCTGATAATTCAATTGACGTGCGCGAGCTCTAGTAATTGGTCATGTATGTATAGCAGTCAGAGTTGTGGGTGTAGCATTAGTGGGGATGTCCTCATCATCCTCCCCTTCTTGAATTGAAGTCTTCCTTGACGAAAGCTCATCTTCCTCACCCAAATAAGGCTTCAAATCTGCAATGTTAAAAGTGGGGCTAACCCCAAACTCTACAGGCAGCTCAAGTTTATATGCATTATCATTTATTTTCTCTAACAACTTAAAAGGACCATCAACACGTGGTATTAGCTTTGACTTGCACAAATCAGGAAATCTATCCTTACGCAAATGTAACCAAACAAGATCTCCAGGTGCAAAGACAACATGTTTTCTACCCTTATCTCCAGCAATTTTGTATTTAGCATTCATACGCTCAATGTTTTCCTTCGTTAACTCATGCATCTTTAATATCAATTCAGCATGTTCTTTAGCATCAAAATTAACCTTATCCGAAGATGGAAGAGGCAACAAATCAATAGGTGCACGAGGTAAGAAACCATACACAACTTCAAAAGGGCACATCTTAGTGGTATAATGTAGAGAAGATTATAAGAAAATTCAATATGAGGCAAGCACTCTTCCCACATTTTTAGGTTATTCTTCAAAACAGCCCTAAGCATAGTAGACAATGATCTATTGACTACTTCAGTTTGGCCATCAGTTTGGGGATGACATGTAGTACTAAAAAGTAGTTTAGTCCCCAACTTAGCCCATAAACATCTCCAAAAGTGGCTAAGAAATTTAGCATCACGATCTGAAACAATTGTATTTGGCACACCATGCAACCGAATAATTTCATGAAAGAACAAATCAGCAACATGAGTAGCATCATCACTTTTATGACATGGTATAAAGTGTGCCATTTTGGAAAATCTATCAATGACAACAAATATGCTATCCCTCCCCTTCTTAGTTTGAGGTAAACCTAAAACAAAGTCCATAGATATATCTTCCCAAGGAACACTAGGTACAGGCAAAGGCATATATAAACCATGAGGATTGAGTCGTGACTTAGCTTTTTGACATGTAGTGCAGCGAGCAACAAAATGCTCAACATCCCGTCTCATCTTTGGCCACAAGAAATGTGTGGAAAGTACGTCCTCCGTCTTCTTCACGCCAAAGTGTCCCATTAATCCTCCTCCATGTGCCTCCTGTAACAACAAAAGACGAACGGAGCTAGCTGGAATGCATAGCTTGTTAGCACGGAACACAAATCCATCATTAATAACGAACTTGTTCCATGTTCTCCCTTGCAACACATCTCTAAATTCAACATCATGCACATATTGATCTTTGATGGTCTCCAAACCAAATATTTTAAAGTCAAGTTGTGAAAGCATAGTATAACGACGAGACAAAGCATCAGCAATAACATTTTCTTTACCCTTCTTGTGTTTAATGACGTAAGGTAAAGTCTCAATGAATTCAACCCATTTAGCATGTCTATAGTTCAGTTTTGCTTGACTTTTAATATGTTTCAAAGGTTCATGATTAGAATATATAACAAATTCTTTGGGCCATAAGTAATGTTGCCATGTTTCCAAAGTTCGAACAAGAGCATATAATTCCTTATCATAAGTAGAATAATTCAGACTAGGCCCACTCAATTTTTCAGAAAAGTATGCAACAGGTTTACCATCTTGTAATAACACACCTCCTAACCCAATTCCACTAGCATCACATTCAAGCTCGAAAGTCTTATTAAAATCAGGAAGTTGGAGTAAAGGAGCATGTGTTAACTTATCTTTCAAGACCGTGAAGGCTTGTTCCTATGCAGCACCCCAAGAAAAAGGCACATCCTTCTTTGTAAGCTCATTGAGAGGCGCATCAATGGTGCCGAAATCTCTCACAAAATGCCTATTGAAACCAGCGAGGCAAAGAAAACTCCTCACTTGCGTGACCGTTTTGGGCTGCGGCCAACTCTCAATAGCTTGAATCTTGGCTTTATCAACTTCAGTTCCCTCTGGAGTAACAACATAGCCAAGAAAAGATACTCGATCGATGCAAAAGGTGTACTTCCCAAGGTTACCAAACAAACGTGCATCACGTAGAGCAATAAAAACAGCACGTAGATGTTCCAAATGTTCCTCCAAAGATCTACTAAAAATAAATATATCATCAAAATAGACTACCACAAATCGTCCAATGAAAGCACGTAAAACCTCGTTCATTAATCTCATGGAAGTGCTAGGTGCATTAGTTAACCCAAAAGGCATGACTAACCACTCATATAATCCAAACTTAGTTTTAAATGCTATTTTCCATTCATCTCCCAATTTCATACGAATTTGATGGTATCCACTACGCAAATCAACTTTGGAGAAAATTGTAGAACCACTTAATTCATCAAGCATATCATCTAGTCTAGGAATAGGATGACGATAATGAATAGTAATATTATTAATGCCTCTACAATCCACACACATGCACGATGTACCATCCTTTTTAGGCACTAGAATAATAGGAACAACACAAGGACTAAGGGATTCACGTATATAACCTTTGTCAAGCAGCTCCTGTACTTGACGCATAATCTCCTATGTCTCCTCTGGATTGGTACGGTATGGCACACGATTGGGTAGGGATGCACCGGGAATTAAGTCAATCTGATGCTCAATCTCGCGAATAGGTGGTAATCCCGGTGGCACGTCTTGTGGGAAGACGTCAGCGAACTCCTGCAAAATGTTAATGACAGCAGGAGGCAAAGAGGGAGGCATGTCCTCGAATGAAAATAATACCTCTTTGCATACAAAAGCATAGCAAACAGATGTAGCAACATCCAAATCATTAATATCAGATTTAGTAGCAAGTAAACATCCACTCTTCAATTTTATTTCGGATGCAACATTAGATGATGGTTTATTATGCTTATGGTGTTGCTCAAATTCCTGTGCTACAATCTGATTTTTACTCTTATTTTTCTCCTGTTAAGCTTGACTAGCTCTAGCAAAGTCATCTTTCATAATATGTTCCGGAGACATAGGAAGCAAAAGTGATATTTTGATCCTTGTGAACAAGAGTATACTGATTTGTCCTACCATGGTGTACAGAATTTTTATCAAACTGCCATGGCCTACCAAGTAGAACAGAACATGCTTGCATGGGTACCACATCACAATCCACATAATCAGAATATGTAGCAATGCTAAAATGCACACGAACAGTATGTGTTACCTTAACCTTGCCACTATTGTTGAACCATTGGATGTAGTAAGGATGAGGATGTGGTCTGGTGGTTAGAGACAGCTTCTCCACCATCTCCATGCTAGCCAAGTTATTGCAACTCCCTCCATCGATGATGACACAAACAGAACGCTCCTTCACAACTCCCTTTGTGTGGAACAAGTTGTGCCTCTGATTTTGCTCAGCGTGTGTAACCTGCACATTGAGAACACGTTGAGCAACTAAACTTTCATACCTATCAGCGTAATTAGCAGCCATGTAGTGCGTCTTTGGTTCTGCATCCTCGCCACCCTGTTCTTCACTTGCAATGAGAGCCAAAGTCTCCTCATCATAATCACTAGCAGACGCATATCCACCATCCTTTGTAACAATCATTACACGCTTGGAAGGGCATTCTCTCGCAAAGTGACCTCCACCCTTGCAACGACGGCATATAACCTCATGTGTTTGCCCTGTGGATGCAATAGATGAAGAAGAGCTTTGTGTAGGCCCAGAAGGTGTGCTCTTCGCAGAGGGTGGAGTAGGAGCCTGTTTCCTTGTATCGCGGTTGAAGTTGGAGGTGGAAGTAGGTGGTGTTGCAGCAGGACGTGCGGAAGTAGAGGAGGTACGTGGCGTCCATGATGAAGTGCGACCTGCGGAAAAAGTAGTTCTTGCCATTGCCTGTCGATCCTGCACTTCACGTTCAGCTTTGCAAGCAAGACGAAATAAACGAGTGATAGTGTTATACTCCTTATACTTGAGAATAGTCTGAATCTCTCTATTTAATTCACCCATAAAACGTGCAAGCATAGCTTCATTCTCCTCAACAATACCACATCTAATCATGCCAGTTTGTAATTCCTAATAATATTCTTCTACATAATTTTTTCCTTGTCTTAAACGCTGCAAATTTTGAAGCAATTCATGTTGATAATAAGGTGGCACCCAACGATTACGCATAGCAGTTTTCAAAGCTGCCCAAGTAGTTGGAATATTAGCATGGTGTATTCTACAATGTTCTAACCACCAAACACAAGCAAAACTAGTGAATGAACAAACAGCAGCAGCAACACGTCTATCCTCAGGAAATTGGAAGCATGTAAAACATTGTTCTGTTTCTAACTCCCATGTAAGATATATATCAGGAACATATCTACCCTCAAATGTCAGAATATTCAATTTAAGTTTAGGGAGATGGTCATGATCCCGTACCTGAGGGGGTGGTGCAGCCCTACTGTTACGGTTGTAGCCATGTGGTCGACCTGGTGCTTATCATGGTGGTTGCCCCTGAGGCTGATCTGGAGCAACCTCTCCCACATCATCGTAATCACCATCATAATCTTCAACCTGCTCAACGACAATAGCAGCAGGAGCCACAGAAGTAGCAGCAGTATCAACAGTACCAGTATGTTGGGCTTGGCCGAGAGGCACACGTCGCGCTCGTCGTTCGAAAGGGATAGGAGTTGCAGCTGGTGGTGGTAGATGGGAAAGCACCTCATTGAACTTGCCATCCATCTTGGTGTCGAATATATTCTCCAAACCATCTAGCTTCTCCATGGCCTCTCCAAAGTTGGTCACGAAGTCTTGTACCTGGTCAGCCATCATTTGCTGAAATTTATCATAGAGTGCTTTGTTGGTCATGCTCTCCCAATCGATCCCGCCGTCGTGTGATCCTGACATGGTTAGCAGAAATAGGAAACACACAAGAATATGAAACCTACAGACTACTAGGACGTGGTGGTGGTGGTGTGTCACAAATCCTTTAAGCGAATCTCAAATTCTTACCAGTTCTTACCCAGCAGCAGGCGGTGATCGGCAACCGTTGTAGTCAAAACTCTCAAAGCTTGGATAAAGCGATTGCCAGGTGGTGTCAAACACATGACGTAGATGTATGTGGAGCTGGGATGGCTTCTAATATGGTAGCAAAAAGGGTTAGCAATAATCAATTCAGAGATGCAAGGTTGAATAAACGCTCAACGACGGTACTGTGCTGGTCCTAGGCTAGACCATACTAGAGACGCGGGCCTAAAACACCAACAAAATCACGACGCTACACGTAATCAAGGGAAGAGCACACTCTGATTTTTTTCGATTTTTTCCTTTGTTTCGGCGCCTCTTTGTTTTTTGCGCTCTTTTTTTTGTTTTGCTCAAAAAATCACTACAATGGCGAGTGTCTCAAAACACTTCCCACGTCGTATAAGCAAGATGGGCATGCAATTTGTTAGAATAATTTTTTTTCTGGAGCAATTTGGGGGCTGCGACGACCAAAATTTTTGACAAAAATCACTATGATGGCAAGTGTCTCAAAACGCTCCGAAGAACCTAAAATCAAGATAGGGAAAAAATATTTTCAGCTGAAATTTTTTTGGGCCAAAACGTGCTCTGCAAAAAGTGCCAGACTTTTTTTCCGACACCTACGCAGGTAGGAAAACACGAATCCGAAATCAAAAGGATCTCGAAACTAAACCTAAAACGAGCTGGACTCGGATTGGTATTGGATTTGTGGTGGTATATATGGACACCAATGGATAGTGATGGTGGGTGGTGATATATGGCAACAGTGATGATGGTGGTGCTATATGGCAACTATGAAGACGATGCGGTGGCGGCGTGACAACCTGTGAATAGAACTCGAAACTCTAAAGGACTAGACACTAAGACCAACAACTCGGCACGACGATGTAACCGCAAATTCAACAAAGCAAAATACTGAAAAGACTATGCAAAGGCTCAGATTGGTTCGGATATGATGATCTAACCCTTATTTTTTTGTGGCTTTTTCATGGACTAAAGGTATGAAGAACATATGCGATCTAAACTACGAAAACTGGTAAAATCTCACCGAGCAACTTGGAAATCTGATACCACTTGATAGAGGCGAAGTTGTCCCTGTCTTTCGATGAGATGATGGCTATCGTTTTTGGTGGAGTAGACTTTGACGATCCGACTACGAACGTGTGATGACGCCACGCCTTAACAATCGCTAAACCAACTCCGAGAGGTTATTGACCATGCTGGAGCATGATTAACCTGACCACGAGGGTCTATTTCCTGCATGCAAACGAAGAACAAGCAAGAAACTAAGATTGCAATCTGGATGTTCCGAATATAATAGGAAAGCTTTACTGATGAAGTGGGGTTCTGTGACGCCTTTGTCTGGTCGTGGAACACAAACAAAGAACGCGAAGTTGCAGCTATGGCGAACTTGTAATCTAAACAAAACCCAACCCTAAAACGACGCCCTAAGGGTTGTATGTATGGGAATAGAGGGGAATTTCGTGGCCCCTTGGAGGAGGGGTCCGAAACCGACCTTAACTCAGTTTCCCCATACATACGGACTCTAAAAATAGCCTATAATATGGTATTTCAAAATTACATGGGCCTGGCCCAACAATAAGGTGGCGCAACACCTATATTAGCCTAGGGACGAATTTTATAAAGTAGCATCATGCATATTTCATCCAAGGCTCCTTGCTCACATTATGGTGGATTCAAAGTGCGAAAATCATCACTGGAAGCTCCATTGTACTTTCCAGCATGCGCACCTTCTTCTCCATGCTTAATCCCGCTCCAATGGTCGTCCTTCTTGTCCATGCCAGGTCCTTCATTCATAAGTAAAACAAAAGTATCTAATTTAGGCAGCATCATATGCTCATGAACATTAGAAGGATTTGCAAGAAACGAAAGTACCAATTGACGTGCGCGAGCTCTAGTAATTGGTCCTGTATGTATAGCAGTCGGAGTTGTGGGTGTAGCATTAGTAGGGATGTGCTCATCATTGGGTCGATGAGCTTCAGTCGGTGGTGTGGTCCATCCACACCATCGGAACAAAGCCCACCGGCTAAACCCAATTCTTCCTCGTCTACAGAGCCGAAGCAGTTCGTCCCCATGAGATCAAGCATCGATCCCCGTGGGTCTTGGCATTTGACGACGAGCATCAAGAGGCTACACAGGGAACGAACCTTGTGCTCGGAGAGGAGGCGCGTCGTCGGGCCTCGCTCCGAGCTGCGCGGTACCAACAAGCCCTATGACGCTACCACTACCGCAACATCCGCTCCAGGACCCTCGAAGTCGGTGACCTCGTCCTGAGACGGGTTCCCTCCTGGGAGGGCTTGCACAAGCTCTCGTCCATGTGGGAGGGCCCGTTCAAGGTCGCTCATGTCTCCAGACGTCGCACCGTATGCCTAGAGACTCAGGACGGGATCCCCATCCAAAACGCCTAGAACATCCAGCACCTTCGGAAGTTCTACCCGTGATACTCTCACATAATATTGAGCGGGTTGTACATGCCCGGGCCCCTCAAGAACGCCTAGTGGTCCCTCCCATGCAATGTGGTAGCCACAACCCGAAGCTGGCAGAGAAGAGAACGCCGCCCATCAATAGTTATGCCCATGCAATGTGGAAGCCCTACGCACAACAGTGGGGGAAGACGAAGGGCCATCTAAGTGCCGGACGCGGCCGTTATTTGCGTTTCTCTTGTTTGGATTTCCCAGCTTTTATAAAAATAAATTTGGGGCCTTTCCAAATCGCATTATAGTCAAAAAGGTCAAAGTTTTGTTTTCTTGCCATCTCAAATGTTGTTCTCTTCCTCCAAGTTAAGCATTCGCCTGCTCTCCTCCCCCTCGTACCCCACCAGCGAGGGCTGGGGGGCACGGTGCTTACACCTCGCCAAGGGCTTGGTGCCCGGATCCTCGCATGATACTCACGGGTGGGTTAGTAGGCGCATGCTGCCTCGTACTCGCCTAAAGGCTCCATTCTCAGCCTGACGCGCCATCTTGGAAAGGAAACAATTTTTTCTTCACATAGCTTGAACGTCAAAGGGGGCTCCTGAGCATCGAGCCTCAGGAGCCTTACTAGTCACAATGCCACTCGACCCTCCTGGTGCATCAGGAGCATTAGGGCTTTGCCCCGTGAAGTGCGTCCTTGGTTTCCGGTCGTACCTAGCGTGCTGGGGAAATGTGCGAGACTGGGACCTATCGACGTAGGGCTACTTGAACTACAACTCGAAGCCTCATGAAGCCCAGCCTTCCCGGAGAATGAAGCAGAATCTGCGGGGGGCGCTTGAGCGTCTAAGGGGGATCTTGAGCATTGTGCCTCAGGAGCCATACCGGTCATAATGACACCCAACTTCCTAGGCCGTCCTTGGTTTCCGGTTGGCATCAGGAGTACCGGGGCCCCGCCTTGTGGGGAACACCCATGGTAAGATGGGCGCACCCCATGATGGTAGGGAAATGCACGGGACTGGGACCTGCTGACGCAAAGGTGCTTGAGTGTCAAAGGGGGCTCCTGAGCATCGCCTCAGGAGCCTTACCGGTCATAAGGCCACTCGATCCCCCTGGTGCCGCCCTTGGTTTCCAATCGGTATCATGAGTGTTAGGGCCCCGCCTCATGAAGAGAATCCAGGGTAAGATGGGCACACCCATGATGGTAGGGAAATCCGTGGGACCGGGACCTACAGATATAGGGTGTCGTCTGAGCCCCTAACTCACCTAAATCGCAAGAAGAAGAAGCCGACCAAGCAAGCAGACCCTCCGGGCGTCATAGCCGCACCCCACAACCCGAAAGCCTATCGCGGGCCTATCAAGCTAAGTATCCTAATCGAGACATGGAAATGACTCCAATTGATGAAATGCAGAGGGTACTAATAAAAAGGGGCAGACACCGGAATTTGTTAGACGCCCATAGGGCCGCCGTTAGTCTTTATGTTGTAGGCGCAAAAGGAAAGGAGGAGAAAGAAAGAGAGAATCCGCACGGGGGCTGTCGGCTCAAGAGCCTGAGCCGGTGCGCTGACGTTCAGTCGGTGTCGTCCTCCTCCTTCACGGCCCCACGGAAGGGCCCCGGGGCAGACGTCCACGGAGCGAGAGAAAGGCGCCGCGGCGGCGGACTGCCCTCCGAGACCCAGGCGCGTCGGCGTGATGGTGCGCCGTAGCTGTTATCGCTGCTGTCACTCGGGCTCTCCTTAGAGGGGGTGTCGCTGCTGCTGGAGGTGCGGCCCCCATCATGAAGGGCAAGCTCGTCCCCAGGATCACCGCGATCCACGTCTTCCGGCCAGCACCCCTCGTGCTCACCCTCTCCCCTAAAGAACTTGACGAAGAGCGTTGCCTCCCCATCGTAATTGAAGTGGAACATGCGCTTCCCCCTCAGGCCGTGGGCGCAGGCGAATGCTTGCCACCTGCGGTTCAAGTACACGTAGCCCTTGGGGGTGACCTCGACCTCCACCCAAGATGCCCCGCTGCAGCAGCCGTCGGCCTGCACCCATAGGCGGCAGGCGATCCAGCGGGCAGGGACTCCGCAAAGCAGCTCGGAAGCTGGAACCAGGTGGCTTCCGGCATACCCGCCCATGTCACGAGCTCCAGGGTCGAGTCGGCCGAATGGAGCCGCAGGCACGGCGACCGACTGGCCAACACGGACCTCCCACCTCGGCCTCCACCGCATTCACCGTCTTGGCCGCCCGCGCTGGACGGCGTTCCCCCACGGCCGTTGCGGCATGTAGGAGCTCGGCTATGCTCGCCGGGAGCTGTCCCCGGCGCCATGGCGTATTTCCGGGGCGACTGTGGCCCCTCCGAGGCGACGGGGCGGTAGGGCCATCCCCGGGAGCTTTCCCCTTCTCGGCAGTTGAAAACTTCCTTGCCAACGCCATTGCTGGGAGAGGGCAGTTCGAGGGGTATGGAGACAGAGAAGACGAAGATGGATGAGGATTTTCTCGCCCTCGCCAGTTTCTATATAGCTAGAGGCCGCCCGGCGCCCCCTCGCATTCTGGGGACACGTGGCCCGTCAAAGGGTCACATTCGCGTGGCCCAGGGCAACAACAGCATTCAATGGGACGCAATGATGACCGGCACTGCGCCCACGCGTCGCATCGGTTTGACTGGGAGCGGTTTCGGATACCCTCGGAGAGCGAAGGCGTCGCCACCTGGTCGTTCGACGCATGCCAAGCCTGGCCCGCAGTAGTTTGGGGGCCCGCAGCACTTTGAACCATCCTCCAGGCTTCGCCTGTAAGCCAGCCCGGGCGCGCCTTGGGCGACGGGGCTACCGTCAGCATTCTGGGATCAAGGGTACCCATACCTGCCTACTTGTGGCCCAGGACGTGGCCCACTTCATCGACTGAATGGCACCAGGCGAGGCCCCACTCAAGACAAGTCCCCCACGAATGATGGGCGTCCTCAGGAGCCCTCCGGAGCGGCGGAGATCTCTAGCAAGGACCGGCCTCAGGAGTCAAAGAGGACGCAAGGAAGGACAGACAAGGACCAGGGCGTGAGGCGGCACGGTTTCCCCTTTGGTGCAAAGGGAGCAAGGATAGGCGCGGGTTCCCAAAGCACCCCCAAAGGTTTCCATTCCAGTGCAATAAGACCACAACCACCCGCCTTCCAGGGCAGATGTCATCACTGAGCCCGTCCCTGCAATATCGACAGCTACTTTGCAGGCAAAGACCGCCTTTGGGCAGGGCGAGCACCAACCCCTGTCCCCCGTCGAAATTGGCCGTTGTGGGATCCCTTCCTGCCATTGTGATAAGGGAAGAGGACCCAGGCCACCGCTATATATAGAGAATGGGTTGCACCATAGAGGGGGAAGAGATCCGAACCCTATCGACAAAACTCCACCACTCACCAAACCACAAGGAGCAGCAAACACCACCGAGAGCCCTCAGGAGGCCCCGAAACACTGTACTAGTTCATCTACCTCACCTCCTCAACAGGCAATCCACCAAAGTAGGAGTAGGGTATTATGCTTCGCAGCAGCCCGAACCTGGGTAAACTGTCGTGTTCATCTTCTTCCCCGTCATCATGCGAGTTACTTGATGTGTTCATCGAGTAGCGAGCTAGGTCGGGCGAGGCTGCAGGGGATCTTCGCACACGCTCCTGTGTTCGAACCTTAAGGGTTTTGTGGAGCCCAAAATCTGACAGTATCTTTGTTTCATCTGTTTGTGATTTTTTGAGAAAAAGAGAAAGGAAAAGGAATCAAACTATAGAAATTGGAAAAATATGCCTACATATATACAAAGAATGCCTGCAAATGTGTCAAAGAGGGGACTGATAAAAAAGATGCTGAAATTTATTTTCTCAATTTTTCCTACCGACTTAAAAAATGTAGGCAAACTATGAACTACCAAAAGTAAATGAAAGATGCCTACATACTGGGTGGAACCAATGCCGAATTTCCCGAAATTCGTAAATTGAGAACAAATGAAAAAGGGGACTAACTCCCAGGTTGCCATATCCACCCTCTAGTTTTTGTCAGCTTTTGCGACCTTCTTTATGCATTTGTTGTCCCATGGCTCCGCACGAACATGACAATCTGGAACTTGAATGTCGACAATTAGAGAATCAAAGTACAACACCTATTTTAGGGGAAAAAATGGGAAACTAAAGAAACCAAAGAAAAAATGTGGGTTAGTGTTCTGTTCATAGCCCCAAAAATGCGAAAATTGCAAAAAAAAAAATAGTGATATGTTAGAAAAAAGGGAGTGCTTACCACCATGTGGTGCACGCAGCAGTTGATAGCCTTCTTCTTGCTCGACATGTCCTTCATTGACCCCTTGATTTGTTTTGCCGTGAATGCGCAGAAGTTTAACCTCTTTACTTTCTCCAGGTTGGCAACCATTGGATAGCATCAAGGACTGACGTGGAGGCTAGTCTTTAGGCACATGAAGCAACTCACTACCACAATCAACCATGCCCGTATGAAATCGGCATCTGCTCTTCCATTCATGTCTTTTATCATGTTGCACACGATTGTGATCTCGAGGGGCACTTCCACTCTCAAATCTATACCTCTTGTTTATGAATGAAATCACTTCTACATCCCACCCATAAAACACATCCTCCCCCGAGTTTCGCAACCCCAATGTGTGATGGACACTTTCCGCTGTTACGGGGATCTTGCCCCTACCTTGGACTATGATGCACTCGCTGTCTGGGTCATATCTTTGCATCACCCACCTGCTAAGATCTGCGGGCATCGATGATGCCACGATCTTCAGAATTCCTCCAAGTGAGTATGTTTCAATAAGACCCCTTTGCGCTTGATCCATGCTTTTGTTCAACTTTACCAGCCTTGCAAGCGATGCTCCATTTCTTCCTTCTAGCTCTTGCTTCTTTCTTGTGCGCCTATGACCTTGTAAACCATCACCTTTGTTCCCATCCATCACTTCTGTTCTTGCTACTCCCTAGCAAAATAGAAACACAAAAATAATTCTCATAAAATAAGTGTCTGGTCCTCTGCAAAAATATTATGAACTTCACTGATACTCTAAATAAAAATGCATTTAAATGTTGAAAAGGGAGAAAAGGGAAAATGATCAAAACACAGAAGGAATTGCCGTAAGTTCATATGGGTATTTGCCCACTTATTTACATCTAATTGCGTGCAAAATAACACATGGTATTGCCCACGAAACCAGCCAGTATTGCTCACTGATACAAAAACACACATCAGTAGTCAAAAACCAGCTACTAACCACTCCTCTGGTTTGGTCAGTGCTTGGCACTATTAAAACTGCTCGTAACATGAACGGCCAGTCGCCTCTAGCAATCAACCATGTGTTGTCCTCGTCATGTTCACCAATTGTTATCTCTGGTTCGGTTTTACTGGTAACACGCACATGCAGAATGGTTCGATGCACATGATCGTGGTGCTACAGAGGAAACCAACTTATGGGGCCACAAGGAGCAGCAGCGGCACAACAAGCATCAGCGGCCGCTAGCTGGCCAACACAATTAGCGGTCGCTAGCTGGTTAAAAACGGATGGTACGCAAGCACTAACACATGGACAACAACAATTTACCCGGATCAAAAAATTGAAGTATTTTTTTTCCTACTTGTGTCGCTCTAATTGTCCACAAACACACATTGTATTCCCTACAAAAAACAGATCGGCAAAAACAATATTCCAATACTTTGTCTGTTTTACCTATCTCGAATTGCCTACACAAATAGCCATCCCTCAAATGTTATTGCCTACAGAAAAAATCAAGGGAAAAATTGATGCATAGATGCGGTCCTATATGGGACATGGCAGCCGCCTCGTGAAAATATGGAGCACCACCAGCTCCGCCTCATCCATCCCCGAAACACCACCAGCTCCGCCCCATCCCATTCCTGGAGCACCACTAGCCCGAGCCCCATCCATTCCTGGGAGCGCCACCAGCCCCGACACACCCACCCTATCCTCCCTTGACACCTCATCTGGTACATCTACCCATGCCCCTCCCGTGGGTGGCCGTTGAGGACGACGAGCGTCGGCAAGGATGCTCCACTAATCCCGCGATGTGTGAGCGAAAGACTGACCTCGGGGTCGTTCATGGAGAAGGATCTCTCATCGCCTCCCGGTTGTTCGCCCGCCTCGTGCAAACCAGCAGTTCCTTGCCGCTTCCTTCTCCTCCCTCTTCCTCCCGTCACGCGTGTCTGGCCTCTCCGTCGAAGGAGATGCTGGATTCCACCGTCTCCGATCGCTTCACCGGTCTCGTTTCTGCGGCCGAATTCGTCGCCAGGCTCTCGCTAGCCACCCTCGCCACGAAGCCCTCGGGGATGGGGATTTGGGGATTTACGCCGCCCGTTGCCGTCGGGAAGAGGAGGGGGGAGAACGGGGAATGGGGGGGAAATGAAGGCGCGTCTCCTGAAATTTTGAAGGGGAAAGCGACAAACCCCTTGGGCGGTCCACCACCACGTGTCACGGCTTGCACCGAGATGGACGGTTCTCAGGTGGCCGCTCAGGCACGCTTCATAGCACGCACGCACCATGCAGCATTTGGGTTCTCCAAAATCACATACGGGATCAATGCTTCCCTTCTTTCTGTTTTGGCCGATCTACTTACCTCCAAGGCTTTCGTTTTTCTTAGATCGTTTATGAACCTTTCCTCTCCACAAAATAAATGATCATCACGAAACACAACAAAGGATGGATGGTGGTGACAAAACCTAGTAAAATGAATGGCATCGGTTGCTGTATGCAGACGTTGCGTGAGAAGAAAATTCGTGGCCAGAACTCGAAACTCTAAAAGTTTAGACACCAAAACCAGCAACTCGACACACGATGCAACCAAAAAATCAACAAAACAAAAACTAAATGGCAATGGCGAAAGGCTCAGACTGTCTGGGACACGGATGAACTAATCTACAATTTTTTTGTGGCTTTTTCGTCGACTCTAGTTATGAAGAACATATGCAATCTAGAATGCGGAAAACTAAAAATCTCACTGAGGAACCTGAAAACTAATATGACTTGATAGAGTCGAGGGTCCCAAACTTTTTATAAGATGATAACTATCGATTTGGTGGAGACGACTTTGACGATCCACCTACAAACGTGCATGACCTTGCGCCTTAGCAATCGCTAAACCAATCTCCAAGTGGTTATTGACTACACCGGAGCATGATCAACCTGACCACGAAGGTCTATTCCTGCAAACAATCAAAGAACAAACAAGAATATGATCATGGAATATGGGTATTGTGAATATAGATGAAGTATTGATAAGGGTGGGGTTCCGAAAGCGGTCTTGGTATGGTCATTGGACACAAACAAAGTACACAGAGTTGCAATGGCTAATTTTTAAATAAACAAAACCCAAGCCTAAACGATGCCTTAGGGGCTATATTTATAGGGGAAAAGAGAGTGTATTTTGTCCACCCTTGGCAGGGTGGGAGTAAACCACCTCCTGAGTCGTTTCCCCTACAATACAAGCTCTAGAAAAAGCCTATTAAGTAATATTTCGAAATTACATGGGCCTGGCCCAAAACTAATGTGACACAACACCAATAGTAAGCCATGGATAAAATTTATAAAAGTCCATCTTGTAGATTTCATCCATCTTCTTGTATGACATCAAGCTGGTTTCAAAGTGTGGAAATCTCCATTGGACACTCCGTTCTTGTTCACTTTGCACGCAGCTTCATATCCATGCTTTACCATGCTCCAATGTTCATCCTTCTCATCCATGTTATCCCCTTCAATTGTAAGAAACACAAATGTATCTAAGTTAGGCAACATCACATTCTCATGAACATTAGAAACATTACCAAGAAACGGAAGTACCTGATAATTTAATGGGCATGCGCGACCTGTCGTCATTGGTCCAAGAGGTATAGCAGCATGGGTTGTGGGTGTAACTATGGTATTCATATCCACATCACCATTGGTGGCGGAGTCGTTGCCCATAGGGCTAACCCCGAGGACGCTGGACCGGGCCCCGAACGCCCCGATGGGAAAGAAGAGACTAACGAACCCGCCGTCCCACAGGACATCTCCTTTGAGAGGGGGTGTCTGAAAAGGAAATGTCACTCCTCCGATGAGTAAGCTCTTGCCTCCGGTCTTGAACATGTCCCGCCTTGATGTGTTGCATCTTTCCTAATCTCCATGTTGTATGCCTTGTGCTCAGGTCACGTGTCGCCAAGCAGCGCCTTGTAGGATGGTCGAAACACATGGCGGGGGATCCTATTGGTGGGCCTGGCGAGAATGTACGGCGTCAGGCCCACTGCATGGTGAGCCTGCTTCAATGATTGGCATGGAGGGACTCAGCATTGGTTCTACTTGGGATTTCGGCCTTGGCGGTGCTTCGTCACCACCCGTTTCCCGGTCAGGTGGCACCAAGGGGGCAAGTGTTGATGTCAATACCGGTGGATCTCATGTAGGGGGTCCCGAACTGTGAGTCTAGGATCGACGGTAACAGGAGACGAAGGGGACACGAGTTTCCCTAGGTCCGGGCCCTCCAATGGAGGTAATAACATACGGCCTGCTTGATTGTATTGATGGTCTAAGGGGTTATAGAGTTGATCTACCTCAAGATCGTATGTCTAACCCTAGATGAGTTGTTCTATGTCTATACCCTAAAAACCCTCCGGGTTTTATAGATGCTGAGGGTGCCCTAGGCTTACACATGGTTGGTTACATGCCGAAGAGATAACATGCCTAACTACGGCTAATAACTTGGAGAATATGTCACGACTCCTCGAAGCTTCCATCTGGCGCAGGCGGTGTTCGATCATCCGATGCCTGCCTTGCGGCCCACACAGTCCGGCCCATGAACAACAGGCCGGCTATATGAGGACCCCCTAATCCAACTCCCTCAGTAGCCCCCGGACTGGCCTTCTACGCCGATATATATTTGGTCGATGCCCTCATGTCGTCATCTTCGGCTTGCAAGGCGAGTCCCTCATACTTGTTCATTTGGCAACCGACCAGTCTTCGGTAAGCTTCCAGGCGTCATGGGCGCAGGGTTATTATAATAACTCCGCGAGTTCCTCAACTTTCGCGTGTCATGGGGAGGCGAGTGGCCAACAATTTTTACAATCTTACCCCTCCGCAATGGAGGCACCAACCCATTTAACCAAACAAAATTGTGGTTCAGACCACATCTTCTTCTTCTCTCTCGTCGAAAACTCCTAGCGGAAGCTCCACGTAAAACATGGCTAATACTCCCAGCTCCTCCATACGCCCTTACGGCCAACACCTAGGAGACTGGACCAGCTGCTCCATCACACTCCGACGGCTCCGTAATCTGGAGACCCAAGGATATCTTCCATCATCAGATCTGGCGGCGACCCACGCATGTCTGCTTTCTTATGGCGACGAGGTTTTCGACGAGCGCTTCCCTAATCCAAACAAGGGGGAGCGTGTTTGCTTCGTCCCCTTCCTCCTTCGGGGCCTTGGGTTTCTAATCCATCCGTTCCTGAGGGGGTTACTGGAGTTCCACGGGATCCAACTCCACCATCTCACTCTAGGGTCAATTTTACACATCTCGGGCTTTGTCGCCCTCTGTGAGATGTTCTTAGGGTGTGAAGCTCATTTCAATTTGTGGAGGACATACTTCTGCCTTGTCACCCGAACTAGGGATAAGACAATCTTAGAGGTCGGCGGGGCCGAAGTATGTCACATAGCGGGAAAGGGGTATCCGGCTGGTACACCTAGGAAATCCGAAGAATGGACGTCGGAGTGGTTCTATATTAAAGATGTCCCCCTATTTGAGCCAACTTGGACAGGTCTGCCCGAATACTCCGACCTTCTCCCGAAGAAGAGGTACAATTGGCGACCCAAGAGCTCATCTCAGGAGGAAGGAGCCGAGGTGCAATGCCTGGCCACACAGGTGCGGATGCTTGCCCACCATCGACTGACCATGATTGATGTCATGGCCGCTGCTATCTCCCGATGTGTGCAACCCCTACAACAAAGGGTACACCCCTTATGGTGGTACAATGGAACAAGCGACGCCACGCTCTCCTGAAAACTAGGTCCTGCAGATCCAACAACGGTCAACCAAGGAAGGGTATTCGACCCACAATCCCATTGAACAGGTAAGCCTTTCTTTTTCAATCATGAAATAGTTCGGGATTTCATTCCGCACTCTATTTGACCAAGGTCTTGTTATGAACAGGAATGAATGAGCTTCGTCAAGACAGTCAACTGTCCCGCTCCTCAACCCGAGAACCCTTCACGTGACAACAAGCCGGGCTTCAACGAGGACCCATATCTTCTCCTTGACTTCGAAAATGGAGTATATTTCCAGGACAACATCGTCCATACCCCGGTGGCTATCATAATTGATTACCCCGAGTCATTCTCCATTCCATCCACGGGCAAGAAGAAAAGTTCCTCCCACAAGAGGCCTGCTACCAAGAGCACCCCAGACGTGCTGGTCCTGACCCCCAAGCACCACCGATCCGCATGCCATGCGCCAGCAGCCGAAGCTGCGGTCAAATCAGAGGCCACCCGGGACCCCGCGAAGGAGCCGGACATGCGGACCAATCCACACGTCCGCTCATCCCGAAGGTACATTGTTCGGATATCCGCTTTATCGTTGTAGTCAGTAGAGTCTCATAGCCGCTCATTTTATTGAAATACCTAGGCGAAACACGCAATCCTCTCCTATCGAGGGGGCTGCCTCATATGATTCGCGTTTGTTACTTTAATAACTTGATATGTGGGTGGCCCGGTGCTTGGGTGCTGCCCTTACTTGGACAAGCCTCCCACTTATGATTAACCCCTCTCGCAAGCATCCTCAACTATGAAAGAAGAATTAATATAAATCTAACCATAGCATGAAACATGTGGATCCAAATTAGCCCCTTATGAAGCAACACATAAACTAAGGTTTAAGCTTCTGTCACTCTAGTAACCCATCATCTACTTATTACTGCCCAATGCCTTCCTCTAGGCCCAAATAATGGTGAAGTGTCATGTAGTCGACGTTCACATGACAACACTAGAGGAGAGACAACATACATCTCATCAAAATATCGAACCAATACCAAATTCACATGATTACTTATAACAAGACTTATCCCATGTCCTCAGGAACAAACGTAACTACGCACAAAGCATATTCATGTTCATAATCAGAGGAGTATTAATGATGATCAAGGATATGAACATATGATCTTCCACCAAGTAAACCAACTAGCATCAACTACAAGGAGTAATCAACACTACTAGCAACCCATGGGTACAAATCTGAGGTTTTGAGACAAAGATCAGATACAAGAGATGGAACTAGGGTTTGGAGAGGAGATGGTGCTGATGAAGATGTTAATGGATATTGACCCCCTCTCGTTGAGAGGATCATTAGTGATGATGATGGCTTCGATTTCCCCCTCCGGGAGGGAAGTTTCCCAGGCAGGATCGCCCTGCCGGAGCTCTAGATTGGTTCTGCCCAAGTTTCGCCTTGAGACGGCGGCGCTTCATCCTGAAAGCTCTGTTCTGATTTTTTTTTCCAGGTCGAAACCCTCAATATAGTAGAAGATGGGCATCGGAGGGTTGGCAGGTGGGCCACAAGCCCTAGGGGCATGCCCAGGGGTTAGGGCGCACCCTGTAGGCTTGTCGCTGCCTAGTGGCCCCCCTGACGTATTTCTTTTGCCCAATATTTTTTATATATTCCAAAATAATTCTCCGTAGATTTTGAAGACTTTTGGAATTGTGCAGAATAGGTATCTCAGATTTGCTCCTTTTCAAGTCTAGAACTCCAGCTGCCGGCATTCTCCCTCTTCATGTAAACCTTGTAAAATAAGAGAGAAAAGGCATAAGTATTGTGCTAAAATGTGTAGTAACATCCCATAATGAAATAAGTATCAATATAAAAGCATGATGCAAAATGGACGTATCACTGCCCGGGTGTCAGGAGACGCCCGAAGCTCTCGGGCCACGACCCATGCGGCTTCTGCTACGGAAGCCCCCATGGCCAATCCGGCGCCTGCCAAATCTGGTGATGGAGTATCCATCACCAAATCGGAGGTGGAGAGTGCCATGTATCATCGACACCGATGGGAGGCCATGCGACACCCAATTTTCTCTGACCAGGAGTTTGGCGCCCTACGCTCGGCGGATGCACACCTCAGGGCCACCCGAGCTGGATTTTGCGAAGCTATGAAGCTGGTAACAACCAACATTCAGGTAAGTGATCGGATTTTATAGAATCCACATACTTGTGTAAGCCTAGTCACCCCTGAGCCTTAATTTTCTTTAGAAAAAACAAATTAAGGATATCCACACTGTTTGACGGCTAACGCAGGCCTTAAAGCAACAGTCCGAGCAATTGGCCAAGGAACTCGAGGAGATCCACACAGAAGTACAATCCGTGAAGGCCGAATTAGAACAAGTTAAGAGCTTCACGCGAGAGGCCCATGGTGAGTATGCATTTATTGCTAATCTTTTTATATCATCATGCCTGACATATGGATTTCGTGTAGCAGCTGAATCAATAGGACATATGGAAAGGCAACTGGAAGAAGCCCGGGATTCTCAAAGGTATGCGGAATCCCAACATCAGGCTAGCTGCCTTGTTATACAAAAATAGGCTGGGGAGTAAAGAGTTTAAAGACTCAATTGGCCCAAGCTCAAGAAGAGAATCGAAAGCTTCAGAGGGGCATATTCGGTAAGTACAATTCCCTATCAGTAAGTATTTCCTATGTAGGGAATGATAGTAATCACGCTTGTTATCTTATGTGTAGGTCTCCTGTCCGGACATCCTGAAGAGGAGATCGAATCGTACCAAGGGGACTTGCTGAAGGAGCTGACCTCTCTCCATAAGCGCGTGCAAAAAATGATGAATGGGATGGTGAAGGCACTATGGCCCACCGAACAGCCACCTGAAAGGCTAGCCACACTTGTGGATTGATTTAAGGGGGCTCGGGATATGTTCGAGCTGTGGAAGACTTCGACGCGAGGGAGAACGGGAGGCGTGGGCAATGGACAAGACCCATTTCACCGGACTTAAACCTGAGCATATGGCGCGGGTTGGTCCTGTGGCATTAGATGGAAAAGATGTGCCACTCCACATGGTATATGACCAGGTGATGCCAGCCGCCCGTCTTTCGCAAGCAGACTGCCCCCTCGACACAATAATTCATGATCTCGATCAGCAGCCGCACATGTAATTTATATGTAGTACAAGATTGGTTCAACCGAACATAGGGTAAGAAAAGGAATTGCCCCTATCGAACAACAAAGTGGGAAGGGAAAGGCAAAAAAGGCAAAAAATAATGAAATGGAAAAAAAGTAGGGGAGTTTAGACGACACCGGTTTATCCATAGAAGCGCCGAAGACGAGCTGCGTTCCATGGGTTTGGTTCAAGGCGGTTATCGGATGGACTTCGCAAACGATAGGCCCCTCCCGCGAGCACTTCGTCGATGATGAAAGGACCTGCCCATTTGCGGTTGAGTTTGTGCTTCTATTTCTCCAGGAGCCATAGGACAAGTTCTCCTATGTTGTATGCTTTTGCCCTGACCTCCCTACTTTGGTACCACCAAGCTTGCTATTGATAAAGAGTGGATCGAGCCAGAGCTATGTCTTGCTCCCCCTCCAAGGCGTCTAACTCGTCCTACAGATCCAACTCGGCCTCCTTTTCCTCGTACATGCACACTCTTGGTGCGTCATGGATAATGTCATAGAGGAGAACTACCTCTGCCCCATAGACCATAAAAACGGTGTGTAACCCGTTGATCTATTCGGGGTGGTACGCAGGCCCCATAGAACGGAGTCAAGTTCCTCCACACAATGTTAGTCGGACTCATGAAGAGATCAGACCAAACATGGCTTGATGCCGCTCATAATGAGATCGTTTGCTCGCTCGACCTGTCCATTGGTCTGCGGATGATAGACTGATGCGTAATCAAGCTTTATGCCCATTTTTGCGCAGCAGTCCTTGACCTCTTGGGCCGTGAAGTTGGATCCATTATCCGTTATTATACTATGCGGGACACCATAACGGTGTACTACGCTAGATATAAAGTCAATCACTGGTCTAGATTTAGCCGATTTAACAGGCTTTGCTTCTATCCATTTGGTGAACTTGTCAACCATGACCAGTAGGTATTTATTTTTCTTGGTTCCCCCTTTAAGGGGTCCGACCATGTCCAGCCCCGAGACCGCAAAAGGCCAAGTGACCGGAATAGTGAGAAGTGTTGTAGGGGCATGTGACTTTGATTTGCAAAGAGTTGACACCCAACGCAATGTTGAACAAGTGATCGGGCGTCCGTCTGAGCTGTAGGCCAAAAGAAACCAGCTCGGAAGGCCTTGCCCACAAGTGATCTTGCCGCGACATGATGCCCGCCCATGCCTACATGGATTTCGTCAAGGAGCTCTCGTCCTTCTTCGTCGGATATGCACCTCTATAATACTCCGGTGGTGCTTTTCTTGTATAACTCACCCTCATGTACTCTGTAGTCCTTGGATCGCCGAACTATGCGCCGCGCCTTAGTTTGATCGTCGGGGAGTTCCTTGTGAAGAAGGTAATCGAGGAAGGGCTGTATCCATGACGCAATTATTGCCATTACTTCGTGGGCCGGGGCCGTCTCATTCATCGTTGAGCCATCGATAATGCCATCATCTGGCTTGTTTATAGGGGTAACAACTTCGTCCCCGTATTCGGACCGGTGCCATTATCTTTGTCGTGCCACACTAAGGAGGGCTTGAAAAACTGCTTTAGGAAGGTGTTTCTCGGGAAGGGATCCTGTTTGGCTCCTATGCGGGCCAGTACATCGACGGCTTGGTTGTTGTCTCGAACAACATGGTGGAATTCCAACCCCTCGAACCAAGAATATATCTTGAGGACGGCGTTTCTATATGCCGCCATCTTCGGATTTTTGGCGTCGAACTGGCCGTTAATTTGGATATGGCCAGATTTGAGTCTCCCCGTACCTATAGCCGTCATATGCCCATCGACACCGCCATCCGAAGACCATGAAGAAGAGCTTCGTATTCGGCGGCATTGTTGGAATCGGCATACCTGATGTGCAACACATATCGTATGTTGTCGCCTGTGGGGGATCTAAGGATAACTCTAGCCCCCAGACCGGCCAAGGTCTTGGATCCATTAAAGTACATTGTCCAATGGGAGTATGCGGTATACTCCTTGGGGAGCTCGGCCTTTGTCCATTCAGCCAAGAAGTCTGCCAGTACCTGAGATTTAATGGTGTGGCGTGGCTTGTAGGTTATTTCGAAGGGAAGGACCTCAATGGCCCATTTGGCTATGCGACCGATGGTGTCCCTATTGTTAATTATATCATTCAAGGGGACTTCCGATGCGACCGTTACCGCACACTCCTGGAAGTAGTGTGTGAGTTTCCTCGATGCCATGAATACTATACTGTATAGGCTATTTTTTTGATAATGTGGGTATCTGGACTTGCACTGCGTTAGCACCTCTGACACATCATATACCGACTTTTGACTCCGGAATTTATGTCCCTCCTCATCTCGTTCAACGACGAGCACCACACTAATGAATTTGTTGGTGGCCGATATGTATAACAAAATGGGCTCACCAGCGCCTGGTGCCGTGAGTATGGGGTTGGTTGCCAGTAGTGTTTTGATTTCTTCCAACGCAACCAATGTTTCATTGGTCCATTCGAAATTGTTGGTCCGTTTCAGCAGCTTATAGAGCGGCAAACTTTTTCTCCGAGGCGGGAGATAAAATGGCTTAACGCCGCTACGCACCCGACTAGCCTCTAGACATGCTTCAGCTCTATAGGGATTGCAAGTTCTGATAGAGCACAGATTTTAGTTGGATTAGCCTCTATTCCTCTATGGGAGACGATGAATCCAAGCAGCTTACCAGAGGGAACTCCGAATACACATTTTTCCGGATTGAGCCATATATCATATTCGCATAAATTAGCGAAAGTGTGACGTAAGTCATCAATCAATTGGTCGACGTGTTTGGTTTGATTACCACATCATCCACATATGCCTCGACAGTCTTTCCGACATATGTAGTGAGGAGGGTTTGGATCATGTGCTAGTATGTGGCCCTGGCGTTTTTAGCCCGAAAGGGCATCATGTTGTAGCAAAATGGCCCGTAGGGGGTGATGAATGCAGTAGCCGCTTGATCGGATTCCTTCAATTTAAATTGATGGTATCCGGAGTAAGCATCGAGGAAACACAACAAATCGTGTCTAGCTATGGCATCAATGATCTGGTCTATGCGTGGTCAGGGGAAAGGGTCCTTGGGGGCATGCTTTGTTGCGGTCTTTGAAATCGACACACAGCCGCCAGGGCTTGTCTTTCTTAGGTACCATTACCAAGTTTGCTAGCCACTCGGTGTGTTTAATATCCCAAATAAATCCAGCCTCGAGCAATTTGGCTAATTCTTCACCCATGGCTTGCCATTTGGGCCCGAAGAAGCATCGCAGGGTCTGTTTCACAGGCTTAAAGCCCGGAATAATGTTTAAGCTATGTTCGGTGAGCCGCCGTGGGATTCCAGGCATATCGGAAGGATGCCAAGAGAAAATGTCCCAATTGTCGTGGAGGAAATTTTGCAACGCTTCGTCCATAAGGGGATCGAGCTGGGCTCCAATGGACGTTGTTTTATTGGGGTCCGTTGGATGCACCTGAAATTTGATGATTTCCTCTGCGGGTTTAAAGGACATGGACTTGGGCCTTTTGCTAAGGATCATGTCATCCCTATTGACTATCGACCATAAAGCGTTCAACTCTTCGGCGGCGAAAGTTTTAGCTAATGCCTCGAGGGTGAGTGCTGCCATTTTGTTTTCGGCCCGAAGGGCTATATTCGGATGCTGGCGATTGTGATCACTCCATTTGGTCCTGGTATTTTAAGTTTCATGTAGCCGTAATGGGGTATAGCCTGGAACTTTGTAAAGGCATCACGTCCCAATAGGGCGTGATAGCCACTTAGGAAGGGGACAATGAGGAAGATAAGTTCTTCGGATCGGTAGTTTTTAGGCATACCAAACACAACGTCCAGGTTGATACATCCGGAACAACGTGCCTTCATATATTCCCTAGAAGGATAATCCCCCAGAAGGTTGTGTTACCATGTTCGGTGCGGGATCGGTCGAACTGCATTTTTTCCAGAGTGGCCTCGTATATTAGGTTAAGACCACTATCGCCGTCCATTAGCACCTTATGTAGCCTTTATCCATCAATGATGAGATTCAAGACTAGAGCGGCCGGTGATTGACCAGGAAGGATGGGCGGCTGGTTAGTGTCCCCAAAAGTAATTTGTATGTCTGGCCATGGGCTAGTAGCTGCCATGTCATAAACTTGCTCGTGCTCCCTAAGAGCTCTTTTATGCCTGCTCCTCAAGGGTAAGATCTCATAGACCATCAGGACTTCATCATTAAATCCAATTGGCGAAGGAGAGCACCTGTTCGACGGAGGTGTGTCGAGGATGGCCTCGCCACTTTTTGTGACTTGCCCGATGACCCAGCAAGCTCGAAGGCTCTGAGTAGGGTTTGTGTTCAACAACACAGAATGAACGGGGCATGGTTTATCCAAGAGTGCGTCGAGGATGGTGCCAGTCCCAGAAAGGGACTTGCTTCTTTTTTTGACGGGTTCATACCTGGCTGGCCGCTTTGGAGGTATCCTCTTTTTCCGAGCTCCTCTAGGGTGTTCGGAGAAGATTGGTTCCGAGAACAATCGTTCGGATTGCCAGACACTCTCCATGGCACAGTACTTCTATACCAACTCGGATAACTCTAAAAAGTCGCTAATGCGTCGACAGGCCAGGGCATTAAGAATCCCTTCATCATGAAAATTGCGAATAAGGATTGCCATTACATCTTGGTCACTAAGACCTTTTACTCTGCTCCTAGTGAGTAGGAGTCTTGCCCAAACGTGGTGGACTGATTCTCCTTGTATTTGCTTGATATCCCTAAAGTCCGAACACATGGGCTTTGGCGCGGTACTTGGATAATCATCTTGGGCGGTGGGTGGGTAAAAGTTTGGTTCCCTGTCACAACAAGTGTTTGGAATTGCAGTTCCCAAATCCTGCGATGGATCCTGGACCGGTGACGGTCCGGATTTAGAGCGATTCCCCGCCTCTGATTCACCGATGGGGTCTTGGAGATCGAGGACTGGGGTATAGACGGTTTTCAATTCTGGGTGTCGGGAAGAATCCGCGGCCGGACACTCGATGGTAGCGACAAGGTGGGTGACCGGAGGGACATGAATCTCGCTGTCATCGGATCTGATACTGAGCTGATCATAGATCGGAACTTGGTCATCCGATATACGCATAGCTTTGATCCGATCGAACAACTCGTTTAAGAATGAGGCGATGGAAGGATGCGTGCCGCTGATACTAGTGGATTCGTCAAGCGGTGTGACAGTTCTAGAGTTATGCAAAAGCGGGTCCGTGTTTCGTTCCACTATGGGACCTGGTGTCCTAGATGTCAGGGCATCCAGACTTACAGGTTTTTCTTCAAAGGTTGAAGGTTCCATTCGAACGAGCGTTCCCCGTGAATCAACCACGAACTCTAGGGTTCCGAACTTGACACTCTGATTGGGGGGAAACCTTCTGATCTAGCCTCGACGGCCGACCGGACCGGCATGCGACAAGATGTTGTTGCCGATGAAACACTGATTGAGGGCGAGAATTCCTTCGATACAGATCTCGCTACATGCGACGGGGCGAGCCATCGTTTCCTTTGGCGCTCATAGAGGAACTCTCAATGAAAGCACCAATGTTGGTGTCAAAACCGGCGGATCTCGGGTAGGGGGTCCTGAACTATGAGTCTAGGATCGATGGTAATAGGAGACAAAGGGGACACAAGTTTACCTAGGTTCGGGCCCTCCAATGGAGGTAATACCCTACGTTCTGCTTGATTGTATTGATCATGTAAGGGGTTACAGAGTTGATGTACCTCGAGATCATATGTCTAACCCTAAATGAGTTGTTCTATATATATACCCTAAAAACCCTCTGGCTTATATAGATACCGAGGGTGCCCTAGGCTTACACATGGTCGATTACATGCCGAAGAGATAACATGTCTAACTACAGCTAATAACTTGGAGAATACGTCACGACTCCTCGAAGCTTCCATCTAGCGTAGGCAGTCTTCGATCATTCGATGCCTACCTTGCGTCCCACACAATCCGGCCCATGAACAACAGGCCGGCTATCCGAGGACCCCCTAACCCAGGACTCGCTCAGCAGGTACATATCCATTTCCCTATCCAACATATCCATGGAGCGGGTGTATGAGAGGAAGAAAGCGTCAGGCAGTGCCGCTCTTCGATCATTGAGGGGGGGGCTAGTTTCTTTATTTGTAGGAATATTTTATGTTCAGATTGTTAATCTATATATTTATCTCCTCTATTCATGAACACAATTATGACTTGTGAGTAGTTCCGTTTGTTCTCGAGGCCATGGGAGAAGTCTTGTTATAAGTAATCATTTGAAGTTGGTTTTCAATCAATGTTTTGATGATGTGTTGTGTTTGTTGTGTTGTTCTTCCTATATTGGTGTCATATGAGCGTCTACTACATGACACATTACAATGTTTGGGCATAGGGTAAGGCATTATGGGATTTTTTAGTAGATGATAGGTTGCAGGAGTGACCAAAGCCTAAACCCTAGTTTATGAGCTATTTCGTAAGGGGCTGTTTTGTATCCATATGTCTCATGCTATGGTTAGATTTATCCTAATTCTACTTTTGTTGTTGCAAATACTTGCGAGAGAGGGTAATCATAAGTATGTTGTTTGTTCAACTAATAAAATCATCTTATCACTCGCCCACCCACATAAAAACTTATCAAAGAAATGAACATGAGTCAATGAATCGTGGTGAAAGTAACTAGGCAAAATCCACATGTTTCCTCGAGAACAAATTAATAACCATAAGTACTTTTGGATTGTCCTTTGAAATAAAGGATTGGTTCACTTTGATGCACCTTGTTATTTTTGTTAGTTGTTACTTTTGACAAATTATATTGCTATCAAACTATCTGGTACAACTACTTTACAACACTTCCAGGGAATACCTTGTTGCACACTGTTAATTGGTTCCTTCTACTCCTCGTTGGGTTCAACACTCACACTTATTGATAGAACTATTATTGATCCCTATGATAGAGGCGAAATTGTCCCTGCCTTGCGATGAGATGTGGCTATCATTTTTGGTAGAGTTGACTTTGACGATCCGACTACGAACGTGTGAGGACGACGGGCCTTAGCAACTGCTAAACCAACTCCGAGGGGTTATTGACCATGTCGGAGCATGATCAACCTAACCACGAAGGTCTGTTTCCTGCATGCAAATGAAGACCAAGCAATAAAGTGAGATTCCAATCTAGATATTGCGAATATAAGAGGAAAGATTTATTGATGAATGTGGGATTTTTTGGTGCCTTGGTCTGGTCGTGGAACACAAACGAAGAACATGAGGTTGCAAATATGGATTTTTTTAATCTAAACAAAAGCCAAGTCTAAACGGTGCCCTAAGGGCTGTATATATGGGGGAATAGAGAGTCATTTTCGTGACCCTTTGAGGAGGGGCCTGAAAACAACCCTAACACGGTTTCCCCACACATACGGACTCTAAAAACAGCCTATAGTGTAGTATTTCTAAATTAGTTTGGTCTAGCCCCAAAAATAAGGTGAGACATCACCTATCATAGCCTATGGACGAAATTTATGAAATGACATATTGTACATTTCGTCCAAGCCTTCATGCTCTCCTTATGGTGGCTTCAAAGTGCGAAAATCACCACTCGAAACTCCATTGTTCTTTCCCGCATGAACACCATTCCCTCCATGCATGATCCCATTCCAATGGCCATCATTGTTATCCATGCTAGGTTCATCATACATAAGTAAAGTAAACGTATCTAATTTAGGCAACATCATATGTTCATGAACATTAGCAGGATTTCCAAGAAACAAAGTACCTGCTAATTGAATTGGCATGCGCGAGCTCTAGTGATTAGTCCAGTATGCATAACAACAGGTGCTTGGGTGTAACAATGGTATTGATGTCCTCATCACCCCCCTTATTTAAATGAAGTCGTCCTCGACGGAAGCTCATCATCCTCATCCAAATAAGGCATCAAATCTGCAATGTTAAAAGTGGGACTAACCCCAACTCTGTAGGTAGCTCAAGTTTATATGCATTATCATTTATTTTCTCTAACACGTTAAACGGACAATCAACATGTGGCATTAGCTTTGACTTCCGCAAATCCGGAAATCTATCCTTACACAAATGTAACCAAACAAGATCTCATGGAGAAAAGACGACATGTTTTCTACTCTTATATACAACAAGTTTTTATTTAGCATTCGTACGCTCAATGTTTTCCTTAGGCACCTCATATATTTTGAATATCAATTCAGCAAATTGTTCAGCATCAAAATTAACATTCTTCAAAGATGGAAGAGGCAACAAATCAATAGGTGCACGAGGTATGAAACCATACACAATTTCAAAGGGGCACATCTTAGTAGTGGAATGCAATGAACGATTATAAACAAATTCAATATGAGGCAAGCATTGATGCGGAGCTTCCCATGGTCATCCCCATGGATCCAACACCAACACTGCTAGCTCCAAGTGGACCCATGATGAGAGCCCGTGCATGTGCCATCGAAACCAAGGTGACATCTCTCATATGTGACTCTCCCTTTGATGCTCCTGGAAATTGTATGCTACCTCAAGCATAGATATTATGCATTCTTAGGTACCTCCACCATAACTAGAGCTCGAGGGCGCAAGGGGGAGATTCACATGAAGAAAAGGAAGCAAGCTCCAAGCTGCAGGTCTAGACCTGCCCGAAACTTCCAGCCAGCTCGGAACCTCCGGTCGCCCAGCAAGGCAGGATCAACCGTGCGGACTTTCGGTTTAGCCCGGAACCTTGACCGTAACCTCCAGCCCAGGATCTTCCGGCCGTGCGGGACCTTCTGGCCCCACCTCACCCTAGCCACTGAAGACAATGACAACTCCCGGGAAAGCTCGGAACCAGCCCAGAACCAGCCCGCAACTTCCGGCGCCCGGAACTTCCTGCATGAATCGGAACTTTGGGCGTGCCTGCACGCAGCCACTCGGGCCCAAGGCCCAATTAACCCTTCACCCTTCTGTTTCAACCTAGACTATAAATACTCTTCTTCTACCTTCGTTTTAGGGTTAACTTATGTTTAGCACTTGATTTTGTTGAGCATAGCTCCATCTACTTCCTTCTCCAATGGAGTTGACTACCTCTTTGAGAGAAGATCCGAAGTGGTTACCAAGGCCACTATCAAGGGAAGATCCCACCGAATATCTGGGCCCCTCCTCCGGAGCAGGAGACTATTAGTTACTTGTATCCTTTTGTTGATCGTGGATATATGTATCTCACGTGTTTATGTGGTTCTAGTGGATGTGTGATCGGAGATCTTTCTTGAGTTCGTGTTTTCTGCCTTTTCCCCCTCCAAGTGTGAAAATTTAGACAATCACGGGCTTGCCCTGTATCATATTGGTATCATGAGCCACGTTGTTTCACACCGAGGAGTCACTCCCTCCACTTTCTAGCCAATTTTAGTTTTGTTTTTGACCTCATTTTGAAAATCCCCACAAAAATAGCCATATCAAAATTTCTTGGATTCCTTGGATTTGAGGAGATTTTGTTGATTTTGATCCGTGGATTTCATTGTGGATGACTGGATATAGCTTTACATCCATCCAAATCTCACCATTTTTTGTTTTTCATCGACAAATTTGGAGTTTTCCTCCCATTTATCGACCCAAGTCTCAGATCTGGAAATTAGGGTTCGTCCCAATTTTCCCGACCCCCGAAACTTCTGACTCCACCTGTACCTTTCGGCCATCGGACCCTCCAGCCACCTCGGATATTCCGCCCCCGGAACCTCTGAGCCACCTAGACGTTCTAGCCTTAGCACAAGCTTTCGTTTCCGCAATATCACATTTCTTTTACTTTGGTTCTTTCGCAACCAACCTCCTTTTCTTCCGCAACCTTTTTGCATTTGAGATTTTGAGTCGTGAGCTCGCCACTTCCTAAGGTGTTTTCGCTACTTAGGAGTGGTTCTGCATCCTCCTCGCTGCTGATCATCGTCCGGATGATCGCAGACCAACTCTTCGTTGGCACCACACCGTAATCAAGGACGGTAACCATGCCGAGAATCTTGACTTATACCCTTCCCATTGTAGTGTTAAACCGACCCTATTTGCATTACTTGACTACCGAGACTAGCCATTGAGTATTGTTGGGCTATGCTACTTGTGCACTTTAGTGATACCTACTCTGCATAGCTTCATTTGCGTGCATATATCATTGTATCATCTATTGTGTTACAAATAGTTCCCGCATACATAAATGCTATCTTGGTGTGCACGTCCCGCATAGTGACCATACAAATATCATTGCCAAAATAAAGAGAAGCAAAGCTTTTAAGAAAGAACGAAAGATTAAAAGCAATAACATCATCAATTTTGCATATCATACTTGATCATCTTGGATCACTTGAGCGAGTGACACGTGCCTCATACATACATAGCAAGTTAGGAGTAGAAAGAGGACATGTTTTGTTTCTTATTGGTTGTGCACAAGTTGTATCACACCCATTTGAGCAACCGTGCTAGTGTCTCTCTAGTGTTGTGCAACATGAGCGTTTTCCGTGGATTCCACATTTTGTTCTCATTCCTTGGTTGCACGACCCCACTTTTTTATCCGTGTGTGTGTTTTCGTGTATACTCATTGCTATTGATCTACATTGTCTTGCTTGCGAATTTACGAATCTCTTTCAAGCTTATTGACTCTTATTCGATAATTTCTTGAATTTTGTCCTAACCAAGCTACTCCATAAGACTTACTCGTGTAGGTGTGAGAAGGACGATCTTCGGTACCAATTCTACTATTTCCATACTTGCACATTGAGTAATCTTGATCCAGTTTCTATGGAATGGTAACTGGTATTGTCTACTCACTCTTCCACTTAAATCTTCTTGAGTGCTATAGATAGGAACACCATGTCGAATCCGGCCTTCAAGGAGTATGACGACGACGCGAATGTCCAGTCACCAAGTTGCACTTCTTCGGCACACATAAAACAATTACTTAGGCACAACATGTCTTGAGCAACCGCATCGAGCAACTTGCCACCAACTTGCGTGAAACGGAGCTGCTCATGCGGGACTACCTTAGCACCAAGCTATCAAGCCAAATGAAGGAGTTTCGGTCCTTGATGGTCAACCACGCTCCTTCGACATCTAGTTCGTCAAGGAGGGGTCACTCAAGTCGCCAATCATCGGATTACTCTTCCGATGCAAGTCCTCCCCGAGCACATGTTCATAAACAAGATGACCACTATGGTCCAAGTTCACCACAAGGTTGCCAATGTCAAGCCATGGAGAATCCATCCCATGGCAATGGATTGCAAGATCGCCTCTGCACTTGAGACCGTCGCCGTCAACAAGACAAAGACACATTGGAGCAAGAACAAGAACGACAACTCCGAGAGCAAGAACAACATCGTCAGCATGAACAAGTGCTTTACGCACACCGCACCCTACAAGAGCTACTCACACCTTGGAAGAGCGCAACCGCCAAGCTCACCAAGAACAAGAAGCACTACAGTGAGAACAACAAGAAGAAGACGGTCGCAAAGAGGAGCAACAAGAAACAAGGAACCGGTTGCGAGGACCTCAACAATGCCTCAAGCACAATGGTCCAAGCACAATGATGATGATGCCCCAAGGCAACCACAATGTCAACTTGACAACAACAATGATGCTCTTCCTCCATGTCAAGGACATCGCCAAAACAAATACAATGATGAACAATGCTTCGGCAAGCTCATGTACACCATGCTTAAGTTCTTCGGAAGCAATGACCCCGAATACTATCTCTCACGGGCACTCAAAGTTGACAAGATATTCCATTTGATCAATTTTGAGAAAGAGAAGAAGATTGCCATGGCTTCCGTTGAGTTCCAAGACTACATTATCATTTGGTGGTAACAAGTGATTGAGCGAGGAAGAGAAAGAGGTGAACACCCTATCACCACTTGGGCTCAAATGAAGGACCTGATTGCAGATCGTTTTGTGCCTACACACTACAACCGGGACCTCTTCAAGAATCTACAACTACTCAAGCAAGGCACAAAGTCCATAGAAGAATACTATCAAGAAATGGAAATTGCCATGATCAGAGCCAATGTCAAGGAAGATGATGAGCAGAAAATGGCGCGCTTCTTGAATGGTCTCAACTACGAAGTCAAGAAAATCATGGACTTCCAACCATACTCCAACCTACTCGAGTTAGTAGATCAAGCAACCAAGGTGGAAAGTCAAGTGCAAGATGACTACAAGTACTCCAAGTTCTCTTTAAGAACTATGACTCAAGTGCACAAGCTTCTACGACCATGATGCCTTTGACTACGAAATCTCCAACAACTAAAGGCGACACATCAAGTTCCAAGGACAAGATGACTTCATCAAGCCACCCTCCTACTTCAAGTAACTACAAGCCAAGATATTCATCCTCTATACCAACAACGGATGCCACCGCTCAATCAAGCTCCCTCAAGTGTTTCATCTGCCAAGGCCGAGACCACAAGACCTATGAGTGTCCAACAAGACACACTATGATTCTTCAAGACGACAACACCTATGATACTATGAGCGACGATGAGATGGAAATGTTGGAGCACGTGGCCACGCATCAACAAGTCAATGAAGACGAAGATTCACAGATCTTTTGTGACAACGATCCGAGCCACACTCTCGTTTTCTCCAAGGTTTTGACACTTCAACAACAAGAAGATGACGACCAACGTTGCCACATCTTCCATACCAAGGAGGGCATCCAAGGAAAATCCGTCAAGGTCATAATAGATGGTGGAAGTTGCCATAATTTGGCAAGTGAGGATCATTATTCCAAGCTCCAATTGCTCAAGAAGAAGCACCCTCGCCCCTTGAAGGTCCAATGTCTTAGCAACTCCGTCACTCTTGAAGTTGACCACACACTACTAGGAGAAATCCTAGTAGTAGCGATAGATTTCCCCTTAGTAGTAGCACTGGTGGCAGCGCTACTGCTAAGGCGCTACATCTAAGTTGTAGCAGCAACACTGGAAAACCAACACTATTGGAAGGTATGGTTAGCAATAGCGGTAGAATACAACAAGCACTGTTGCTAAACCAGCGCTGTCGCTAGATGCGTAACAGTGCTACTGCTAAACCAGCAGTGCTAAGATTTAATTACCCTAGTATTTGTGCATGCTCTATGCAGTAGTTTTACCATATCACAATAAACATACATTATTCTCATCACATCATACACATACATGAGACTCATCATACCATCATCAGCATCATCATTATCCACCACAAATATCATCACAAGTCATGTGTCGAATAAATGCAACTGCATGGTCATGGCACACCCACAAGTTTCATCATCTCTATCTACACCATGATGTAGAAGAGAAGAGCGATTAGTATGAGCAAGAGCGCGACTATGTTGTACTTCTTGAGGCACTGGTCTAGCTCCATCTCTTGCCGTAGGATCCACCTCAAGTAACTATTTTCCGCTTCGACTCTGCTATCGAACCCTCTGTGGCTAGCGCTCGGGTACCTCTCCACCTAGGCCTGAGTGTCTGGCCAGTGGTCACACACTCCTAGAACCCTCCCAATGAATACGACATAGCCGTCCTTCGCCATCTCCTGATCTATGTACCTGCATCGTAAGTTGATGAAATCAACAATAATATTGAACATAATGTACTTGAGAAACACAAAGAGGCATAGTTAGCAAAATACAAGCAACCTATTGTAAACATAAATAAGGAAGTTCCTCATGCCCAAACTAATTAACTAAAGCGATCAACGCTAGCTCATAGAAAGACACTAGTACTAATTAAAAATACACATTGTCATCGTCAATCACTCCTCCATGTCAGTGCTCAAATCTTCATAGTTAAGGAGGAAGCACCCAAGCTTCGCGAAAGGCTTTAGGTCCAGACGTTGAGCGTTGAGCAGTGTTCAGACATTCTCCCGCCTCATTGGCCCATTGTAGAACATCCCTGTTTGTTCAAGGACTTCTTCATGATCACTTGGGAAAGTTCACACATTACATGATAAAACTTAGCTCGGATGCGATGATCCGGTGCCCTTCCTATGCTTGTGACCCAGTTGACAATCTCTGCATCGCTGGAATTAGCTGATATGCGAAGGCATTGATTGTCCCTTCTATACTCGATCACGTGATGCATGAGGTAGAAAACATCAGCCTTACCATCGTTCGGTTGCTGGATGCAGCAGAAGTCGGTCTTATTGCTGAAAGTCGACCCTTATTCCGGTACTTTTTCACCTTGATATATCCACCAGTAAGGCTGAAGGTTAAAATGGCACTATTGTACGATCGAAAGTAGGTCTAGAGGGGGGTGATTAGACTAATTGACCAAATAAAACTATGATTTTTGCAATTTTAATTATTGGCAAGTTTTAGCATTCATAGCATATCAAGTACACCCTACACATGCATGTCTAAGAGTATAGCAGCAGAAAATAACAACAAGCATGAGTAAAAGAGATATGGTAGGATGATCAAATGCAATTGTAGACACGAACCCGTGGTTCCGATAGGTGGTGCTATCGTGCATCCATGTTTATGGAGTCTTCAACGCACGGAGGGTAACGGTCGCGAGAGTCCATGGAGGGCTCCACCCATAAGGGTCCACGAAGTAGCAACCTTGACTATTCCATATGACTTCTGTCCACGAAGGACTAGCCTCACTATGGGTAGATCTTCACGAAGTAGGTGATTTCCTTGCCCTTACAAACTTCTTGGTTCACTCCACAACACGAAGTAGGAGGCTCCCAAGCGACACCTAACCAATCTAGGAGGCACCACCCTCCAAAAGGTAATAGGCTTGGTAATGACGATGAACTCCTTGCTCTTGTGCTTCAAGATGATAGACTCTTCAACACACAATCACTCTGTCATAGATTTGTCTTGGTAGAAGAGATGGGATTGGTGGAAAGCAAGTTGGGGAGGCTAGAAATCAAGATCCATACCGTTGGAGTGGAAGATCTCGACCTCAATACAAGGGTAGGTGGTTCTCTCTTAGAAAACTGAGTAGGATAGGTATGGAATAGTTCCGAGTGCTTCTCTTTCAAGTAGGTGGTGGTGAAGGGGTATATATAGGAAGCCCAAACATCCAACCGTTACACACAAAATGACCAACTCAGTGACACCGATGTGTTAATCTCGGTGGTACTGAAGTCACCAAAAGGTGGCAACTTTTGAATCTCGGTTAGACCGATATACGAATCTCGGTTGCACCGACAAGGTGACCAACGGTCATAATTGCCAAACTCGATGCCACCGATTCGACATTCTCGGACGGACCGAAAGTGTGAACTTGCGTAACAAAAAGTTGGCAACCCAACTCGATGGCACCAAAAGCAGTGTCGGCTGCATCGAAGTGTTAGGGTTTGGCTTAGTCTGTCTAGGGTTTGGTTGAGTCTGTCTAGGGTTTGGAATCGATGGTACTGGGATAGGAATGTTGGTTGCATCGATGTTGAATGTTTGGCTATAGACTGACTTTGGTGGGAGAGCTTGTGGATGTTTTTGGGTGACTATCACTTGTGCACGTATGAGAATTTTGTTCACCAACAAAACCTTACCCCCTTTTAATAGTATTGGCTTTCCTATGGACTCAAAGTGATTTCTCACAAATGTAAAATGTAGAGTCCTCTTGCTTGAAACTTGGCCAACCTATTTCCTTGCATATTGGGGTGATCCACAATCTCGACAATCCTTTTGCCATCCCTACCATTGAACTTTTCCTGAAATATACTTGGTGGAAACATTAGTTCAATGGCAGATGTTGTTATTAATTACCAAAACCACCAAGGGAGCAAATGCGCTTTCAATCTCCCCCTTTTTGGTAATTGATGACAACATATATATCAAAGCTTTGACAAAGATACAATCAATGAATATAATCATCACTTTGAGAAGTATGTGATAAGCAAGAGCTCCCCCTAAATTTGTGCATTATTTTAAATTTGCGTTTGAATGCAAATGCACAATGTATTAGGTACATGGGTCACTTCTTACATGTCACATACCACTTGGTGGTGTGCGAAAATAATTAGAATGAACATCATAGCACAACACAATCAACCAAAGATGAATGATCATCACATAAGCATTAAGATGATAGGAAATAGTAGCATCACACATTAGAGCGTATGATCAAACATCATCAAGCGTATATCACAAGCAACCAAAATAGTATCACAGCAACCAAACGCAATTGTTTTTGAAAAGAAGCAACAACTACCAAACACTCTCTCACTCGAAGCCTAAAGATCTATATACACTTCTCCCCCTTTGGCAACAAGTTACAAAAAAGTTCAAAGGCATATATCTAAGTGTTATTGGTCTGATCTCCTCTGATTGTTGATGAAGGAGTCGAGATAACAGCATCGGCGAAGATCTCTACAGAGGAACTGGAGCTGATGGAGCAGGAGCTGTGCTGACAGTAGCAGGAGCTGATGAAGAGGGCCTCAAGTCTGGTGCAAGCACTGTGGCTGATCTAGCCTGAGTAGTGAACTGTGTGCTCGGCCTGAGAGGTGATCCATCCTCCTCCTCCTCCTCCTCCTCCTCCTTCTCATCATGATCAGAAGTAGAAGAGACCCGAGGGATGTCCATTGAGTCAACTTCCTTCTGAAGCTCTATGACTGTCTTTGTCACCTTGTCCACCTTATCACCAAGAGTCTTGATCCTTGTCTCAAAGATCCTCACAAGACTGTTCTGGTTGTCCAGAATCCCCTTAATATCCTTCTGCATGCCCTGAACCGCTGAGATCAAAAGATCCATTTGCTCATTTCTAGATCTAGGGACTTGAGCACTAGTGGCTCAAACTGCCTCTACCTCTGCCTGTGCTGTAGCAGATGTGGGATGATTTGGGTCCATCACCACGATGTTATCCTCGAGCTTTGGCTGTAGGGGAAAATGTGCACGATCTAGAGCAAATATGTGCTTTTCCAACTGAGAGTTCATAAGCATATGGATGTAAGGTGCATAGCAGCAAGAGCGCTTTTGATCAGCAGCGACCCTCTTAATTGTCTCAACAATTAAGTCCATAACTCTAATCCTAGTGTGTCCGTCAAGGTGGATCAACATGTTGATGGAGTAGCCTCGGATCATCTTGTCATCTCCTGACTTGGGCATCAAGGTATGCCTCAAAATAGTGTTCATGGTACGGAGGCGTGCTTGCAGATAGTAGATGGATCCTAGCTTGTGAGATTGCACTTTCTCTGCAAGGATAGGAGTATCCATATCCTTCATGGCATTGTGGCTTGCCCTGGATTCTGAGTATACATCCAAACCACCATCCTAAACCTCTGGAACTCCTAGAAGTGCAGCCCACTCATCAATAGTAGATTCATACCTTGCTCCTTCAGTCATCCATACAATTCTACCATCTTCATAGAAATGTGCAGTGGAGTAGAATTGCATGATCATCTCATCGTTCCATGCAGCAAGCTCTCTGCCAACAAACTCATCCAGACCAATGAAGTGGAAATTATCTTGGACACTTGGAAAGTAGTCCTCATTCTCCTTAATGAATTTCCAATCAACATATCTCATATCACTAACTGCTGGGCTCTTGTCTAGCAGGACTGTCTCATAGAAGTCCTGTTGCTCTCTGGTGTAGAACCTCTAGTCAACAACTGTTTTCTTCCACTGGGCATATGGATCCAGAACTCTCCAAGCCCTCAATCCTGAGTCTTTCCTCTTCTTCATATCTTCGGCAAATAAGTGGCTGACATCATGTACTGGAAGTTGTGGTCTAAGCTTCATCAAAGTTGTCAAGCCATCATCAGCTTCAACTCTGGAAGCAGTTCCCTTGTTCTTCTCAGAAGCTGGAATCTGCCTGGATGTCCTCTTAGGCTTTTCAGCAGCAACCTTCTTGGATTTGGTGCCCTTGGATGTGCCAGTCTTTGGCATAGCATCATCCATAAGCTTCTTGGCTTTCTTCTTGGGAGGAGCTTTCTCAACATGTTCTTCTTCCTCTTCCTCAGCAGCAGCAACAACCTGGATCTTCATACATGGAGGTAGGCCAGCCAATCACATAAATAATACTCTTTCTGGCTTTCTTTTCCCTGCCTTCTTAGGCATAGACTTCCTTGGGGGATCAATGAACATTGTGTCTCTAGCACTCTCATGTGCTTTCATAGTTTCAGAGCTGGCATAGATGTTGCTGACAACTCTCCTGGAAGAAGTAGCTTCAGTAGCAGACTTCTTAGCGGCCTTTTCTTGCTTCTTGGCAAGAATCTCCTTAGGGATAAAGTTTGCATCCTCCTCATATGAATTAAGCTTCTTGCTGGTGCTAGTAGCATCTTTGGGAAACCCATGGGAGCTAGGGGTGCCTGGATCTGAAAAAGAACTAGACTCTGGGCTTGTGCCTGAACTCATGTCTGCACCCTGCTCTGGCAAATTCTGACTGTCCTCAACATCTGACATACTGACCCTGTGAATAGAGTATAGAACAGCAGAAGAAGATGAGTCATCACAAAATGAGGCTGGTTTTTGAATGTTTGAACAACATATTTTCAAAGTTTTTGCATTCTGTCAAATGAATATCGGTACAGCCGAAGCAAAAATTTTGATGCTATCGAGACTGCCTGTCCCTCTTAACAGAACCTTGGCACTCTTTTCGATGAGACCAAAAAGAAGTACTCGGTTCCATCGAGGCAGTTCTCAGCAACATAGAAAGTCAAATCGGTGAGACCGATTTGTTTGCTTCGGTTCCACCGAGTTCCATCGGGCGGACGGCAAAACCCTAGAAAATCTAACATTCACTAGACTATGGGAATTTTGAGCGGATATGAATACGTGCAATGAGTGGCTTATAGATAAAAACAAATCCAATGCGCAAGAATCGGACAAGGAGCGCAAAGGAAGTCGAATCCGTACCCTAACTTGGCGCGGATCCGCTACAGCGGCGACGATGGAGAGGATTTTGTCGACGGTGGCGATTCCCAGCGGCAGAGGAGCGCAGTGAGACAAGGGAGACGACCAGGGGTCTCGAAACGGCAGCTTAGGGTTCTAAGGCACAACGGTTTGAGGATGAAATTCAAAGCGTCGGGGTCCATAGTATTTATACCCACCACTACCGGTGACACCGATTCTAACTTTTTGGTGTCACCGAGTTCCTTAACTGTCAGTTGACAGGGAAACTCGGTGTAACCGAGAAGATGGAATCAGTGGTACCGACATTGAAAATGAGATCAACCCTAGGCATCCGGTGAGATCGAGATTTTGTGGTTGGTTCCACCGAGATGCACTTGGGAGGTTTTAATAGTCAGTCCTTGTCGATACGGAACTCCGAGTGCTCCAGACACAGAGGGATCGAAAAGCACTTGTTCAATTTTTGTGATGCAGCATGAATAGAGTATGAGGTGAGAAAGCATAGATAGCTAAAGAGTGGTCCTAGGCATTCTTGTCTATCCAATTGGCAAAAGATAAATCAAAAGCCAAATAGCAACAATTGGATATCCTCCAATGAGTAAATAAATGCAAACCAACATTCTCACACAATAAGATGTCAAATGAAATCATGGCAAACATGCGCAAACACTCTAGCATCTAACAAGCACTTGGGCGATGACGAAGTCATCTATAAATGAGTATTTGACTTAGGAGCCAAGTAAGAGTACTTGATCATAGGTCA
This sequence comes from Hordeum marinum, assembly GCA_022496015.1. Classification (NCBI taxonomy): domain Eukaryota; kingdom Viridiplantae; phylum Streptophyta; class Magnoliopsida; order Poales; family Poaceae; genus Hordeum; species Hordeum marinum. Next base: position 796,480 of record JAAAWK010001168.1, on the reverse strand, counting down.
TACTCCTCGTTTAAGCACAGGTGGGGTTACCACTTTTACATAAAGCATTTAATGTTGTCACACACTAAGAGATGCTTTAACTCAAGTCTTAGAGTAAGGCTCCCCCTTGATGTGACCCCCCCCCATCAGAGGGATAAACTAACCTTGGGTTTTGTCGATGAAGACTTCATGTTGGTGAGGTAGTGGTGTACGCTCAAAGTTTATGAAGATCACCAAGAGTTGGGAGCATCCTTGTTGTTTCCTTACTCTTCTCACCTACATGGGTTAGTCCCAACACACAAGAGACAAATACAAGGATATCTATGGACATGGAGTGCAAAGCATGTGTGATGATGTCCATTGATTTGTTGATTACCGAGTCCCTTGCTTACCTTTGAGGGAATGTGTGCCTCCTTGAACTATTGCATAGGATTGATGTTCATTGCAAATAGATCTTGCCAATAATGAATGTGAGTGAGTTTCATTGGCGGAGTCACCCCTCAAGAACTTTCTAGTTCTTCTTCTTGGGGACCCACATCAAGTTGATGGGGAACCTTGGTGTTGAAGTAGCACTTGTATAAGTTGAGCTTGTGGTAGCCTTGGGAACCCACTTCACCAAAGCTTGGGATTCATATTCATAAGAGTCAAAGTCCTCTTGGAGCTTGTTCTTGCCCTTGAGCTTGGTGTCTTATGGTTGAAGGTCATCTTGAGTGTTTATCCCTTGGGAAGAGTATTTTCATACTTATCCTTTTGAGGAACAAACTTGGGCTTGGGATATTGACCTTCTTCCCACTCAACTCCATTAGCTTTGAAGTAGCCAACACCACGATTCTTCCGGTATCCTCCGTGCTTGCGTACAATCTCCTCAAATTGTTTGCACCCAGCAAGATTCTTGTAGATATCTTTCTCTATAATTCCTTTAAATAAAGCATTTTCTTGCTCAAGTGTAACTTGGCTAAGAGAATCATCATTAGTGGAATCAATAGAACTACTAGGAGCAACATCATTGGGTCTAGCATTTTTATTGTTGCTACTAGATGAAGAACGCTTTTTGACTTTGATACTAGTTTTCTTAGATTTGACTTGTGGCATGAATGTAGACAAGAGTATTCGTTTGGCAAGATAAAATGAAGTCTTCTTTCGGAGGTCGTCATTGATAGATTTAAGAAATTCATGTTCTTGCTCCAAATTGAGCTTATCGAAGCATAGCTTCTCATGAGTTCTTACAAGCTCTCTATGATCTTCAAGAGTAGATTCATGGGCTCACTTAAGAATGTTAAGTTCTTTAGTTAGTTCTTCTATTTTCATCTTATCATCACAAATTGACCTATCTTGACTAGCATGAGAATTATCAAGTTCATTTTGATCAACATCACTAGTTTTATCACATAGCAAGTCATCATCATAAAGCAAATCATCTTCATCACTATCGAAATCAAGATATTCTGGGCATGATACCTTGGGGCCTTTAGCCATGAAGCAACTTCCACTCCCTTCATTTGGTGAATCAAATAGATCATAGGAGTTGGTTGTCACTAGTGCAATTCCGGCAACACCTTCATCTTGACTGTTGTCGGAGTTGGAGTGATAGCTTCTCTCGGAGTGGTTGTCGGAGTCGGAGCCAGAAACCCATTCACCAACATGAGCTTGATGTTTCCTTCTTGAGTAGCTCTTGGTGTACTTGTCCTTCTTCTTCGAGTCCCTAGTTCTCCTTGAGGGTCTTCGTTCATAACGATCATCTCTACTCCTTCTATCTCTTCGAGGTGATTCATCTCTCGAGCTTCGTCTTCTTGATGACTCTTCTGTTTGTTTGTAGGGAGCCGAGCACTCATTGGAGTAGTGTCCGGGCTTCCGAAAATTGTAGCAATTTCATTCATGACTTGACGTACGCTTCTATTCATGTCTTAGGTTGGAGCTTCGATCTTTGCTTCTATTCTTGTAGAACTTGTTTAATTTCTTGACCATGAGGCTTATCTCTTCATTGGTGACAAGGTTGTCGCTTGAGGTAGCGGGAGCATCATTTGTGGCTTTGTTAGCACCGCCAGACTTGTCATGAAGCTCTTCCTTGTCTTTGAGTGTCATCCCATGAGCAACAATTCTACCAATCACTTCCGTTGATTTGAGATCTTTGTAGCTGGGCATCATTTGGATCAATGTGCATACGGTGTCATATCGATCATCCAAAGCTCGAAGTATCTTCTTGATGATGAATTTGTCATTCATTTCTTCGCTTCCTCAACTGGCAATCTCAGTGGTGATCTGAGCTAGCCTAGAGTACATCTCAGTGACTCCTTCACCATCCTTCATCTTGAACTTATCAAGGTGTCCTTAAAGAACATCTAACTTGGATTCTCTCACAGACTCAGTTCCTTCATGGATATCAACCAAAGTATCCCAAATCTCTTTTGCCTGTTCAAGACGGATGATATTGTTGAATTCTTCGGGGCATAGTCAGTCGAAGATAATGTCACATGCTTAAGCATTGAGTTGCAACATCTTCAATTCATCCACGTTCGCTTCACGATCCGCTTCTCTTCCATCACCAAAGAATTCACCTTGCAAGCCAACACGAACAATAGCCCAAACGGCATGATTATGACCAAGCAAATGCATTTTCATTTTATGCTTCCAACTAGCAAAATTTGTGCCATCAAAGTACGGACCTCTATGGTGATAGTTTCCCTCACTAGATGCCAAACTTCTCCTAGGTTGTGAAACCAATGCAATGGAGACCAAATCTCTGATAACACTTGTAGGATCAAAAGTAGGTCTAGAGGGGGGGGGGGTTATTAGACTACTTGACCAAATAAAACAATGATTTTTCCAATTTTAATTCTTGGCAAGTTTTAGCATTCATAGCATATGAAGTACACCCTACACATGCATGTCTAAGAGTATAGCAACAGAAAGTAACAACAAGCATGAGTAAAAGAGATATGGTAGGAAGATCAAACGAAATTGTAGACACAATGATTTTTCCCATGATTTTGATAGGTGGTGCTAATGTACATCCACATTTATGGAGTCTTCAAACCACGAAGGGTAACGGTCGTGAGAGTCCACAAAGGGCTCCACCCATAAGGGTCCACGAAGAAGCAACCTTGACTATTCCATACGGCTTCCGTCCACGAAGGACTAGCCTCACTATGGGTAGATCTTCACGAGTAGGCGATCGCCTTGCCCTTACAAACTTCTTGGTTCACTCCACAACATGAAGTAGGAGGCTCCCAAGCGACACCTAACCAATATAGGAGGCACGACCCTCCAAAAGGTAATAGGCTCGGTGATGACGATGAACTCCTTGCTCTTGTGCTTCAAGATGATAGAGTCCTCAACACACAATCACTCTCTCACAGATTTGGCTTGGTAGAAGAGATGTGATTGGTGGAAAGCAACTTGGGGAGGCTAGAAATCAAGATCCGTATGGTTGGAGTGGAAGATCTCGACCTCAACACAAGGGTAGGTGGTTCTCTCTCAGAAAATTGAGTAGGATAGGTATGGAATAGTTCTGTGTGCTTGTCTTTCGAGTAGGTGGTGGTGCAGGGGTATATATAGGCATCCCAAAAAATCCAACCATTACACACAAAATGACCAACTCGGTGACACCGATGTGTTAATCCCGATGGTACCGAAGTGACCTAAAGGTGGGAACTTTTGAATCTCGGTGAGACCGATATAGGAATCTCGGTTGCACTGACAAGGTGACCAACGGTCAAAATTGCCAAACTCGGTGACGGCGATTCAACATTCTCGGACGGAGCGAAAGTGTGAACTTACATAATAGAAAGTTGGCTACCCAACTTGGTGGCACCGAAAGCAGTGTCGTCTGCACTGAAGTGTTAGGGTTTGTCTGAGTCTATCTTGGGTTTGGAATCGGTCGCACCAGGATAGGAATTTTGGTTGCACCGATTTTGAATGTTTGGATATAGACTAACTTTGGTGGGAGAGCTTGAGGATGTTTTTGGGTGACTATCACTTGTGCACATATGAGCATTTTGTTCACCAAATAAACCTTACCCCCTTTTAATAGTATTGGTTTCCTATGGACTCAAAGTGATTTCTCACAAATGTAAAATGTAGAGTCCTCTTACTTGAAACTTGGCCAACCTATTTCCTTGCATCTTGAGGTGATTTCACAATCTCCACAATCCTTTTGCCATCCCTATCATGGAACTTTTCCTGAAATATACTTGGTGGAAACATTAGTTCAATGACTTATATGTTGTTATTAATTACCAAAACCACCAAGGGAGCAAATGTGCTTTCAACTATCGAGAGCACACTTTATGTGCCTGTAATCCCTTTTCTTAGTGTTCTTGAGAGGGTCCAAGTACAGAGCATGGGAGTATTGGGGGTACAGACACCCCCCCCGCTACGGAAAATAAGTACACCTCAAATTAGCCTCCATGCTTGCAAAGGAATGATTAGAAATTACGAAAGGATATCCGCAGATGACTTACGTGGGATGATAAGGCAGGAGAATTTTTTCCTTGTCCATATTAGCGACCATGAACTCGCCGATGTACTTGCTCGCATAGTCACGGTGCTCTTTGTAGACTTCCAAGAAGCTCTTGTGCATATAGTTCGGGTCCGCGACGCAAATATATCCTATGTTGTCATGCCTAATGATGTAGTTGTGATACAGCGCATACATGCAGATGAAGTGAAAATCCAGCTTGGTCATGTGGAACATATCGTAGATGTAGTCAAATCGCAGGATGAACTTATCCGTGGGCCATTGAGGGAGTCCCGGATTAGGGGATCCTCGGATAGCCGGCCTGTTCTTTATGGGACGGACTATATGGGCTACTTTCCGAACAGTCGATGATTTGAAGGCCTAGTTTCCAGGATGAAAGCTTCAAGGAGCACGGCCTGCGCTCCATGTTTGATGTAGTAAATATGCATGTTTATCTCTTCGGCATGTAACCGACCATGTGTAAACCCTAGCCCTCCTCGGCATCTATATAAGCCGGACGGTTTTAGGGTATAGACAAAGAACAACTCATCTAGGGTTAGACATACGATCTCGAGGTAGATCAATTCTGTAACCCCTTACACTATCGATAGAATCAAGCAGGACATAGGGTATTATGTCCGTTGGAGGGCGCGAACCTGGGTAAACTCGCGTCCCCTTCGTCTCCAGTTACCGTCGATCCTACTCTCACAGTTCAGGACCCCCTACCCGAGATCTGCCGGTTTTGACACCGACATTGTTGCTTTCGTTGAGAGTTCCTCTGTGAGAAATATGGAATCGACGGCTCGTCTCTTCATCAACAAAGAGGTTCGCAACATGGACACTTTCGTCCCCAGGAAGATCTTCGCCTTCGGCAGCGTTGTGCTGCATGCGGATTCCACCGGACATCTAGGCCGCGTTGAGAGCTTCGCCCCTGATCAAGAGGTCAGATTTGGAAACTTAGAGTTCTTCGTCGACTCTTGAGACGACCTCTCACTAATAGGGCTCACGGCTGTGCCTGTAGCTCCCGGGGCCTCAGAGGCCTTGACCTCGAGCCCTTTCTTCGGACATGCCAATGGGGTCTCGCATGGAGGTAGTTCGATCTCTCATCTTGGTCTGACCATCAAGCCATGTGACCGAACATGTGTTCCTGCCGAACACTCCCCATGGGTGGGCCTCACAGGGGTTGACTCCACGAGTTTCGAAAAGCTGGACCTGATCGGGCCCTCAGCGATTGACAAAGTCTTGGAGCAATTCTTGTCGATAAGGATCACCGACGATCCAGCCCCAATCTACACCCGACCCGGTTATAGTTCGGGCAGGGACGAATTTTTCGACCCACCCACCACCCACTTAATTGCCACTGTCGAAGACATAACCGATGTACTAGACTATGCCTCCGAGGAGGCAGAATACATGGACAAAGAGGACCGTGCTCCCACCCCCGTCAATACCGGGAGATGGGACGCCACTTCTACATACGATATTTACATGGTGGACACTCCTGCACCAATGGCGACAACACGCCTCACAACAGCAATGATAGATCGGGTGATGCGCCATCAAGGCGCCGGAAAATCGCATAAGCAGTCCAAAAGAAAACAAGGAAGAAGAGCTATTATTAGCAACAGGGAAGATAATGCCCCCGCCGATCATACCAATCCCGACATCCTCGAGCACCCGTTTGAGGGTCCGGAAGAGCCTGAGGATCAAAGCGACCCCGATACCGCCAATGACCTCGAGGGCGACAATTACCTTCCCCCTGTCGAGGAGGAAGTTATATCGGAAGCCGATAACTTGTACATCCCTGATAACCTCAAAGACCAAGAAGAAATCAGGTAGCGGCTCATAGCAATGGCTAGCAGCCTAAAGGCCAAAGAGTGGCAACTCAAAGCCGAACAGGCTGACCTCAATGATCGATGGACGAAAGTCCTCTCAGCCATGGAAGTATACGACACTGGTCTGTCCAACCAGCCCAAAAGCTACCCTCGGAGAAGACTGCTGCCACAATTCGACGAGGAGCTCACTCACACTCCGTCTCCGCATCATACCCCATATGATAAGCTAGTCCACCCTCCCCGTGGGCGTGACAGAGCGGTCAATGACACCTGTTATGTACCGGCGATGCCCCGAAGACAGGGTAAGGAGCCATTCGAACACAATGACAGGTTTGACCTGCACGATGACCTAGATCACAGAGCAGGTCGTACAAGATCCATCTAGGATCCAGAGATCACTCACCGGATAGACGGGGAGAGTATAGACCATGGTTCAACCAAAACCACAGAGTCTGGGAAAGCGACCAGTCCCATACAAATGCCAACTACAGGCATGACATAGCGTGGGTCAGAGGCGCCGCTCACCCACCGTGCTTCACAGACGAGGTAATGCGGCATCAGTTTCCCGAAGGGCTTAAACCTGTGAATATAGAATAGTATGACGGGACCACTTACCCAACTATATGGATTGAGGACTTCCTCCTCCATATCCACACGGCATGAGGAGATGATCTCCATGCCATCAAATACCTACCTCTTAAGCTTAAGCGGCCAGCTCGGCACTGGCTAAATAGCCTCCCCGAAAACTCCAAAGGATGCTGGGAAGACCTGGAGGACGCGTTCCGCTCTAACTTCCAGGGACATATGTCCGACCACCGGACTCTTCCGATCTCAGTAACGTCGCTCAGAATCCCAGCGAATCCGCCCAACAGTTCTGGAATCGGTTCTTGACTAAGAAGAACCAAATCGTCGACTGTTCGGATGCTGAGGCCAGAGCCTCCTTCCAGCACAATATTCAGGATGAATAACTGGGCTGCCAGCTAGGCCAGGACAAACCTCGAACTATGTCCTCCCTTACCTCCCTCATGAGCCGCTTTTGCGCGGGCGAGGATAACTGGCTGGCTAGAAGCAGCCACAATTCTGAAGATCTCGTGGCACCTGAAGCCCAGGATAGCAACTCCAAGCCAAAGCGCAATAAGAATAAGCGCCGGCACAATAGTAATGATGTCAATGACACGGCGGTTAATGACGAATTCCGCAATTCCCGACCTAGGCAACGGAAGAAGCCCCCTAAAGGAAATCATGACGGACCCACTCAGCTGGAAAAGATTATGGAAAGGCCTTGCCAGATCCATGGGACTCCGGAAAAGCCCGCCAATCACACACTGCAATTGTTGGGTGTTTAAGTAGGCCGGCAAGATACCGCCCGAGGACCAAGGCAAGAGCTCTTGTAGCGAGGATGAGGATGAACCTCGGGGTCCAATTGGTGTCGGACAAAAGAAATTCCCTCCCGAAGTCAAAACGGTGAATATGATATACGCCACCCACATACCTAAGAAGGAGAGGAAGCTGGCCCTTCGGGAGTGGAGCCCGTAGCTCTGAAGTATAACCCATGGTTAGCATACCCGATCAGCTTTGACCGACGCGGTCACCCGACCAGTATACGTCATGGGGGCTCGGCTGCCCTCGTCCTAGACTCCATTATAGATGGGTATCACCTCACTAAATTCCTAATGGACGGAGGAAGTAGCCTCAATCTGATTTATTCAGACACGGTGAAAAAGATGGGTATAGATCCGTCAAGGATCAAACCCAGCAGCACTACCTTCAAGGGAGTGATCGCAGGCGTTGAGGCCTGATGTACGGGTTTTGTAACCCTGGAAGTTGTGTTCGGCTCGCCCGATAACTTCTGCAACAAAGACTTGATCTTTGACATTGTGCCCTTCCGCAGCGGCTATCACGCACTGCTTGGCCAGACGACATTCGCTCATTTCAACGCAGTCCCGCATTACGCATACCTCAAGCTCAAGATGTCGGGCCCCGAAGGGGGTCATCACTACTAATGGAAATACAGAGCTTTCCCTTAGAACTGTGGAACATGCGCTAGCACTGGCAGCCAAATTCAGCTACAAAGATGACCGACAAGTTTCGGCATTCGCCCTAAAGGCACGAAAGGCTGGGAAGTGAGTTCGAATAAAAACCGAAAACTCGGATCCTCCCTCCTCCCATCAATAGGGACTCGGCCCCACCGCACAATCCTAAGACTAGGAAAGTACGTGCCAAGGAGGCATAACTTCGCACTTAATATTCCATGGTAACGGTGGGGAAATATAAGATGGGTGTTCGGCTAGCTCGAACTTCTGCCCTCAATGTGTCTTCGGACAAAACGTAGGCCACACTAAAAGCATGCCCATGGCGTAAATCTCATCTACAAATTCGGCAACTTCTCAAGCATTCATTTGCAAGTTCCGTTCACCGAACACTATCACCCATCAAGGTACATCTAAAAGCAGGAGTCAACTAGCAATAGGGCATATCGAGGACGTCTGGTTACCAATTAAGGAACCCTTATACAACAACTCCTGTATGATTTTGTTTCTCATTTTCTTTCGCATACCTATACACAGATGCTTTGGCAATCCGAGTTATAAGAGTTGTTGAGAAAAGGCAAAGATTGCATGCTGCAACTTCGCCTCATTTGTCCTGTTTTCGGTGCATATTTTTCCTTTCTCCCTCTTCTCGTGAATCTGTTTGGTACGACACGAGGCCACCGGCTAATATACTGGGGGCTTGCGCTCAAATACAAAAATCGCCCTGTTTACTATGTGTTCGGCGTCTTGGCGTTCACTTTATATGCATCGGTTTTGAACTATGTCTTTGGTCAATAAGTTGGGTTGCCCGGCTCTTGTGCTTGCCCCTTTACGTTCCACTCGTTCGGCTAAACGGGCAAAGGGAGCACCCCTGCGATTGTGCTTCCGGATAGTCTGGTCAAGCACCTCAGGGGAGAAAGCCGAAAACAGACTATCATAGTATGCACAATCTGATCTGTGAACCCCAAGCTAGAAGTGTTGTACTTCAATCGTCGCACGCAGTTATACTGTGTTGTACGAGGAACCTCCCATTCATGCAGAAATTATGATGCTGACTTCGGCCACGGTTCGTCCGAACATCACAACACTCTGGTAGCTAATCCTACGCTTCTCGTAATCCTTTTTGCACCCCTCTGGCTAAGTGAAAGAAATAAAGCACTATAGTCTGATTGCCTAGTCTACCGGACTATACCGCCTTCGGGTTCTGATACTACGGTTAAGGGACATAGTGCATTGGCATAGACACCCTATGTAGTATCTACGTGGGGGCTGAAGCTGACGACTCACATCTTTTAGTACTAAGCAGCCACATTGGAGTTATAAAGGAATGGGAAACCATATGAGAGAGGATACTACTATCTTTAAAAGTTATCACGAGTCTTCGGACACATTACAAGCTCATTCAGATAATTTTTCACCCGAACACTACGACGCTATCACCCGCGCACTCTCCATTACTCCATCAAGGTAAATCTTGGGGTGTCAGTGCTCCTTTCTGGGTGGCGGCGGTTCGTTGGCGACCTTCATTGGATTGAGACCCGGCCAGTGCAATTTGGCCTTGGCAAGGGCCATCCGGACTCCTTCGATGCAGGAGGAGTGCTTGACGGCGTTGAGACAGGGCGTGGCAGCAATCAGTCACTGCACTAGGACAAAGTAACTGCATGGGAGTGACTCGCCAGGCCATAAGCAGATGCAGAGGTCCTTCATGGCCGGCTTCGCCATCTGGTGTAGCTCCATCAGCTGTTTCAGCTGCTCCACCAGCAGAGGAGGATGCTCGGGGGGCTCCAAACTGTGCCCAGAACGTCCGAGCTTCGTCTTTCTCTCCCTGCGAGGCGAGCAACTGATTGGCGGCCGCCACGCTCTTTTGGAGATCAGCGGATGCGCCTGAGGATCGCCACACCCAGGTTAGCAATTCGAATCTGCTATCCCTGAATATGCACTTTAGGGAGTATGGCTTACCATCAACTATCTCCTTGGCTTGGCGATCTTGTTCCTCGAAGAACCGTCTGTCCACCCGCTCCTTCTAGAGATCGGACTTCATGGTGGATAGTTCGGCTGAGATCGCCTTATTCTTTTGCTCCAAGGCCTCGCACTTGTTGCTAGCGTCCTTGTGCTCATCTTGTATCTCTGCCACACGAGCCTGGTGCTTATCACTGGTGGCTCGTAGGGCGGAGAGTGTGGTGGCCGCTTCTTTGGCTGCCGCCTTCTCCATGGCTGCTTCGTCTTTGGCATGTTGAAGCTCGGCCTTGAGCTTTTCGATCTCTTTCGACGAAGATGCAACACAATAAAACCTTATATAAAAGGAATCTGCATTGATAGTATTTGGGGAAAAGTATTCAGATTTTCGGACTTACCCTGTGCCTCGTCAAACATCTTGTTGAGGGCTTCCACCTCATCCTCGGAGCGCTTGAGCTTCTGATGTAGCTCGTCCAGCTCAGCACCATTTTTGGTCACCGCGGATGACGAGCCTACAGTACACACACAATGCATACATTATATCGGCACTCAGTTTCCGAATAATTGATATGACCCCTAGGTGAGTTTGTTCACCTCACCTAGAACTCGGGGGCTGCCATGTATACAATACGACTAAATAAAAATCTTAGCAAAAACATCAGGAGACTTACTTGAAAGCCCGCAAGGAGACCTTTGAAGGCCTCCTTCAGTCCGCTGTCAACGGACTGGACGCTTTGTTGTATCGCACCCATAAGGGTGCGGTGATCCTGGGGGATGGAGGTGCTCGAAAGAGCCTCCCCCATGGCCAACCACTTGTTGGTCGACGGTGCCGGGAATGATCGGATATCTCAATCACCCACCAAGGATTGGACTGGTGCCTCCAGAGGTACAACGCGCTCCATATATGTCCTTGGAGGGGATTGATTGCCAGTCCGGCGGCCCCTTGGTCTTCGGCAGCCGAGGCATTAGCCTAGGCCACGGTGCTTCCCCCCTCGCCCCGTGTGTTTGCCTCCATTGGAGTAGGCTGAGATGACACCTCCATGACGTCCTTCGTGGCGCCTGGAGTGGTGGGGTGCAATGCATCCCCGCTCTCTGCCAGTTCGGCGGGGGTCTCCCCATACGATATTAGCTGGGTGGGGATAATGCGTGGGGGGCTGTTGAACCAATAACCTGCGTGTTAGAAATCTCTGGATCTACTAGCTATAGGTAGAAGGGTCTTCGGATCCTAACCTGGATGGAGGGGGCTTCACACTAAGGCTCCTTCATGGAACCTCCTCAGGATCTTCAGACGCGGAGCTCAAGTCCGAGCTGTCGTCGAACAAGGCCATCCGCACTTGCCATGCCCTCTTTGGGGCAGGAGAAGTTGCCTGCCCCGGGGCGTCCGAAGATGCCGCTCTCTTCTTGGCGCGGGGGAAATTGCCCCCCTTGCTCTCGACATCCTCCTCCTCTTCTTCCTCCTCTTCAGACTCCTCTTGATTTGAGGAGGCAGGGGTGTCTTCGGATGTAGCACCAGGATGGTCCTTGATGCAAAGGCCAGCCTAACCTGGTTTTGTCTTCTTCTCCTTCTTCATGGGAGCCTCGTGAGGCTTCTCCACAAGCATCCTGGCTAGCTGCCCGGTCCTCTCGTCTTCGGGCCGAGGAGCTGGACTGCTGATGTTGATGGCTTTCTTCAGCCATCTTTGCATAAACAAATCAGACGCACGGTTATGGATCTTCTATCTAATATGGCTGACCAAGCTAGGGTGTATCGTACCTCGGAATAAGTCTTGGTGGCGTGTAGGCCCTTGTCCCCCTCCTCGGCTGGCCAACTCTTCATTGATTTGAAGATCGCCTTCCACAGCTTCTCCCGCGTAGTGCAGAAGAGGTTCCGTACTGTGGGCTCGGCTTCGAGTTTTTGAGCTCATAGGGGAGTGTCCTGGCGCTGGCAGGGGAGGATGCATCTTCGGAGCATCACCTGGACCACATCGGGAAGCTTGGTGCCGTCCTCGACCCAGGAGCAGATGCACTTCTACAGATCGGTCACCTCCTTGCTCGATCCCCAGACGAGGCCCTTTTCGAGCCATGAAGTCAGTCCGGTCAGGGGACCGGATCTGAATGCGGCGGCGGGGTGCTGAACTTGTTATTTTAGTTCGGTGACATATAACCACTCCTTTTGCCACCCCTTGATGGTGTCGATGAGGGTGCCGGACAGCCACGTTATGCAGGTGAGTTTACCAATGACAGTCCTACCGCAGTCGGCGTGCTTGCCGCCGACGCACTTTGGCTTGATGTTGAAGACCTGCAGCCAGAGCCCGAAGTGCAGCTCGATATGCGGGAAGGCCTCGCAGACGAGGATGAAGGCTAAGAGGTGCCTGATGGAGTTTGGCGGGAGGTCGTGGAAGTCGAGGTCGTAGAAGAACATTAACCCCCTGATGAAGGGGTGGAATGGGAAGCTCAACCCCCTGATGAAGTGGGGGATAAACACCACCCGTTAGCCTGGCTTGGGGGTGGGGATCACTTGGCCCTCCTCTGCCGCGCGATGAGGGATGTTGGTGGGGAGGTAACCAGCCTTCTTGAGGTTGAGTATGTCTTGATTGGTGACCATGGAAGCTTCTCACTGGCCATTGGAGCCTGCCATTGCTGAGCTTGAGAGCAGGGATGGATAAACCTAGATCTATGCTCTGGAGGCGCAAGGGAATAGGAGGCGGAGAAGTCGAATGGATAGCATGAAAGGCCTTTGGGGTTTCTTTCTCCTTTTACGAGGTCTGCCGATTCGGGCTCCCCTTGCTGCGCCATGAATCCCTCCGCTTCCCAAGACGCGCGAGCTGTTGCGTGCACGTGTTTGAGTATATCCTGTATAAAACGGGACATGATCAACATGTTGATAGATGCGTGGATGGAACGGCCTCAAACCGCGCATCAAGTGCCTGTAACTGGCCTATCGGTCTTGGTGGGTTGTGACCTTTCGTCAGAGAGGTCATCAGGAAATATTACCTTTTCCCCCCTGAAATTTGGCCTTCAAAGCCAACTTATCTCACAGAATTTGGACGTGCCACTATGTCGAAAACTACTTATCATCGGAGGCTGAACTATGGTTCGGCGGGAAGGAACTCACCTTGCAAGCCGAAGACTCTGTTCGCAAAGAAATTGGAGCTGAAGACCCTTGGTGTTGGAGGCAAGTTCGGGGGCTACTGAGGGAGTCCCGGATTAGGGGGTCCTCGTATAGCTGACCTGTTGTTTATGGGCCGGACTATATGGGTTACTTGCCGAACACTAGATGATTTGAAGGCCCAGTTTCTAGGATAGAAGATTCGAGGAGCACGGCTTGCGCTCCATGTTTGATGTAGTAAATAGGCATGTTTATCTCTTCGTCATGTACCTGACCATGTGTAAACCCTAGGCCTCATCGGCAGCTACATAAGCTGGAGGGTTTTAGGGTATAGACAAAGAACAACTCATCTACGGTTAGACATACGATCTCAAAGTATATCAACTCTGTAACCCCTTACAACATCAATACAATCAAGTAGGACGTAGACTATTACCTCCATTGGAGGGCCCGAACCTGGGTAAACTCGCGCCCTCTTCGTCTCCTGTTACCGTCGATCCTAGTCTCACAGTTCGGGACCCCATACCCGAGATCCGCCAGTTTTGACACCAACAACCATCTGTTGACGTATAACCTCCCACCCTGAACCTGAGCCACGTAAAGCGGGTATCCTGGTTTTTCCTAGATGAGAAGGCTTTTCTCTCTGGCCAGCACATCATCATGAAGTCTCCTTAGATCATTGTTTAGTATATCCTCTAGCGCTTTCTGAGGTAGGATCGGGTGGCCGACGACATGGAAATGCTCCGCACCTACGACATGTATTCTGCCTACCTCCCGGGGCTTCAGAGGCGGCTGGCAGCTTGAAGTAGCTCTCGCGCCTTTAGAGCCTTTCCTGACCGGTCTCTTCCTTTGCTTCTTGACGGGTGGAGGTAGTGATCCCACCATACCATCCCTTACCAACTAATGTCATCGGGCTAAGTAGTGGACGACCCTCATGTTGTTCTTGCTAGGTAGAGGTGGCATCTGAAGGTGTCTCCTATGAGGATCACATGAAGAGAGAATTTTCGCAATCAGCCTTATGAGGTTCCGACTCCGGCAAATTAGGCAGCATCAAGTCATCTCCATGCTCATAGCCTGAGTCGGAGTCTCGAGCATCGTCATAGGCTGTATTGATATACTGGTTAGGTTCATCCTCCTCCTCCTCCATGACATCATCAACATTTGCTTGTTTGACGGGGGCGATGACATCTCACACTAATGGAGGCTCTCCCTCTCGTCGTTCGCTATCACCCGCCACGACAATTGAAAGTAATTGGGTAGGTGGGGTGGTGTTCATACCTTGTTGAGGAGCTGTAGTTGGTGTGCTACTGGGTGCCTTGACACGAAGAAGAGTCTTCGGCCAAGGCAAGAACCAGCTCTTGCATGCGCCAATCCATTTAGAGGTCTTGTCATCATCGACTAGTACCGGAGGAGGCAAATCCTCAAAGCACGCTTGGATATTGGCCATGCAAACTTTGAAGATGCTATGGTGCATTTGTCTATTGTGTAACATGCGGTACTTTGGCTTCACGAGCGTTGCCTTTCCCAAGTCCACCTTCTGGCCATTGATGTTGTACAGTAGGGTGCACGGGGTTTCGTCGGCCTACGAAGACATGTCTGCGACGTCAAACATTCGAAAGGCAACTGAAATGGAAGACTATAGATATGCTAATCAAGAGGGTTTGAGACGTAGTTACCGTGAGGGCATCGAGCTCAGACAAAGACAAAGCCCCGCCGAGCAGGCCAAACATGGAGGATGGGCTGCTATGAATAGGAGCGGGACCAGGTACGGGAGCATGTGAAGTGGCATGAGCAGGTGTTGGTGGTGCGATGTTCACCGAATTGCTCCCGACGTAGCTGGGAAGGGGAAAGTCCGCTGGCCCTTTATCTGGATTTTTCTTCGTCCGTTAGGAAAATGCTAGAATAAAGCTGGTAATGGAAGATGTGAAGTCAGCCGTGACGCCAGCTACCGCTGCAGTGGCCCTTGCATCGACTATCTTTTCCAACTCTACTTTGGTCTCATCTTTGGACTTATTGAGCGCAAGCGCGACCTTCTCATCGATGATCTGTTGAGTAAGCAATCATCTCTGCCTTCTTTCCTCCGTCTTCTCGTGGTAGCACGTCTTCCACAAGGCGGCGTCTCCGACATCGTGCACACGTCCATATGATGGTGGTTTGTCCTCTGACACCTTTTTCAGTATGTCCAGGGCCCGGTTGAAAGGGATATTGCACTTGGGCCTTGCCGACGACTAAGAAGACTCGTCGCTTTCGGCTACCTTTTGGTGCTGCTCTTTCTGCAAAAGGAACGTGGATGGTTTACAAATGTGACAAAACTTGTTGTCAAATTGATTGGAAGCTAATATAAGGTGGTAATATAACAATTACCAATAGTCTCATGAACTCCCTCGTGTTCGGGTCCGTGTAAAAGATTTTCTTGATGGGGTCCCACTTGTACAGGGCCCTGATCCAGTCACGCTCCTACAAGTCAGTGAACTCCGCCAAGGGATCTGGGATTCCGTGAATTTCACGTTCGGCATCCTCCTTGGCCCATACACGCCTCTTCCCCTCATAATCATGGATTCCGAGGCAGTGAGGAGGCGTGCTCCTGGCCTGTAGCGCCTTCAATTTTCTTGGAGTTTTTCTTGACTTCTTCTTTAGCGCAAGTTTCCTTGAATTTTTTGAAGTCCTCTTCCGTTAGTGTCGAATTGTTAGCATGAATCTTGGACCACGGTTCATTCTTCGCTATTGCTTTTTTCACCCGTACTTTCCAAACGGATAAGTCATTGGTGAACATCATCATCGCCTTGTTGTTTATCTTCATCATGGGTTCGTCCTTCCACGAAAGTTTGCTTTCAGTCCGCCCGGGGAACAAGAACCTATTGTGCAACTTCGTTAGGAGCATTTGCTCCATATGTTGTATATTCTTTAACTTTTCGTCGTTGATGTTGGCGGTTGTTGGAAATATGCCCTAGAGGCAATAATCAATTGGTTATTATCATATTTCCTTGTTCATGATAATCGTTTATTATCCATGCTATAATTGTATTGATCGGAAACTCACATACATGTGTGGATACATAGACAACACCATGTCCCTAGTATGCCTATAATAGACTAGCTCGTTGATCAAATATGGTCAAGGTTTCCTAGCCATGGACATGAGATGTCATTTGATAACGGGATCACATCATTAGGAGAATGATTTGATGGACAAGACCCAAACTATAAACATAGCATATGATCGTGTCAGTTTATTGCTACAGTTTTCTGCATGTCAAGTATGTGTTCCTATGAGCATGAGATCATGCAACTCACTAACACCGAAGGATTACCTTGTGTGTATCAAACATCGGAACGTAACCGGTTGACTATAAAGGTGCTCTACAGGTATCTTCGAGGGTGTCTGTTGGGTTGGCATGGATCAAGACTGAGATTTGTTGCTCCGTGTGACGAAGAGGTATCTCAGGGCCCACTCGATAATACAACATCACAATAAGCCTTGCAAGCAATGTGACTAAGTGTTAGCCATGGGATATTGTGTTACGGAATGAGTAAATAGACTTGTTGACAGGAGATTGAAATAGGTATGGAGATACCGACGATCGAATCTCGGGCAAGTAACATACCGAAGAACAAAGGGAACATCATACGGGATTAACAAAATCCTTGACATAGAGGTTAGACCGATAAAGATCTTCATAGAATATGTAGGAATCAATTTGGACATCCAGGTCCCTCTATTGGTTATTGACCATAGAGGTGTCTCGGTCATGTCTACATAGTTCTCGAACCCCCAGGGTCTGCACACTTAAGGTTTGGTGACGTTTCGGTAGTATAGAGTTATGTATGGTGGTGAATGAAGGTTGTTCGGAATCCCGGATGAGATCCCGCACATCACGTGGAGCTCCGGAATGCTTCGGAGGTAAAGATTGATATATAAGAAGTCCTGTTTTGGTCACCGGAAAAGTTTTGGGCTCATCGGTAGTGTACCGGGAGTGTCGGGAGGGTACCGGGGACCATCGGGAGGGGTATTTCGACCCAAGAGGCTACATCGGCTGTGGACGGAGGAATACCAGCCCTTAGGTGGGCTGGCCGAAGTCCCATAGAAGGCCCATGCGGCTAGGGTAGAAAACCCAAGGTGGAAAGAAGGCCAAAGTGGGAAAAAGGAAGGAGTCCTAATCCTACTAGGAGTGGAGGAGGAGGACTCCTCCCTCCCAGTTTGGCCGAAGCAAAGGGCTGGAACCTTGTGGGACAAGCCTCCTCCTCCCCTCCTCCTATATATACTAGAGGTTTGAGGGTTTTTTGGACACAAAAAACAGCCACGCGCTACCTCTCCTCTAGATCGCAGTTTCTCCTCTAGATCGGTTTTCAGCGGTGCTTAGGCGAAGCCCTGCTGGAATAGCTCCACCACCATCGCCGCAATGCCGTCATGCTGCCGGAGAAATCTTCTACTTCTCCACTCCCTCTTGATAGATCAAGAAGGCAGAGATTGTCATCGAGCTGTACGTGTGCTGAACGCGGAGGTGTCGTCCGTTCGGCACTAGAACGGAAGGACCGTGATCAGGATCGCGAGACGATTCGTGATTTGATAACAGGACGGATCGTGATGGGATCGCGGGACGGATTGTGATTGGATTGCGAGAAGGATTGGGATGGGATCACAGGACACTCGGCAATTTGGATAGTGAAGACGTTCGACTACATCAACCGTGTTTGTTAACGCTTCCCTCTTAGCGATCTACAAGGGTATGTAGATCCACTCTCCCTCTCCTAGATGCTCCTCACCATGGATAGATCTTGCGTGTGCGTAGGAATTTTTTTGTTTCCGATGCAACGTTTCCCAACAGCAGTTTCCCTGAGGATGCATCCTAGTTGATTGTCGTAGCACGCACGTGCTTCCTTAGGCGCCATTGGGTCTAATTTCTTGGGGTGCATCGCCGTGACCACAATTTTTCCAATTCCGAGCTCGTTTGGTTTTCATGCCCTCTTCGGCTTCGGTCCTTCACCGGTCTCGGGGGTGGTGTCGGTGCCGGTGGTGCCAGTGTCGGTGCCGGTTTTGGTGTTGGTGTCGGGGTTGTTGGTGCCACTCCACCCTGTACTCGAAACTAGTGTTTGTCTAGGTAATTGAAATAATTATTTGCTGCCTCGATGGGGTCTTCTTCGAGGCATACCAGAACCCCCAGATTCCGCATGGTCAGACATATTTCCTACGATTATCTAAGTATTCTAGTTCAATTCTAGGCCGAATAAAATGAATAATGAAAATAAGAAAGGGGCCTATATTTGGTCGGAATGTTGATTCCTTCCCCTTTCGGCAAATCCCGGGCACTCCATATGTCCTAGTTTCTAGAACAAGTCATCCCGAGAAGCACGGAAATTTTCGGCATGACCTTTGCTAAAAAGTGGACATATGAAGCGCCTGAAATTTGTCGGAACGGAAATAAATCAACATTCCGGCAAAATATAGGCCACTCGGATATTCTTCAATGATTGTCCAATAGGAAACAATTACTTTAACTAAGTTATTGAAAAGAAAAACAATTATATTTTTTGTTTCCTAAAAAATATTAGCTAATTAACATGTAAAAAATTCTATTTATATTCTACTTAACACCTAAAAACAGTAGCTAATTAACACCTAAAAACAGTAGATAATTAACACCTAAAAACAGTAGATACTTAACTATTATGTTTATATGCTAATTAATACCTAAAAATAATAGCTAATTAACACCTAAAAACAATAGCTAATTAACAAGTGTTTACATGCTAATTAACACCTAAAACAGTAGCTAATTAACACCTAGGGTTATATGCTAACTAAGTTATTGTTTCGTAAAAAATCCCAGGGTTCATATGAGCACCTATGGTTCATATCAACACCTAGGTAGCAGAGAGAGAGAGATCAAGAGAGAGAGAGGAGGGAGGGGAGAGGCTTATGGCGGCAAGGTCGAGGGTAGACAGGGGAGAGGGCAGGCAGGGGAGATGGCGATGGTGGTCGAGGGCGGGCAGGGAAGAGGGTGGCCTCGGGCGGCGGCGGTGAGGTCGAGGGCAAGGACGGCGATGGCGGGCAGGGCGATGGCGGCGACAAAGAGGAGTGTGGTAGAGGGGGAGAGGGGGATAGTGTAGGGTACTTGGGGAAATTTTTGAGCCCGCGTGAGGTTAGCTCAAAATAGTAGTAGCGCTGGGTACGGCCTGCCGCTATAGCTAAGTTAGCAGTAGTGCTGGTCTGTATCCAGCGGTACTGCTAAGTTAGCTACTGCTAAGTTACACATAGCAGTAGCGTTGTGCCCGAATCCAGTGCTACTACTACACATAGCACTAGCGTTGTGCCCGAACCCAACGCTACTGCTAACTCTTCTTTTTTATGGTTTTCCTTTTCTAGTTTTTAGTTTTCTTTTCTTTATATTATTTTCCTTTCCTTTTATGTTTAATTTTCTTTTTCTTTTTTATTGCTTTCTCCCTTTTGTTTTAGTTTTTTGTTTTTTTCCCGACGACCTCACACATAGTCGACGAGAGCATTGATCTCCCTCCCACTACGTGAATATCACCGGAACCATGTGGTGGTAATTGAAGGGGATACGATGTATACATCATTTCATCGATAACGGTTACTTAAGTGCATACAAGAAATAGATAAATATATATAGATGATGGCTTCTCAACTGCACCGACGACGTTTCACATTGAGCTTCTTCCCATTCTTGTTCATTGTCGATTAACTGAGCCCCTCGTTATTAATTTTCCAGCACCATGGAGTAAGGTATTTCTTAGGTAATGTAGTCTTGATTCTTCTTTTCACGTATGCTTCATCATCATTGTCATATTCCCTCATCGGGTGGCCGTATTGGTCATAGTCTTCCTCGTTGGCGACTCCATCCATTCCGATGATGCTCCTTTTGCCTCTTCTCATGACAACATGGACGGGATTGGTCGGGTCAGTTATGAAGAAGCATTGTGTCACGTGCTTAGCGTGTACCCATGGCTCAAGTTTCGCAATGACGTTAACGTTCACGGTAGCACTATTCGCGTGAGGTATAGACGTGGTAGTGAAATACTTATTTTTCTTACGACGGCCTTAGCCCATCTGATACGGAACATAGTCTCATCGTGCTTTCTAGCCTAGTCCAGCTCCAAGATCTCTTTGGCCCTTCTGAAGAATCTTTCAGTTGTCTCGTTGGCGTCGATCACACATTCCATCGTCACCCCTAAGTTTTGGTAATCAATGTCCATGTTTTTGGCCTCCGTATAGAATGTGTACCCGTTGATATTGTATGCCTGATAGGACGCAAGTTTGGGCGTGGTGCCATGTGCTAAGGCGTGTATGATCAATCCGTCCGAACTGCCCTCTTCTGGGGGATTCGCAAGAATATGCTCCATGAACCAACGCATGAAAGTGGCATTGTGATCTACAGTAACTTCGTCGTCCATCTTGCGCATCCCCTGATCACGACCCTTCTTTGCGATGGTTTCTTTGTGCAGTGTCACATAATCATCTACCTCATCTAGGTGTTGTAGCACTACTAAGTTAGCCCTGTCAAATTCATCCCATCGATCCGAGTAGTCCTCGTGCAATTCCCTCCGACCGTTGTTGTGATTTTCTCCTTCGAGCCTCCCATGGTGCTTGTTAATGGGCAAACCAACAACAATGTCTCCGCCGCCTATATAATTTGTGAAAAAGGAGATGCACTCTTGGGTCAGATAACCCTGGACGATGCTCCCATCGGGACGAGACATGTTACAAACGAATCCTTTGATGACCCCATTCGTCCTATTGAATGGCATCATGTTGTGAAGGAATGTCGGTCCGAGGTCCATGATGTCGTCCATGATGTGTACACGTAGATGCACCATGATGTCACAGAACGTGGGCGAGAAGTACATCTCAAACTCACATAGTACGACAACGATCTCTTTCTGTAGCCTTTGGAGCTGCTTCACACTGACGGACTTTAGAGAGATAACGTCAAAGAAGTTGGAGAGACCAATAAGCGTGTCACGTACGTGCTTGTCCATTATCCCTCTAATGGAAACCGGGAGTATCTGCATCATCATGACGTGACAGTCATGAGACTTCATCCTGGTGAACCTTTTCTTCTTGGTGTCTAAAAATCTCCTTATCTTCCCATAGTAACCGGAACTAATTTTGATTCCCGTAAGGCACTTGATGAATTGATTGATCTCCTTCGCACTTAAGGTGAAGCAATAAGGTGGGCAATAATTCTCTTGGCCTCGCCTCCGCCTCTATCTCCATTTCCGTCTCCTTTGTCGACTTTTTACGGGGTATGTGGAGATCTCTCGTGATCTACAAATCTTCCAAGTCTTTCCTTGCCTTCGTCCCATCCTTGGTCTTCTCTGGCATGTTCATCAGTGTGCCAAGCAAGATCTCAAGGACATTCTTCGTGATATGCATTTGATCAAGGCAATGAGGAGTGTCGTGATTGTGTCGGTACTCCAAGTCCTACAAAACCCACCTTCCATACCTTCAGTAGCGACTCCGGTGCCTTTTCCATCTTTCCCGACGCGGGGCACTATTCCTAGTTATTCAACAGCTCGTTGATTTTGGTGCCGCTCCTCTTACCTGGAGGTCCTTGATGCTCAGCCAAACCATTGAATAGATCTACATGTTTTCTCCACGGGTCATCCTTCTCGAGCCATCTATGATGCCCCATGTACACGATTTTCACAGACCCACCATCTTTCGTTGACGTAAGCTGCTGAGACGTTGTATCATCCATGTACCTCGTGCATCCGCAGTATCCGTGGCACACCTGGCCTGAGGTGTACCCGTAAGTGAGATAGTCGTGCACCGTCGTCATCAGCGCGACTCCCACATAGAAACAATCTCATGTGCTGGCATCCCATATCTTGACCGGCGATTTCCCTAAAGTGTCTAGCTCCTCTTTCAGAAGCCCCATATATAGGTTAATATTATTTCCCAGTTGTTTCGGCCCTTGAATCAGCATGCTCATGTGTATGTACTTTGTCTTCATGCACTTCGATGGGGGGAGGTTGTACATCCATACAAAGACAGACCATGTGATGTGGTTGGTATTCTTGTTTCCAAACGGATTCATGCCATCGGTACTCGCACCAAGCATGATGTTCCTTGCATCTTCTCTGAAAAATCGTTAGTCGGTGTTGAATGCTACCCACTAGCTAGCATCTGTGAGGTGTCTCAGCTTTGGATCATCTCCATCGTCGGGCTTCTTCCTCTCCGCGTGCCAGCACATGGGCTTTTCTTCCTTAGGATCTATGAAATACCGCTGCAGACGGGGAGTGATCGGAAAGTACCATACAACTTTTCGAGGAGCTTTCTTTCCAGCCTTCCTATATCAAGAAGCATTGCACATTGGACAACTAGTTTTTTCCGCGTGATCCCCCCAATAAATGATGCAATTGTTGATGCATGCGTGGTATCTAATGTGCGGCGGATCAAGAGGGCAAACTATTTTCTTGGCCTCCTCGACACTCATAGGACACAGGTTCCCCACGGGTAGACCTTTATTATGTAGATACTTCAATTGCTCATCGAGGTTTTTATTGGTCCATTTGTTTTTGGCCTTCGTCTTTAGAAGTTCGAGCATGAATGTTAAGCAGGTCACCTCAGGATCACAAACGTCATACAATGGAGTCTTCGAGTCTACTTCAAGTTGCGCCAACTTGGCCTCCTCTCTAGAAGCAGCTTTGTCTCTAGTCATACTCTTGTGATGGAGGTCTTGAACATGAGGGTCCTCCATGACTAAACTTAGTATCTTATCCACCGAGTATATCCATCCATGAAAACCATACATCATTACGTGCGCCTTCAAACTGCCATGATCAAAAGGGTCCAAAATGACTCCTTCTTTGCATTTGGTACACGGACATCTAATCCCAATCCGATTATTTGCATACATGTCCATCACCGTGGAATGCAAGTATTGCTCCACCTTCCTTCCACTCACCTTCATAACTGCACGATATAATAAGCAAAATAGTTATAAACAAAATGCATACGCATGCATCAAAGTCATATAAAAATTTGGCATGACCTTGCCTACAAATAGGATATATCGAGTTTGCTCGAAATTTTCTGAAACGGAAATAAATCGACATTTCGTCGAAACATAGGCAACTCACGGGGCATGTCATTCACACAATATCCCTTCAAATCGCAAACACACATATTTCCATTCTTGAAATGCACAACTTTTTACTCACCTATATCCCGAGAGAGATTATGCACGGTTAGATCATTAGACCTTCGCGACCTATAGGAATCAGGAGTCGATGGATAAATAGCTAGCTAGATCTAGTTGTTGGGAGGAGATATGACTCTAGCTAACTAATGGAGAGGGAAGAGATGATCTAGCTAGATCTATATGTATGGAACGAGGGAGACCCAAATAAATGTGGAAGATAGATCGAGCTAGAAGAGGCCATTTATATGGAGGAGAATTATGGTGGAGGGGGGCATTAATGGAGATAGAAGAGATGTAGAAGGAAGAGAGAAGAAGGGCAATAATGGTGAAGAAGTAACTTATAGAGGGGAGAGGGGAAAGGAGGGGAGAGGGCAAAGGGGGGAGGAAAAAGGGGGATAGAGGGGGTGGGTGAAAAGTTAGCACCATCCACGATTAGTAGTAGTGTTGTATTCCACAACGCGCTACTGTTATGGGGCTTAGTAGTAGCTAGGAGCAGCGCTACTACTAAGTGGGGGCCCATAGCAGTAGCGGTTTTCTCACAGCAATCGCTACTGCTAAGATTTTAGCAGTAGCGCTTTATTGTGGGTCGCGCTGCTACTGCAACTAGTGTCATTGGGCTCGTTAGTTCCCACTTAGCAATACCGCTCTTTATATTTCCAGTGCTATTGCTAAGGCTTCACTTGTAGTGCTGCCCAAAGCCAGCGCTACTGCTAATTAGCGGCAACGCTTGCCATTTTCGAACGTACTAATGATGTCCTACCTATAACGTTTTTCCTAGTAGTGACACCGTGCAAGTTTCCTTGAAGATAGGCGCTTATGAAGACACCTTGGAGTGTGATGTGGTTCCCATGTCCGTTTGCCATCTACTCCTTGGGAGACCTTGGCAATTCGGTCGTGGCCTCATCCACAATGGGCATACCAATCACTATAGCTTTGAAATGAAGGGCAAGGAATATGTGCTTCGACCAATCTCTCCAAGTCGAGTGACTGCCGACAATCAAGCTTCATCCCATCATGGAGATAAAAGTGAGAGAGTGATCCACCTAAAAGAGAGTGAGCGCCACAAGCCAAAGTTGAGTGACTCCACGATGAGGGACATCAGAGATCTAGTTCTTTTAGCCACCAAAAGACACTTGAGGGATGTGAGTGAGAGCCCATCGACTGGTCTTCAGTATGTGCTTGCGTGCAAGGATGACATCGTACGAACTAACCATTCACAACATCTTCCTCTTGCGTCATCTTGTTTGTTGCAGGAACTTCAAGACGTTTTTCCCGATGAGCTACCTCGTGGACTACCACCAAAACAAGGGATCAAACACCACATCAACCTCATACCCGGAGGACCACTTCCAAAGAAGGCACCCTACCGCATCAATCCCGAAGAAACGAAGGAGATGCAAAGGCAAGTCTAACAACTTCTAGATAAAGGGCATGTACGTTAGAGCTTAAGTCCTTGTGTAGTCCCTGTAATACTAGTACCTAAGAAAGACGTTAGTATGCGTATGTGCTCGGATTGCCACCCTATCAATGCTATAATAGTTCGATATCGCAACCCTATTCCTCGCCTCGATGACATGCAAAATGAACTTAGCGGTGCCACCATATTTTCCAAAATTGACATGAGAAGTGGTTAGTTTCAAATACACATACAAGAGGGTGATGAGTGGAAAATGACGTTCAAAATGAAGTTTTGTCTCTATGAATGGCTAATCATGCCTATGGGCTTATCCAAAGCACCAAGTACTTTTAGGCAAGTCATGCGTCATCTCGTACGACTTCTTATTGGTTATTCCATTGTGGTATACTTTGACAGAATTATTGATTGTAGCGAGTCTCTTGACGAGCATGCTAAACATGTTAGGGAAGTATTGCAAGTTCTTAGGAGTGAACAATTGTATGCCAGCATGGAAAAATGCACTTTGGGTGTTGACAAGGTTGTTTTCCTAGGATTTGTGGTTTCTTCTAAGGGTGTTCATGTTGATGAAACTAAAATTGATGCTATTAAAACTTGGCCCACACCCACCAATTTGCAACAAGTGCATAGTTTTCTTGGACTAGCCGGCTTATACCGTCGCATTGTTAAGGATTATAGCATGATTGCATCTCCTCTACATTCTTTGACCAAAAAGAATGCACCTTTCATTTCGGTACCAACACAAGACACCGCATCCCTTGAGCTTAAAAATTTGCTTACTCCTGCACCTTTGCTTGCATTACCCGACTTTGATAACACATTTTAAGGGCATTGTGCAGCTAGTGGTAATGGCCTTGGTGGTGTGCTAATGTAAGAAAAGCGCCCAATTTCGTACTTTAGTGAGAAACTTTCCGACGCTCAACTTAACTATCCAATATATGCTTTGGTCAGAGTTTTACATGTTTGGCAGCATTATCTCCGCCCACATGAGTTTGTCATTCATACGATCATGAAACTCTCAAGTATCTTAAGGGTCAATCTAAGTTGAACAAACGTCATGCTAAAAGGAGTGAATTCATTGAGTCCTTTCCTTATGTAGTAAAATACATTAAGGGTAAAGAAAATTTTGTGGTGGATGCACTTCCCCGCAAATGCATGATAGTTACTCAACTTGAATTGAATGTCATTCATTTTGAGCATATTAAATATTTGTATGTGCATGATGTTTTCTTTGCTACTCCTTATGCTAAGTGCCAAGTGAAACCTTTTTGAGAAAACTAGTACTTGAAAGATGGCTATCTTATGCGTGCTAAAAAACTTTGTATACCCGAGTCATCCCTTCTTTTGTTGCTTTTGCAAGAAGCTCATTGTGGATCACTAATGGGTCACTTTGGACGTGACAAGACATATGCCACCCTCTCCAACAAGTACTTTTGGCCAAAGATGTTTCATGATGTTGCATGCTCACCAACCGATGCTCTACATGTTGCAAAGCTAAGTCAAAAGCTCAATCCCATGGTCTTTACATGGCTCTTCCTATACCATTTCAACCTTGGGAAGACATTAGCATAGATTTTGTGCTTCGTTTGCCACGAACTAAATATGGCCATGATTTCGTTTTTTCATTGTAGATCGGTTTTCCAAAATGGATCATTTCATTCCATGTCATAAGATCAACGATGCTTCACATGTTGCAAATCTCTTTTGTAGTGACATCTTACGACTACATGGGGTTCCCAAGACCATTGTCTCGGACTGTGACATCAAATTCCTCAGCTACTTTTGGAAGCTTCTATCCGCCAAGCTCGACATCAAGCTGTTATTCTATTCGGCCTATTGTCGATGTCAAAATTGGCGGATCTCAGGTAGGGGGTCCCGAACTGTGAGACTAGAGTCGATGGTAACATGAGACGAAGGGGACATGGATTTCCCCAGGTTCGTGCCCTCCTATGGAGGTAATACCCAATGTCCTGCTTGGTTGTATTGATAATGTGTGGGGTACAGAGTTGATCTACCTCGAGATCGAATAGCTAACCCTAGATGATGTTTTGTTCCTATACCCTAAAAACCCCGGCTTATATAGATGCATGGGATGCCTAGGGTTTACACATGGCCAGTTACATGCCGAAGAGATAAACATGCCTATGTGCTACATTAAACGTGGAGCGCAAGCCGTGCTTCCCAAAGCTTCCATCCTAGAGACTGGGCCTTTGAATCTTCCAGTGTTCGGTAAGTAGCCCACATACTCCGACCCATAAACAATAGGTCGGCTATCCGAGGACCCCCTAATCCAGGACTGTGACAGCCCAAGTGTTGCCCTACCTTTTATGGCATTGTAACCTATGTGGATCTTGTGTCATGTGATGAATGTATTGGAGTTTCTCCTTGCCATGTCATTGCGTCATGCATTCATGCATCATGCATCATATCATTCATCATCATGTCATGCATTGCATTGTGGTGTGCTTCTTGTGACCTTGTTGTGTTGGAGTGGTCTTGTGGATGTTGTGATTGTGTGGGATCAAACTTCTTCTCCCCCTCTATTATTACTTCAAACGAACCATCCTATACTCTTTTATTTCCATGACCTTTAGCAACAGATTTAACTTGCTGATAAAAATAGTTAAAAATGGTCATGAGGTAGCCAACATTATTTTGAGCTCATGTGTGTTGTTCTTGTGGTGTTTTGAGCCTTGTTAATTTGGGGTTTTCAATAAAAGGGGGCTATTTTCATAATAGTTAAATAAATACTTGCTTCACAAATCCACTTAGTAATTTATTTAAATAGCTCATAGTTTTTTTCTTGCAAAAGTAATTTTGTTCTTGTAAAAAACCTTTTATTTTCCTCTGGTTTTTTTGGTGTGGTTGTGCAGTGTGTGTGTGTGTGTGTTTGTGTGTGTGGATCTGGTGTGGCACCAGCCATAGTGTAGTGTGTGTGTTGTGTTATGTGTGAAGTGTCTGTGTTGTGTTGTGTGTGTAGTGTGTGTGTGTTAGTGTGTGTATGACAAGTGGGCCCAGGCCCCACTTATCATACACTACCCTTGTAATTGTTTTTATTGTTATATTTAGATCATTTCCATTTCTATCTATATTTACAAATATGGTCATGATATTTGTGCACATGGATATTTATAGTAAGTTTTCATTTATGGGCATGCCATGTTAATTTTGATCATGAGAATTCTGAGTTTTGCTAAAGCAAATATATGGGTATGATACATGAATTTAGGGTAGACAAATCCCAGGAATCCATTGGTGTGACTTGTTTGGGCATTTGAGCAAGTTTGACAAAATGTCATGTTATCCCAAAGTGCCATTTTGTCATTTTTGTTGTATTTAATCCAGGCATGCTATGATAATTGTGCCAACATGAATATGGTAGTCTTTGATGAGTAGAATGCCATGGTATTTGTCTTTGTCATAATAACCTTGCATATAAGTGGGAACCATGCTATAAAGTGACTACTAAAATGTTGTTGTTTTCAAACTTGCTAAATATTTCCAAGTCTGAGAATCTGGTAATATTTTTATGCCATGAAGAGTGGTTGCTATCTTGTGATATGTTGTGAATTAGCTCAAGCTCAGTGCTAGTGATTTGAAGTAGATGGTGTCTTCTACAATCCTGTTAATTTTCATGCCATAAGGCGGTCTCTATCACCATTAGTTTATGCTGTCAATTTGCTATTAGCTTAACTCAGATTCCAGAAAACTGTTATTTTCACTAAGTCCCAGAATTATGTTTCATCATGCCAACGTGTGGGCTTCATGCTTATTGATGTGTGCCTCCATTCCAGATTGTGTAGTTGGATAATTTGATAAGCATGTTATGTAGTTTCTGCAAATACCTTGTTTGTGGCTAGAGACTTCCTGTAGCTCTAGTTATTGACTGTGTTAGTTGCTATGTTGCTGTTTTGTGGCAGATTGTTTGTTTTAGTGTTTTGTGACTTGTGGGAGTTATACTCCATGGAATTGCTTAATATTTGGATCTATTGTGGTTGATTTTTCACTGCTCAACCAGTGGCTACCTTGGAATGCCAAGGAATATCCCATGGCCTTCCTTGTCTTGTGTTTTGCCTTCGTATCTTGTCGTGAGCGTAGCGTGAGAACCGTAACTCCGTTTCCTACGTTCTACATATGCATTTGTATCATTTTTGCATGATGCATCCGTATTTGCCATGTTAGTGCATGTATAAATAACTTAACATAAGATTCTGCCCAGAATTGTAAATAACCAAACTATTGCATGTGGAACATGACTAGTTTAGGATTGCCATGTTAAATTCTTCACATAAACCATGCATCATTCTTTTTTGAGCATTGCACCTTGGTTGCTTGTTTAACCTTGATGTTTATTTTGGGTAGACACAAACGTTGGACCTGAGTACGAAGATCTAGGAGAGTACCACTACGAGGATCCCGCTACTTGTCCCTCTGAAGAACCAACAGGCAAGATGATCATACCCGGATCCCGATACTATTTTCGCTTGCTAGTTGTCTCGCTCTTATCGTTACTTTTGCGCTACCTACCACTTGAATGTCCAGCCTCCTACATTGCCATGATAGCCTCTAACCCCTCCACATCCTAGCAAACCTTTGATTGGCTAAGTTACCGTTGCTCAGCCCCTCTTATAGCGTTCTTTGTTGCAAGTGCAGGTTGTATCCATGTGATAACATGGATTTGGCATATCACAATATTGTATTTTATTTAATCTAATGCACATATATATCTTGGTATTGGTGGAAGGCTTGGCCTTTTGCTAGGTGTTTTGTTTCACTGTTACCGCCATAGTTTCTTGTTACCGGTGTTATGTTTCCATACTTTGCGCTCCTAACATGCTCGGGGTTGTTATGGGGACCCCCTTGTTTATTCGGTTAAGATTAAAACTTGTCTATAAAGACCCAACTTTGGTACTACATTTGCTAAAAAACTTAATAAAATTTTCATAGGGCTTTGCAACCCCATGGATTAATCAACAACTCGGGCCAGTGTTCCTCATGAGTGTTGGTCCAAAATGTCAACCGCCGATTGCCACCAAGGGCAACTCTGTGATTGGCCTACTAGAAGTTTGGACAATCCGGTCGTGTCCTGAGAATGATATATGCGGCTCTTATCGGGTTCGTCGACACGTCGGGCGGTGGACTTGTTTTACCTTTATCAAGTGTCTTGCGTGTGGGGCTCTGACTTTCTTCGGGCTATCTCGAGGTGTTGGAATTCCTTTGGAGTTGGCTAGGATGATCGCGAGATCTGTGGTGGAGGCTATTCCCGCGGAGTGTGGTTAATTTAGGATGGACTAGTTGGAGCACCCCTACAGGGTTAAAACTTTCGGAAAGCCGTGCCCGCGGTTATGTGCCAACTTGGATATTTTTTTAACACCCGGTTATAGTTAACTTGAAGTAAACTCTAATAAAATACACGAACTGTGTGAGTAACCGTGATCATCTCTGCTCGTGAACATGATCCGAGAGAGAACACGGTGGGGTTATGATTGACGTAAGTAGGTGTTCAGGATCTCATAGAGGTCATTTCTAGATTCGATCGCTTATCATAGACCACATAATTACTTTCATGTTTCGTAAGGTTAGCCACCATAAATGCTTAGTGCTGCTGCAAACTAAACAGATACCCCTTCCCAACCTATGAGCTTGAATAGTCTCGGCACCCGGGCGCAAGATTGCTGAGTCCTCATGGCTCACAGATTACTACAACAATCCAAGTGCAGGTATAGTTGAGGTCGTGCCAGATGACATGACGAAGCTCCAGTGAGAGTATTACGAGGAGCGTGGCAGGATGTACGTGACTTATCCAGACGAGTAGCGGACCGTGGTCGTGATCTTCGAGGCTAGCAAGCCAGTGTCATTGCATCTTCTTTTTATCGTTTGTTTTCGTCCATAGCCGGACCCTGTCTTGGATTGATGCTTGAACCTTTGATGTGGAATTGTAATTTAGTATGTGGCGAGTGTAAGCCAACTCATATACTCATCTCTTCCTAAATGTATGATGTAATGATACTATACTTGCGAACGACGAGATGCGCCTCTATCCATGTCGAGGCTCCCGTGCCTTAATATGGATAGGCGCGCATGTTGGGCGTGACAAGGACTCCCTCAGTATCCCCCGAACTTGCCTCCAACGCCAAGGGTCTTGAGCTCCAATTTCTTCATGAACAAAGTCTTCGGCTTGCGAGGTGGGTTCCTCCCTGCCGAACCATAGTTCGGCCTCCGATGATAAATAGTTTTCCGCATAGTGGCATGTCCGAATATTGCAAATTGATTGGCTTTGAAGGCCAAACGTCAGGGGGGAAACAACGCTCCTCTGACGACCTCTCTGACGAAAGACTATGGCCCACCACGACCGCTAGGCTAGTTGCATACACTCGATTCGTGGTTCGATGCCATTGTAATCATCACGATCTATCAACATACCGATTGTGTCCCGTTTTATACGGGATATACTTAATCACGCGCATGCAATGACTCACACGCCTCGGGAAATTGAGGGATTCACGACACAGCAAGGAAGTTCAAATCGATAGGCCTCATAAAAAGAGGAGGAGAACCCCGAAGGCTATTCACGCTCTCCATTCGACTTCTCTGCCACTCATTCGTTTGCACCTCCAAAGCACAGATCTAGGTCTCTTCGAACCCACCTCCAAGGTCATCAATGGAGGGCTCCAATGACCAATGGGAAGCTTCCACGGTCACCGACCGGGACATATTCGACCTCAAGAAGGCCGGCTACCTCTTCGCTAACATCCCTCACTGCGCAGTGGAGGAGGGCCAAGTGATCCCCACCCCCATGCCAGGCGAAAGGGTGGTGTTCATCCTCCACTTCATCCGGAGGCTCAGTTTTCTTCTCCATCCCTTCGTCAGGGGGCTGATGTTCTTCTACGGCCTCGACTTCCACGATCTCCCGCCAAACTCCATCATGCACATCTTGGTGTTCATCCTCGTCTTCTCGGCGTTCCTGCGCATCGAGCCACATTTCAGGCTCTGGCTGCAGGTGTTCAACATCAAGCCCAAGTGCATTGGCGGCTGCTACTTCTCGAGCATGCGTTGGTTTCTCGTGAAGAGGAACAATTTGATGCAGCAAAGCAGATAAGTATTTCCCTCAGTTTTTGAGAACCAAGATATCAATCAAGTAGGAGATACAAGCGAGTTACCAATAGATGTACCTGCACAAAGAATCAAACTCTTGAACTCAACACTATAAAGGGGTTGTCAATCCCTTCACGGTTACTTGCAAGGATAAGATCTAATAGAGATAGATATAATAGGATGCTTGAACGGAAAGTAAAACTAAAAGTAAAAATAATGCAGCAAGTAGTTTTGGTATTTTTGGTTTTAGATATGAAAGTATAATATGGAAAATAGACCCGGGGGCCATAGGTTTCACTAGATGGCTTTTCTCATGATGGCAAGTATTACGGTGGGTGAACAAATTACTGTCGAGCAACTGATATAAAAGTGAAAAATTATGAAGATATCCAAGGCAATGATTATGCATATAGGCATCACGTCCGTGACAAGTAGACCGAAACGATTCTGCATCTACTAATATTACTCCACACATCGACCGACTCCTTCCTGCATCTAGAGTATTAAGTTCATGAAGAACAGAATAACACATTAACTAAGATGACATGATGTAGAGGGATAAAATCAAGCAATATGATGAAAACCCCATCATTTTACCCTTGATGGCAACAATACAATGCATGCCTCTCTACCCCTACTTTGTCACTGGGTGAGGACACCGCAAGATTGAACTCAAAACTAAGCACTTCTCCTAATGCAAGAATTACCAATCTAGTTGGCCAAACCAATCTTATAACTCGAAGAGACATGCAAAGATATGAAATCATGCATATAAGAATTCAGGAAAGACTCAAATAATACTCATGGATAATCTGAACATAAACCCACAATTCATCGGATCTCGACAAACACACCGCAAAAGAGTATTACATCAGATAGATCTCCATGAAGATCATGAAGAACATGGTATTGAGAAGCAAAGAGAGAGAAGAAGCCATCTAGCTACTATCTATGGACCCGTAGGTCTGTGCTAAACTACTCACGCATCATCGGAGGGGCAATGGAGTTGATGTAGGTGCCCTCCGTGATCCCCTCCGGCAGATTATCGAAAAAGGCTCCAAGATTGGATCTCTCGAGAACGGAGGCTTCTGGCGGCGGAAAAGTGTTTACGTGGCTCGTTCTGATAATGACGGAATATTTGGGAATTTATAGGACAAAGATTAGGGTTAGGGGAGCTGCCATGGGCCCACAAGCCTACCCGGAGCGGCCTACCCCCCTGTCCACCCCCCTAGGGCTTGTGGCCCCACGGTGGCTCCTTTGCCTTGGTTCTCAAGTCTCGTAGTTTCCTTTCATTCAGAAAAAAATCATTCTGAAGGTTTTATTTTGTTTGGACTCTGTTTAATATTCCTTATCTGCAAAACTCGAAAACAAGGAAAAAACAGAAACTGACACTAGGCTCTGGATTAATAGGTTAGTCCCAAAAATAATATAAAATAGCATATTAATGCATATAAAACATCCAAAACAGATAATATAATAGCATGGAATAATCAAAAATTATAGATACGTTGGAGACGTATTAGCATCCCCAAGCTTAATTCCTACTCGTCGTTGAGTAGGTAAATGATAAAAACATAATTTTTGATGTGGAATGCTACCTAACATATTTATCCATGTAATATTCTTTATTATGGCATGAATATTCAGACCCGTAAGATTCAAAACAATAGTCTAATATTTACATAAAAACAGTAATACTTTGACCACACTGACAAAGTAGTCATGTCCTTTCAAATAACATGGCCTTAGAAAGTTATCTCTACAAAATCATATGGTCTGGCTATGCTCCATCTTCCCCACACAAAGTATCAAAATCATGCACAAAGCCGATGAACAAGTCAAGCAATTGTTTCACACTTTTGGTGTTCTCAAACCTTTTCAAATCTCATGCAATACATGAGCCTGAGCCATGGATATAGCATTATAGGTGGAATAGAATATGGAGGAGGTCCAAGGGAAAAAGGAGAAGATAGTCTCACCTCACATCAACTAGGCGTATCAACGGGTTATGGAGATGCCCGCCAATAGATATCAATGTGAGTGAGTAGGGATTGCCATGCAACAAATGCACTTAGAGCTATAAGTGTATGGAAGGTCAAAAAGAAAACTAAGTGGTCATGCATAATAAATATCCACTAGTTATATGAAAGTGACAAAATAGGAGACTCTCTATCATGAAGATCATGGTGCTACTTTGAAGCACAAGTGTGGAAAAAGGTAGTAGCAATTGTCCCTTCTCTCTTTCTCTCTTTTTTATATTTTTATATTTTTATTTTTTGGTGGGCTTCTTTGGCCTCTTTTATTTTTTTTGGTTGGGCTTCCCTGGCCTCTTTTATTTTTTGTAAAGTCCGGATACTCATCCCAACTTGTGAGGGAGTCATAGCCTCCATCATCCTTTTCTCTCATGGGTCAATGCTCTATTAATGAAAAATCATCACACTTTTATTTACTTATAACTCAAAGAAAAAGAAATTACAACTCGATTCCTATGACAAAATATGACTCTATATGCAATATGAAGTGGTGATGCAAGTCATTGAAAAACTACATGGTGGAAGTTGCATGGCAATATATATCGGAATGGCTATGGAAATGCCATAATAGGTAGGTATGGTGGCTGTTTTGAGGAAGGAGGGTTTGGTGTACCGACGAAATTGCGCGGTACTAGAGAGGCTAGAAAAGGTGGAAGGGTGAGAGTGCGTATAATCCATGGACTCAACATTAGTCATAAAGAACTCACATACTTATTGCAAAAGTCAGACAAATCATGAGATGCATGCTCCTAGTGGAGAGGTTGGTAGGAGTTAACCATCACGCCCTCCCGACCCTCACACAAAGGTTGACAATCATTAAACAAATCATGCTCCAACTTTGTTACATAACGGTTCACCATACGTGCATGCTACAGGAATCACAAGCTTTAACACACATATCTCTTCCAATTCACAACTACTCACTAGAATGACTCTCATATTACCATCCCTATTATCTCAAAACTATATGCAAGGAATCCAACTTCTCATAGTTTCTAATGCACTTAATATGAAAGTTTTTATTATATCCCTCTTGGATGCCCATTATATTAGGACTAAATTCATAACCTAAACAAATTACCATGCTGTTTTAAGAAACTCTCAAAATAATATAAGTGAGGAACGAGAGTTCAATAATTTCTATAAAATATAACACCACCATGCTCTATAAAGATATAAGTGAAGCACTAGAGCAACATTGCCTAGCTCAAAAGATATAAGTGAAGCACATAGAGTATTCTAATAAATTCACGATTCAGCATGTCTCTCTCAAAATATGTGTGCAGAAAGTATGATTGTGGCAAACTAAAAAGCAAAGAGTCATATCATACAAGACGCTCCAAGCAAAACACATATCATGTGGTGAATAAAAATATAGCCTCAAGTAAATTTACCGATGGATTGGAGACGAAAGAGGGGATGCCTTCTGGGGCATCCCCAAGCTTAGGTTTTTTGGTATCCTTGAATATGACTTGGGGTGCCTTGGGCATACACAATATTAGGCTCTTGCCACACTTTATTCCAGAGTCCATCAGATCTTCACCCAAAACTTGAAAACTTCACAACACAAAACTCAACAGAAAACTCATGAGATCCGTTAGTATAAAAAGGTAAATCACCACTTTAGTTACTGTTGTGAACTCCTTCTTTAGTTGTATGTGTGTAATAACTACTCTATTATAACTTTTTCATGACTCATACCCCCCGATACGACCCATAGATGCATCAAAATAGCAAAACAACACAAAGAAAATAGAATTTGTGAAAAACAAAATAGTCTGTAGCAATCTGTAAACTTCGAATACTTCTGGAACTCTAAAAATTCTGAAAAATTAGAATATAAGGTAAATTTGTATATCAATCTTGTATGTGAATTTTAGATCATTTGGGTGCTCTGAAAAAGTTGGAAAATTCCTGGATTGAGCGCAAATTTTTCTGGTTTTCAGCAAGATCAAATCAACAACTAGCATAGATCACCCCAAAGATTTTACTTGGCTCAAACACTAATGAAAACACAAAAACACAATTACTACAGAATTAATAATGTGCCAAACACACCAAAATAGAAGCAACAAGCAGAAATCATGGGCATAGAAATGAGCATATCATGCAAAGTGAACATGGTAATATTGGCAAAGGATATATAATGGACAATAACCCATAGCCATTTGAGTGCCATGTAGAATAAATGATGCGGAGTATCCCATGATAACCCCCATTAAACCATCATGAACACCTCAAGCTTTGAGAGGACCCATGATGAGAGCCCGTGCACGTGCCGTTATAAATGAGGTGACATCTCTCCTTGCTCAATCACCGTTTGATCCACTCGAAACATGGTCACTACCTCAGACGGAAGTTCTCTGTATACTCAGGTGCTCAGACGAAGAACATGGAAGGAAGCATGAAGGACGTCAAGCTTCGAAGGACAGGAGGGAGCTGCGGACCAGTCCCAGCTCTCGGACTACAGACTGGCCTCGGACGACCAGACCCCGAACGACCAACACGTCTTAGACGTCAGATGCATGGAGATCGACCCCGCCTGAAGATCAGAAAAAATCCATAGCGCATGGACGTCCGACACCACCCGGACGACTGACACGCTCCAGAGCACGGACGTCCAAGCCATCCCGGATATTCAATGCCAAGGCTCCCGCTCCCGCTCCGCCACTTCCTAAGTTGTTTTTGCTAATTAGGAGTGGTTCTTCATCGACATCGCCGCACATCATCGCCCCGGATCATCACCAACCACATCTTCATTTTACATCGACCGTAAGAAAGAACGGTAACCGCGACGACACTCTTGACATATACCCTTGCCATTGCATTGTTACCCCAAGCCTATTTGCTACTTGCCTATCGATACTAGCAATTGAGTATTGCCGGGCTATGCTACTTGTGCATTTTAGTGATACATACTCCGCATAGATCCAATTGTGTGCATATATCATCATATCATCTTTTATGTTACAACATAGTACCCGCATACATAATTGCTATCTTGGTGTGCACATCCCGCATAGTGACAATCCAAATATAATTGCTAAAAAAAAGAGAAGCAAAGCTTTTAAGTAAGCAAAAAAGAACAAAAATGATAGCATCGCCAAATTTGCATATCACACTTGATCATCTTGGATCATTTGAGCGAGTGACTCGTGCCTCATACATACATAGAAAGTCGGGAATAGGAAGATGACATGTTTTGTTTCTTATAGGTTGTGCACAAGTTTGTATCATGCCTATTCTAGCAATCGTGTTAGCGTTTCTCTAGTGTTATGTAACACGGGCGTTTTTTGTGGATTCCACATTCTGTGCTCATTCCTTGGTTGCACGACCCCACTTATATATATCTGTGTGTGTGTTTCCTTGTACACTATTTGCTATTGATCTACATTGTCTTCCTTGCAAATTTATGAATCTCTTTCAACATTATTGAATCATATTCTCGAATTGCTTGAATTTTGCGCCACCATCCTAACCAAGCTACTCCATAAGCATTACTTGTGTAGGTGTGAGAAGGACGATCTTCGATACCAATTCTACTATTTTCAATTGAACATTGAGTGCTCGACTCATTTTCAACTTTTAGAATGGTACCTGGTTTTGTCTTCCCCATTCTACCACTTATATCTTCTTGAGTGCTATGGATAGGAACATCATATCGAAGACAGCCTTCGAGGAACATGACGACGACGTGAACACCCACATCACCGAGTTGCACTTCTTTCGACGTGAACAAGGCAATTACTCAAGCTCAAGATGACTTGAATAACCGCATCGAGAAACTTGCCACAACTTGCGCGAATCCAAGGCGCACACGGGAATACCTCGACACCAAGCTATCAAGCCAAATGGAGGACTTTCGGGCCTTGATGGTCAATCGCGCTCCCTCTAATTTGACTACGTCAAGATGGCGCTCAAGTCGCCACTCCTCGGATTATTCTACCGACACAACTTCTCCACGAGCACGTGTTCATCACCAAGACGAACGGTCCGTACCAAGCTCACCTCAAGTTCGTCAACGTCAAGCCACCGAGAATCCTTTCCATGGCAATGGATTGCAAGGTCACGTCTGTGCTCGAGACCGATGCTGTCAACAAGATCAAGATGCCTTCGAGCAAGAACAACATCGCCGAGAATAAGAACACCATCATCACCATGAACAATCTCTTCAAGCACATCATGCCTTGCAAGAAGCTACTCGCGCCTTGGAGGAGCATAACTGCCAAGCTCACCGCGGACAAGAAGCACTCCGGTGAGAACGACAAGCAGAAGCCGCTCGCCAAGAGGAACAACAAGACCGAGAAGAAGAAGCCGCTCGCCAAGAGGATCAACAAGAATGATGAAACGACGTGCAAGGACCTCATCAATCGCCTCAAGCACATCACATCGCGCACAATGAGGATGACCCCCAAGGCAACCACAACATCAAATCGACAACAACATTGACGCACCTCCTCCTCGTCAAGGGCATCACCAAAAAAACTACAATGACGAACAACGCTTCAGCAAGCTCAAGATCACCATGCCTAAGTTCTTCGGAAGGAAAGAACCCGAAGACTATCTTTCATGGGCACTCAAAGTTGACAAGATATTCCGTTTGCATAACTTTGAGGAAGTTAAGAAGATTTCCATGGCCTCTCTTGAGTTCCAAGACTATGTTCTCATTTGGTGGGAACAAGTGATTGAAGAAGAAAGAGAAAGAAGTAAACCTCCTATCACCACTTGGGCTTAGATGAAGGATCTTA
This sequence comes from Hordeum marinum, assembly GCA_022496015.1. Classification (NCBI taxonomy): domain Eukaryota; kingdom Viridiplantae; phylum Streptophyta; class Magnoliopsida; order Poales; family Poaceae; genus Hordeum; species Hordeum marinum. Next base: position 757,683 of record JAAAWK010001168.1, on the reverse strand, counting down.
TTGTCGGTGTTAAAACCGACAGATCTCCGGTAGGGGGTCCCGAGCTGTGAGACTAGAATCGATGGTAATAGGAGACAAGGGAGATGATGTTTACCTAGGTTCGGGCCCTCCTATGGAAGTAATACCCTACATCATCCTTGATTGTATTGATGGTGTATATGTTACAGAGTCTATCTACCTCAAGATCAAAGAGCTAAACCCTAGATGAGTTGTCCTCCTTCTACAACCTAAAACCCTCCGGCTTATATAGACGCCGAGGCTACTTGGGGTTTTACACATGGTTTGCTACACACCGCAAGGTTAAACATGCCTAATCACTACATCAAACATGGAGGACAAGCCACAATTCCCAAAGCTTCCTTCCTGGAGATAGGGACTTCAATCGATCCATAGTTCGACAAACGGCCCATATAGTCCGGCCCATCGGGAATAGGTCGGCCCATCGAGGACGCCTTAAATTAGGACTCCCTCATTCATGAGACCTTGTTTTGTGCCTACAAAATACAATCGAGATCTTTTCAAGAAACTCCAACTACTCAAGCAAGGCACCAAGTCCATAGAAGAATACTATCAAGAAAGGGAAATTGCCATGAGCCGAGATGATGTCAAGGAAGATGAGGAGGAAACAATGGAGCGCTTCTTGAATGGTCTCAACTACCAAATCAAGAAAATCACAGACTTCCAACCATACTCCAACTTACTTGAACTAGTCCATCAAGCAACCAAGGCGGAAAGTCAAGTGCAAGATGACTACAATTATTCCAAGTTCCCTTCCAAGACCTACTGATATTGGGCAAGCCCGAGGGTGGCTCGATCTTCACGAATTGGAGGTGGATTCAAGGAAGAACACGAAGAACACAAGGGGGAAACATGTAGAAATCAAAGGGGAAAACACTCTATTGGACAAGATCCACGCCAAGTACTCCTCCAATCACAAGAAATACATGAGGTGCATTAAGATCCAAGAACAACAATGGTAATAAGGATACATAGGTAGTTCACACAAAATATCTAGGAGAGATGGGACTTGAAATCCGTAGACAGATATTACCTCATAAGGGATCTTGACATCCTCGAGGGATCTTCTCCGGTCGAGGACTCCGTCTCCATGAGAGAAGTAGAGGAAGGAGCTAAGCTCATGTATGAATGAGCTATCACTTTTGTAACATCCCAATTTTATTAAATTAGGATGTTAATAGGATCATCACATATTGCATATCATTTTTTATTGAATTTGGAGTTTATGATGTTCAAGTTTATCCACTCACATAAAAAATAGAGAGAGGATAATATGAGTTCTTCAAAATATACATGAGTGGGGAAGTGTTGGACTAATAGTTGGTGTTTTTAAAGTTGCATTGAAAATTATTTTTGTTAGCCACAAGTTAATTTATTTCATTAAAAAATAATATATTTTCTAAATTACATGAGCAGGAATTAATGTTCCTTTTGTTCAAATTTTATTAATAATGATTTTATAAATTTTGTGGTTTATTTTCTTTTTCTAGTTCTGATTGAATCTATAAAAATAAAGTTTCTAAAAAAACACGCATGCACGTAGGGCCCAGCCAGGCCGAAGCGCACCAGGCCGGAGGTGCTCGCCAGCCCCAGCCTCCGCTTGACTCCAGCAGCGAGTGCTCCACCCTAGCACCGCCAGAGCCAACGATAAAAAACGGTTCGCTCGCCTCCCCACGATCTCTCTCTCTCGCTAATCTCTCTCTCGCATCCTGCAAGTGGGGCCCAACCCAATCCCATCATCCCTAACCTCCCGCGCAACCCGCACGGGATAGAACTCGCGCTCGCGCTCCCGCTCCCGAACCTACCGGCCGAAGCTCTTGGGATAGAGCTTATCCCGCAGCCCTGGCCCTCCTAGCAGCGCCTATAAATAGCCTAGAGCCTCCTCGTCCCATTCAGCTAACCCGCACCACCTCTCGCCGCTCGTAGCCGCCGCCGTTGCCACTTGGATCTCGCCGGCCGAAGGTCCTTCACCGGAGTGCCACGTCGCCGGTAAACCTCCCCTACCTCTTTTTCTTCACAAAATCGGACCCCCTCATCCGTGTGCATCTCCCTGACATGTTGTTTGGCCCTAGGAACCGCCAGAGATGCCACCCCGATAACCCGCGTCGTCAGAGTTCGCCGGAGCTCTACCACTCCCTCTGCTCCACCCGGACACCACCGCCACCCCACGTCACCATCGACCGTAGGCCCTCGCCGAGCCTCATCTTCCCTGCCTCTCCACTGACACCGGCGATCGCCGGAGCCGCCGCCATGTCCTCGCCCAGTTCCTGCCCGACCCCGTCCTCCTCTCTGTAAGCCTCGCCGCTCCTCTGTTCGTACGTTGCGTAGATTAGGATAGTTTTTTTCTTTTAGATCGAACCGGTAGGTTTAGATGTCGATTGTTTTTTTATACGCGGTTAACCGCGGTCTGTTTTAAAATAACCTTTTGGTTTTGTTTAGTTTGGTTAGTTTGTGAATGTTCATCGCATAGCTTTGGCAACGACCGTAGTCAACCAACCAGGGCTGGCCGCATCGCGCTCTAGCTCGTACGTTCATACTTTAATGTTTTCAGAAACGTTCCTGTAGCAGTTTTTTTCATATTTAATTCAAAATTTCAAACGACCTTAACGTTTTAACCGTAGATCAAAACGAGCTGAAACCAGCGGCTAAATTTTCGTCTCGAATAGCCCTAACCAGTGAACCCATCGTTGCAAACTTTTGCATTTTCAAATTTGAAATTATTTCAGATTTGAATTTAAATTTCATCAGGTCATGTCTTCCAAACGGTATACCCGTTTGAAGTGATTCTTTTTGCACCACGTCACACGAACTAAATCCTTTGCCATGAATTTTTGCCACTATATATTCTACACAATTATTTTCTATTAATCATAATTTTTCTAGGATGCCTTGTAGGAACACTAGTGCACGTCACGAATTTTGAACACTATTTATACTTTGAAAAATTTCATGCTAATGACTTGTGTTTGATTTTATTTGGCTTTTGCAAATATTTTGTTGCATGTTTTATTTGAATTGTATGAATGCTTGTTTATATGTGTTTATTTACTTTGCGATAGATTGTCCGGAGTGCGAAGCAGAGTACTACCATTCCCTAGAACTTCACTCCCAGCATGAAGGCAAGTTACATTTTGATCATACATGTTTTACCTATGGTTTATTTTTGCACACAGTCCTTTGATGTAGGAGTGCATGGTAGGAGTTTATACTTGTTGGTTTTACTATCACCCAGTAGTTCATTTGAGGTAGGTCTGAACCGTACCAACATTGTCGCCACCGTGTTATGTTACAATGCTTCACCAAAGTAGACGTGGATTGGGGAGTGTTATCACCTTGAGATGTGAGTGACAAAGTAGTAACTGGAACCAACTTTAATGAACTACCTGGGTGGAAATTGGGTTGAATGGTGGTGAAGTACAGTGGGAGCATTCATGGGAATCCATGGGAGTGCACACTAGTGGTCCGTCCACCCAGGCTCAAAGGGATCAACCTTATTTTCATGTCTATAAGCTTCCATGTGCAGCTGCAAGCCAATATGGGCTCTGGCTTAGTTGAGTAGATGGTGTGACCTCTTCCAGGATAGCCTAGTAGATGTAGATGATGTAGGTGTACCGGCCTATCCGTGGGTTAGGGGAAATGCTTTCAAAAGACTATGTGTCAATCTTCTGATCAAGGATGTGGTCGAGTCTTGTGGGGAAAAGTGCACAACCTCTGAAGAGTTAAAATCTAATCGATTAGCCGTGTCCCCGGTCATGGACAACTTGAGCTTTTAGTAGTGGAATTGTAGGGAGATCTCATCACTCTTAACTAATCAACTAGGTACCAAATTTTGGAATGATTGAGATGGGCATCATCTCAGACTTATGATATTTGTAGAAGTAGAGCAATTATTTTTGATAGGCAAAAACTAGCTTTATGCAAAAGTAAACTTAGAGCTTTCCACCAGCCAAATTGCATGTACTATGTAGGCTCGTTACACTTTATGATGTGACTAGCCGGTACATTCCATGTACTGACCTACACGACTGCAACTTATCATGTTGCAGATTTATCTGACAACGAATAAGGTGCGATACGTCATTGTTCTACACTCAACTTGCTCGTGGAGTTGATGGACTCGTTACACCTATTGCTTCCGCATGATTTTGTTTTACTTGGCCTTAGGCCACATTAATGTAATAAATACTCTTTGAGGATTCTCGATGTAATAAATGTGTGCTTGAACTCTGTTGTAAATCCTCAAGTACTGTGTGTCAGCATACCGATCCGGGGATGACACTTAAGCATAGAGACTCCGATCCCTTGAGATCGGGGTGCTACAACTTTGCTAACCCTAAAATGGAGGAGGGTGGAGTATATATAGTGCTAGCCCATGAAGGGGTAAGTGAGAGTGATACATGGCTATTTGCACGTGGCTACCCACACAGGGGCTGGATGTCCGGGCCAGGGGCTAGATGTCTGGGCCAGGGGCCAGATGTCCGGGGCTTCATGGGTGTGTCGGATGTCCGGGGCTCAGGCTCCTGGCTTCGCACGATTCGGGTATGGGTGCACCAAATTTCAGGGGATGGAGGCCAGATTTTCGGCGAGACTGCGAGCCCGGTTAATGACAGGTAGCCCCGAGAGTCTACGGAGAACTCCAGGTTCCCGAATCCATCTCTTGATCAGGGGCGAAACTTCCGACACGACCTAGATGGCCGGTCGGGTCGGCGTACAACACGATGCTGCCAAACGCGAAGATCTGTTCGGGGAGAAAAGTGCCTGTATTGCGGACCTCTTTGTTGATGACAAGGCGAGCCATCGATTCCTTGGTCGATCGTAGTGGAACTCTCAACGAAAGCACCAATGTCGGTTCAAAACCGGCGGATCTCGGGTAGGGGGTCCCGAGCTGTGAGACTAGAATCGATGGTAACAGGAGACAAGAGAGACGATGTTTACCCAGGTTCAGGCCCTCCTATGGAGGTAATACCCCACCTCCTACCGGATTCTATTGATGGTGTATAGGTTACATAGTCGATCTACCTCGAGATGAAAGAGCTAAAACCTAGATGAGTTGTCCTCGTTCTACAACTTAAAACCTCCGGCTAATACAGACACTGAGGGTACCTGGGTTTTACACATGGCCGGTTACATTCCGCAAGGATAAATATGCCTAATCGCTACATCAAACATGGAGGACAAGCCACAATTCCTGAAGCTTCCTTCCTGGAGATAGGGACTTCGATCGATCCATAGTTCAGCAAACGGCCCATACAGTCCGTCCCATAGGGAATAGGTCCCCCCCCCGAGGACCCCTTAATCCAGGACTCCCTCAGTAGCCCCTGAACTTTCCTCCAATGCCAAGGGTATTAGCTTTGGCTGCTTCCCATAATCAGAGTCTTTGGCTTGCGAGGTGAGTTCTTCCCGCTGAGTTTAGTTTCATCTCTAATGTAGTCTTCCGATGAGGGGCACATACGGACATCGTGAATAGGTCGGCCCTGAAGGCCAAGCGTCAAGGAGTAGAATAATCTTCCCTTCCGACGAAAGGTCATGGCCCACCACGACCACTAAACCAGTTACAAAAACTCGATTCGCGGTTCGAGGCCATTTTCATCAGCATGATCCATCAATGCATAGATCGTGTCCCATTTTAGATGGGATATGTTTAATCATGCACGTGCGACGACATGCACATCTCGGGAAGCAGAGGGATTCAAGGAATGGTGAAGGGAGGCCACACAGCGACAAGCCTCATAAAAAGGAGAGAAAACCCCAATGCCTAACCCTGCTTCCCAATCGCATCCTCTGCCTCCCCAACCTTCGGAGCTCAGCTCGGATCTAGGTTTTCCACCACACCTCCTCCGAGCTTATTCCATGACGGGCTCCGGTTCCAACGGCAAGTGAGAGGCTTCCACGGTCGCCGACCGGGACATCTGGGACCTTAAGGACGCCGGCTATCTCCCCGCCAACATCTTCCATCGTGCGCTAGAGAAGGGCCAGGTGATCCCCACCCCCAAGCTAGGCGAAAGGGTGGTCTTTATTCCCCACTTCATCTGAGGACTAAGCTTCCTTCTCCACTCCTTCGTCGAGGGGTTTATGTTCTTCTACGGCCTTGACTTCCACAACCTCCCATCGAACTCCTTTATGCACATATCGGCCTTCATTGTCATCTGTGAGGACTTCCTGCGAGTCGATGCACACTTTGGACTTTGTCTCAAGATATTTAATATCAAGCCGAAGTGTGTCACAGGTGAACACACGGACTGCAGCAGTGCTGTCATCGGCAAACTCTCCCGTGTCAGATGGCCATCCAGCACCTTCATCGACACTGTCAAATTATGGCAGAGAGAGTGGTTCTATGTCATCGAGCCAACGGCGGAAGGCCGAGCAGCACTGGCTGAATTCAATTCTGGACCCCCACCAGATTGACTTCGTGGATCCAAAAGGGCCTTGACTAGTGGTCGGACAATGAGGTGAACCTCCTGCAGAAGAGCATCGCCTCCATGGTCATAAACGACATCACGCTGACCAACGTGGTCCGGGTTATGATCCGGCGGCGCATCCTCCCCTGCCAGCGTCGGGATTCTCCCCCGTGGGCTCGTCGGCTCGATGATAAGCCCACAATTCGGCACCTCTTCCTCACTACACGGGTGAAGTTGTGGAAGGCGCTCTTCAAGGAGCAGAAGGATTGGCCAGCCGAGGAGGAGGATCGGGGTCTGCATGCCGACAAGCCTCCTACCGAGGTATGATATAGTTTTGTCTGTTCACTTTCATTTTCCCTAAAGAAAATCTAAAACATACTCCCGATCACCTTTGCAAAAATGGTTGAGTAAAGCCATGGGCATCGACTGCCCAGCGCCTGAGCCCGAAGACATGAGGTCTCGGCTGTTGGTGGAGATGCTCGTCGAGGCGCCTTACGAGGCGCTTGTGAAGAAAGAGAAGAAGAAGAAACCAGGCCCAGAAGGCCTGCGCATCAGGGACCAGCCAGAGGTTGTGTCCGAAGAAACCCATGCTTCCTTGAATCAAGAGGATCATGAGTATGAGGATTAAGGCGAGGGGGAGAGCGATTCCCCCTCTCAAGAAAGAGGGTGGCATTATCGGATGCCGTAAAGGAGGTACCCCCTCTTGCCCCGAAGAAAGCGCGTCAGACATAGGTAATCCTGTCTGACAATAGTTCGGACTCGAATACCGAGTCCGATGACTTCGAGAGGGTTCCACGACGGAGCCGAAGAGTCAAGCCCCTATCTCGGAGGTAAGGATCCGAATACTCCCTAGGCTGTTATTGATAGGCTTTGAGGGTTACTGACATGCGAGCATTTACTCATTATGCAGCCCACCGCGCGTCCTCCCCACTGACCAGATTTCGAACGAGGAGACCCCACCCGTTGATCTAGCAGAGAGCGGGAACGCGTCGCATCCCACCGCTCCAGGCGTCGCGAAGGACACCGCGGAGGTGTTGTCCCAGGATGCTCCTATGGATCCGGGCACCAATAGCGGGGGAGATGATATCATGGTCAAGGCTAACACCTCGGCCACCGAAGACCGGGGGGCGGGACCCCACCCGGATACTGAGGAGACCGGACATGTAGACATTCAGTCTCCTCCGAGGACCATTCTGTAGCGCACCACGGCTTCGGGGGCTCCGGTTCAATCCTTGTTTGGTGATCGGTTCGTCCGATCACCACCGACACCACCGACCAATGGGTGGTCGGTCATGGGGGAGGCTCTATCGAGCGCCTCCATCTCCGAGGAGCACTACACCCTTATGGGTGCTGTATTGCAAAGCATTTAGTCTGTCGACAACGGACTAAAGGATGCCTTCAAGGGTCTCCTGGTGGGCTTTCAAGTGAGCCACGCGACGCTTAATTTACAAAATATTAATTTCTTTATGTTATCATTGTATATATGGCAGCCTTCAAGAGCTAGCGGATCATTGTCCGAACTATGTACCAAATTATATGTTCGGAATGTTCTAACCAGCCCTCAAGAAGACCGGCCATAGAATTAGATTGACATTAGTTCGATAATTTTGAGCTTATGTAACCTAATAAGGATTTGTTTTTTGCAGGCTTCGTCATCGGTGGAGGCTGTGAATACTGCTGAACTAGGCGAGCTGAATCAGAAGCTCAAAAGCTCCGAAGACGAGCTTGATGCTCTTAACAAGAGATTCGACGAGGCACAAGGTAAGCCTTACTTAGTACCAAAAAATTGTGGTTATCCTACTATTGATGCAGTATTCCTATTCTTGATGCTTACACAGCCTCGGTGAAGGAAATGGAGAAGCTCAGGGCCGAGCTACAAAATGTGAAGCAGGAGGCTTCGATTGAGAGGGCGGCAGCCGAACAAGCGGCTTCCGCGTTGTCAACCCTAAGGGCCACCAACGACAACCACGAGGCTCAGGTGGAGGAGATCCAACAGGTGCTCAAGGATGCCGGCCACAAGTGCGAGGCCCTTGAGCAGAAAGGCAAGGATCAGGCTGCTAAACTATCCACCATGAAAGCCGAACTCCAAAAAGAGCGGGTGGGTAGGAGGTTTTTTGAAGACCAAGTTCACTAGGCGAAGGCTATAACAGATTGTAAGCCATACTTATTGCTGTGTGTCTTTGGGGATAGCAAGTTTGAGTTGCTTACCCGGGTGTGGCATTCCTCAGGCGCCTGCTCCGACCTTCACAAGAGCATGGCGGACACGAATCAGCTCTATGCTTCGCTGGGAGAAGGAACTGAAGCTCGTCTATTCTGGGCGTAGTTTGAAGCCCCCGAGCACTCTCCTCTCCTTACTAAGCAGCTGAAGCAGCTGATGGAACTGCATCGTATGGCGAAACCGGCCATGAAGGATCTCTGCATCCGGCTATGGTCCAACGAGCCAGTACCGGGCAACTACTTCGGACTGGTACAGAAGCTGGTCGGCGCCGCGCCCCGGATCGCCTCACTGAAGCGCTCCTCCTACATCAAAGGAGTTCATATGTCCTTTGAAAAGGTCAAAGTGCACAAGCCCGAGCTTGATCCGATGAAGATAGCCACTGCTCCTCCGCCTCCTGGAAAGGAACATCGGCGCCCCGAGCTGTACTTCTCTAGAGTAATGGAGGGTGCTCGGGCGATAGAGTCATAGTGTTGGAGAACATGTATGAGTAGATTGCAACGTGTCTGAAGACAATTTAACGTTTTAAGGTTGTAATTTATGATGCTTTCAATGTTTTGCGTTCCTTATTACTCCCGTGTGGCCGTTGAAATTGAAAGTTGTGAGTCATCGGCTTCAGCCCCCGTGTAGATACTACATGGGGTGTCCTTACCAATGCACTATGTCCCTTAGCCGAGCTGTTGGAACCCAAAGGTGGTGGAGTGCGGCGGACCAGGCAATCAGACCATAATGCTTTATTGCTTTCACTTAGCCGTAGGGGCGCGAAAAGGACCGCGAGGGGCTAATGACTAGCCCCCGGTGTGTTGTGATGTTTGGATTAACCGCGGCTGAGGCTAATATCACATAGTTTGTATGAAAAAAACCTCATATGACACGGGATATCCTTTGACGAGGATTCCTTTAAGCTCGGATTCATATACTGATTCTTGCATACTATGACAATCAGTTCTCGGCTTTCTCCAATGAGGTGCTTGACCAGACTAGCCTGAAACACAATCGTAGGGGCTCTCCCTTTACCCTTTTAGAAGAACGAGTGGAACGTAAAGGGGCAAGCACACGAGCCGGGCAACCCAACTTTGACCCAAGACACAGTTTGGAACCAATGCATATAAAGCAAATTCCAAGACGTCGAATGCATAATCAATTGCATGTAAGGCGATTTTTTTTAAACTTGAGCCCATGGTATATTAGCCGGTTGCATCATCATATACCGAACAGGTTCGTGAGAAGAGGGAGAAAATACTTGCCAAAAATGACAACCAGACAAAACACGTATAGTGATGTTGTATTTTTCTCAACAACTCTTTTTTACTCGGATTGCTAAAGCAACTTTTTTGAAGTATTTTGAAAGAAAAATTACACGAGTGGTTGTACCAGGGGTCTTCAATTGGTGACCTAACGTCCTCGATGTGCCCTGTCGCTTGTCTGTGCTTGCGCCTCCTCGTGAATTGTGCACCTCAATAGGTGGTATTGTTCGGCGAACGGATCTTGCAAACAAAGATCTTGAGAAGTCGTCGAAGTGTTGATAAGCTTTATGCCTTTAGCAGACCCTTGATGGTGCCTGCTATGTGTCCGAAGACATTTTAAGTGCAAAGTTGTGCTTTCTTCGACAGAACCCTAACCCTTTTTCCCCACCGCTGCCCATGGAATTTTAAGTGCAAAGTTGTGCTTTCTTCGCACATGCTTCGCTGGTCCTAGGGAAGTGCGACGGGGGGCAAGTCCCTATTTAAGGGATGAAGAGGGTTCTGCGAGCTCGGGCTGACACTATGCTCGTTTCCTAACCTTGCGTGCCTTTACGGCAGATGTCGGCGTTTGCCGATCATCGATGTAATTGAATTCGGCCGCCAGGGCAACCGCATGTTCCTCAGTTCAGAGGGAGCGCTCTGTATTGCCGTTAACAGTAATGACCGCCTTAGGGCTGGGCATCTTGAGTTTGAGGTATGCGTAGTGCGGGACGACGTTAAAGTGAGCGAACGCTTTTCGACCAAGCAGGGCATGATGGCCGCTACGGAAGGGTACAATGTCGAAGATCAAGTCTTCGCTTTGAAAGTTGTCGGGTGAGCCGAACACTACTTCCAGGCTTACGGAGCCCGTGCACCGGGCCTCGATGCCTGGAATCACTCCTTTAAAGGTAGTGTTGTTGGGTTTGATCCTTGATGGATCTATACCCATCTTTTTTCACCGTGTCTGAGTAAATCAGGTTAAGGCTACTTCCTCCGTCCATTAGGACTTTTCTAAGGTGATACCCGTCTATAATGGGGTCGAGGACGAGGGGTGCTGAACCGCCATGATGGATATTGGTCGGGTGATCACGTCGATCAAAGGTGATCGGGTACGCCGACCATGGGTTATACTTCGGAGCTACATGCTCTACAACGTAGACCTCATGAAGGGCGCACTTCCTCTCCTTGGGTATATGGGTGGCGTATATCATATTTACCGTTTTCACCTCTGGAGGGAATTTCTTTTGTCCTCCACCCACCGGACCCCGAGGTTCATCCTCATCCTCTATGCGAGGACTCTTACCTTGGTCCTCGAGCATGAGTTTGCCAGCCTGTTTGAACACCCAACAGTTACAGTGTGTATGGTTTGTCGGCTTCTCTTGAGTGCCATGGATTTGTCAAGGCCTTTCCATGATATTTTCCAGCAGGGTGCGTCCATCGCGATTGCCTTTAGGAGGCTTCTTCCGCTGCCCAGGTCGGGAATTGCGGAAGCCGGCGTTAACGGCCGTATCATCGGCATCACTATTGTTGTGTCGGCGCTTGTTCTTGTTGTGTTTTGGTTTCCCGTTGCCATCCCAAACTTTGGAGGTTCCAGGATCTTCGGAGTTGTGGCTGCATCTTGCTAGAAAGTTATCTTCGCCCGTGCAAAAGCGGGTCATGAGTGATGTAAGGGCGGACATAGTCCTAGGTTTACCCTGGCCGAGCTGGCGGGCCAACCATTCAGCCCGAATATTGTGCTAGATGGAGGCTATTGCCTCAGCGTCTGGGCAATCGACAATTCAGTTTTTCTTGGTCATGAACCGATGCGAGAATTGTGGTGCCGACTCTCCGGGCTTTTGAACAACGTTGTTCAGGTCGGAGGAATCCGGCAGCCGAACATAGGTGTCCTGGAAGTTAGATTAGAATGCATCCTCTAGGTCTTCCCAGCATCCAATGGAGTTTTCGGGGAGGCTGTGCAACAAGTGCTGAGCTGGTCCCTTGAGTTTTAGGAGGAGATTTTTCATGGCATGGAGATCGTCTCCTCGCGCCATGTGGATGTCAAGGAGGAAGTCCTCAATCCATATGGTTGGGTCCGTTGTCCCATCATACTGCTCTATGTTCAGGGGTTTAAACCCCTCTGGGAACTAGTGTTGCATCACCTCGTCCGTGAAACATAGTGGGTGGGCGGTGCTTTTGACCCAAGCTATGTCGCACCGGTATTTGGTGTCTATTCTAACCCAGTTGCGTTCCCGGTCTCTATTATTGCGGTCGAGCCAGGGCCTGTTCCCAGCCCGTCTATCGAGTGAATACCCTCTTGATCCATAGATGGATGTCGTACGATATGCTCTGTAGTCCAGGTCATGACGTAGGTCAAACCTATCGTCAGGCTCTAATGGCTCCTTTCCCCGTATTTGGGGCATCACCGGCCTATAACTGGTGTCGTCAGTCATCCTGTCTCGTCCTCGAGGAGGGCGGTCTAGCTTATCATATGGGGTGTGTTTAGGAGACGGCGTATCAGTGAGCTCGTCATCGAATTGCGGCAACAGCCTTTGACGTGGGTAACTCTTAGATTGGTCTGACAGACTAGTACCGTAGCCTTCCTCAGCTACGAGGACGCTCATCCATCGGTCATTGGGGTTATCTTATTCGGCTTTAAGCTGCCGCTCTTTTGCTTTTAGGATGCGGGCTGTTGCTATAAGATGTTGCATGAACAGTTCCTCATCTTCCATATTATCAGGGATGTCCAAGCCATCATCTTCCAGGATGTCCTCCTCCTCGACAGGGGGAAGTAGTTGTTGTCCTCAGAATCGTTGATGTCATCGGGGTCGCCCTAGTCTTCAGGCCTCTCTTAACCCTTTAGCGGGTTTTCGGGGATATCTGGATCACCGAGGTCTTCCAGGGTAACTTCGTCTCTGGTGCCAATGATAGCTTTCCTCCCCTTCTTGCCTTTTGTTCGTTTATGCGGCTTTCGGCGCCTTGATGGCGCATCGCCCGACTTGTCACCGTCGTTATGGGGCATTTTCTCGCCATTAGTGGAAGGAGTGTCCACCATGTAGACGTCGTATGTGGAGGTGGTGGCCCATCGCCCGGTGTTAATGGGGGTGGGAGCGCAACCCTCATACTCCATGTAATATGCCTCCTCGGAGGCATAATCATGCATGTCGGTTAAATCTTCTACTATGGATACCTAGTGGCTGGTGGGTGGGGCAAAAAATGTGTCCTGACCCGCCCTATGACCGATCTGAGCATAGATTAGAGTTGGATCGTCGGTAATCATCTTTGACGAGATCCGATCTAGGGCCTCGTTAAGTGTCGAGAGCTTGATTGAGTGAACTATTGGGGAACGTCGCATGGGAAACAAAAAACTTCCTACGCACACGCAAACATATCCATGGTGATGAGCATCTACGAGAGGGAGAGTGGATCTACGTACCCTTGTAGATCGCTAAGCGGGAAGCGTTAAGAAACGCGGTTGGTGTAGTCGAACATCTTCGCGATCCAAATCGCCGAGCGTCCCGCGATCCAATCACGAACCGTCCCGCGATCACATCATGATTCATCCTGCGAACTCATCACGATCTGTCTCATGATCTTGATCACTATCTGTCCCGCGAACTCATCACGATCCGTTCCGTGATCACATTACGAACCGTCTCGCGATCTCGATCACGGTCCTTCCGATCTAGCGCCGAATGGACGACACCTCCGCGTTCAGCACACGTGCAGCTTGATGACGATCTCCACCGTCTCGATCCAGCAAGAGGAGGTGGAGAGGAGAGAGAGTTCACCGGTAGCGTGACGGCGCTCCGGTGATGGTGGTGGAGCAATTCCGGCAGGGCTTCGCCTAAGCGCTGCAGAAAACCGATCTAGAGGAGAAACTATGCACCGGTGTAACGGGTAGCACGTGGCCGAAAATTCTGTCCAAAAACCACCCAATCCACTAGTATATATAGGAGGAGAGGAGAGGAGAGGCAGCCAAGGCCTTTGGGTCAGCCAAAATAGGAGGTGGAAAGCAATCCTACTTCACCTCCAATCCTAGTTGGAGTAGGATTGCCTCCTATTGGCTGATTTTCCACTTTTTGCTTTAGGACTTTCTCTCCTGCGCCATGGGCCTTTGTGGCTGTTTTCCCAGCCCACTAAGGGCTGGTTATTAATCTCCCACAGCCCATGTACCTCTTGGGGTCGAAATACCCCTCCCGGAGGCCTCCCGGTACACTACCGGCACTCCCGGTACACTACCGATGAGCCCAAAACTTTTCCGGAAACCAAACTAGGACTTCCAATATATGAATCTTTACCTCTGGACCATTCCGGAGCTCCTCGTGACGTCCAGGATCTCATCCGGGACTCCGAACAAACTTCGGTCACCACCATACATAACTCTACACTACCGAAACGTCACCGAACCTTAAGTGTGCAGACCGTGCGGGTTCGAGAACTATGTAGACATGACCGAGACACCTCTACGGTCAATAACCAATGGCGGGACCTGGACGTCCACATTGGTTCCTACATATTCTAAGAAGATCTTTATCGGTCGAACCTCTATGTCAAGGATTCAGTTAATGCCGTATAACGTTCCCTTTGTTCTTCGGTATGTTACTTGCCCGAGATTCGATCGTCGGTATCTCCATACCTAGTTCAACCTTGTTACCGGCAAGTCTCTTTACTCGTTCGGTAATACAAGATCCTACAACTAACAATTAGTCACATTGCTTGCAAGGCTTATTGTGATGTTGCATTACCGAGTGGGCCCCGAGATACCTCTCCGTCACACGGAGTAACAAATCCCAGTCTCGATCCATGCCAACTCAACAGACACCATCAAAGATACCTGTAGAGCACCTTTATAGTCACCTAGTTACATTGCGACGTTTGATACACACAAGGCACTCCTCCGATATCTGTGAGTTGCATGATCTCATGGTCATAGGAACACATAGTTGACATGCGGAAAACAGTAGCAATAAACTGACACGATCATATGCTACGTTTGTAGTTTGGGTCTTGTCCATCACATCATTCTCCTAATGATGTGACCCCATTATCAAATGACATCTCATGTCCATGGCTAGGAAACCTTAACAATCTTTTGATCAACGAGCTAGTCTATTAGAGGCATACTAGGGACATGGTTTTGTCTATGTATCCACACATGCATCTAAGTCTCCGATCAATACAATTATAGCATGGATAATAAACAATTATCATGAACAAGGAAATATGATAATAACTAATTTATTATTGCCTCTAGGGAATATTTCCAACAGTCTCCCACTTGCACTAGAGTCAATAATCTAGTTCACATCACCATGTGATTCGCATTGTTATGAATCTAACACCCAACGAGTTCTGGGTCTCGATCATGCTTTGCATGTGAGAGAGGTCTTATAGTCAACGGGTCTGTAACATTCAGATCCATGTGCACTTTGCAAATACCTATGTCAGACTGTAAACGCTGCTACCACACTCCGCTCGGTACGACTCCAAATGGCTGCTCCACTATACGTATCCAGATTGCTACTACGAGTCATCCGGATTAGTGTTAAAGCTTGTATCAACGTAACTCCTTACGACGAACTCTTTATCACCTCCATAATTGAGAAACATCTCCTCAGTGTCTTAGTTACTGAGGATAATCTTGACCGCTTTCCAGTGATCCACTCCTGGTTCACTCTTGTACCCCCTGACGGACTCATGGCAAGGCACACACAGGTACGGTACACAGCATGGCATAATATAGAGCCTATGGCTAAGGCATAGGGGACGACGTTCGTCCTTTCTCTTTCTTCTGCCATTGTCGAGCTTTGAGTCTCACTCAACTTTCACACCTTACAAATCAGGCGAGAACTCTTTATCTGACTGATCCATTTTGAACTCTTTCAAAATCTTGTCAAGGTATGCACTCATTGAAAGTCTCATCGAGCATCTTGATCTATCTCCATAGATTTTGATGCTCAACAATTAGGTAGCTTCATCCAGGTCTTCCTTTGAAAATCACTTTCCAAATGACTGTTTTATGCTTTCCAGAAACTCTACATTATTTTTGATCAACAATATGTCATCCACATATACTTATCAGAAATTCTATAGTACTCCCACTCACTTTATTGCAAATACAAGTTTCTCGTAAACTTTGTATAAACATCAAAACTTTGATCACCTCATCAAAGCGTATATTCCAACTCCAAGATGCTTGCTTCAGTCCATGGAAGGATCACCGAAGCTTGCACACCTTTTAGCATCCTTAGGCCTGACAAAACCTTCTGGTTGTATCACATACAACCTTTCCTCAAGTAAACCGTTAAGGAAACGATGTTTTGACATCCATCTACCAGATTTCATAATTGAAAACACAACAACTTCTAACATAATTCCAACAGACTTTAGCACCACTACGAGTGAGAAAGTCTCATCGTAGTCAACTCCTTGAACTTGTCACAAACATCTTTGCAACAAGTCGAGCTTTAAAAATAGTGACATTCACCATCAGTGTCTGTCTTCATTTTAAAGATCCATTTGTACTCAACGACCTGTCGTCCAACGAGCAAGTCTACCAAAGTCTACACTTGGTTTTCATACATGGATCCTATCTCGGATTTCATGGCCTCCAACCATTTGTAGGAATCCGGGCCCATCATCGCTTCTCCATAGCTCGTAGGTTCATCGTTTGTCCAACAACATGACCTCCAAGACAGGGTTGTCGTACCTCTTAGGAGCAGTAAACATCCTTGTCGACCTACGAAGTTCGATAATAACTTGATCCTGAAGCTTCATGATCATCATCATTAACTTCCTCTTCAACTAACGTAGGCTTCACAGAAACAACATCCTGCGCTGCGCTACTCTCTGGTTGAACAAAGGTTTAACAACCTCATCAAGCTCTATCTTCCTCCCACTTAATTCTTTCGAGAGAAACTTTTCCTCGAGAAAGGATCCGTTTTAGTAACAAACACTTTGCACTTGGATCTGAGATAGAAGGTTCACCCAACTGATCTTAGGGTATTCTATGAAGATGCATTTGTCCGCCTTGGGTTCGACCTCATTAGGTGAAAACATTTTCCACACAAGTGTCCTAGCCCCAAACATTAAGAAATGACAGCTTAGGTTTCTATCAAACCATAATTCACACAGTGTCATCTCAACGGATTTAGATGGTGCCCTATTTAAAGTGAATGTAGTTGTCTCTAATGCATAACCCCAAAATTATAGTAGAAAACGATAAGAGACATCATAGCACGCACCATATCCAATAGAGCATGACTATGATGTTCGGACACACCATCACACTATGGTGTTCCAGGTGGCGTTAGTTGTGCAACAAATTTCACATTGTCTTAAGTTGTATGCCAAACTCGTAACTCAGATATTCACCTCCACGATCATATCGCAGTTATTTTTATCTTCTTGTCACGATGATCTTAAACTTCACTCTGAATTTGCTTGAACCTTTCAAACGATTCAGACTTGTGTTTCATTAAGTAAATATACACTATATCTACTCAAATCATCAGTGAAGGTAAGAAAATAATGATATCCACTGCACGCTACAAGACTCACTAGATTGCATACATCAACATGTATCATTTCTAATGAATCACTTGCCCGCTCCATCCAACGGGGTCCTTTAGTCATCTTGCCCAAGAGGCATGGTTCGCATGTCTCAACCGATTCGAAATCGAATGAGTCCAAATATCCATCACCATGGAGTTTCTTCATGCGCTTTATACCAATATGACATTTTGCGGCAGTGCCACAAGTATGTATTACTATCATTATTTAACTTTGTATCTTTTGACATCAATGTTATGAGCATGTGTATTACTACGATCAAGATTTCAACAAACCATTCTCACTGGGTGCATGACCATTGATGGTATTATTCATGTAAACAGAATAACTATTATTCTCTGACTTAAATGAATAACCGTATTGCAACAAACATGATCTAATCATGTTCATGCTCAACGCAAAACACCAAATAACATTTATTTAGGTTCGTCACTAATCCTGAAGGTAGAGAGAGCATGCGATGTCGATCACGTCAACCTTGGAAACATTTCCAACACACATCGTCACCTCACCCTTAGCTAGTTCTCCGTTTATTCCGTAGCTTTTATTTCGAGTTACTAACATTTAGCAACCGAACCGGTATCCAATACCCAGGTGCTACTAGGAGTACTAGCAAGGTACACATCAATAACTCGTATATCAAATATACTTCTTTTGATGTTGCCAGCCTTCTTATCTACCAAGTATCTAGGGTTGTTCCGCTTCAGTGACCTCTCACCTCATAATAGAAGCACTTAGTCTCGGGTTTGAGTTCAACTTTGGGTTGCTTCACTGGAGCAGCAACTGACTTGCTATCCATCAAGTTTCCCTCCTTGCTCTTGCCCTTTTCGAAACTAGTGGTTTGATTAACCATCAACACTTGAGGCTCCTTATTGATTTCTACCTTCACGGTGTCAAACATCGCGAACAGCTCAGGGATCAATACTTCTATCCCTGGTGTATTATAGTTCATCACTAAGTTCTAGTAGCTTTAGTGACAGTGACTTGGAGAACTATATCAATCACTATCTTATCTGGAAGATCAACTCCCACTTGATTCAAGCGATTGTAGTACCCAGACAATCTGAGTACATGCTCAACGATTGAGCTATTCTCCTTCATCTTACAGGCAAAGAATCTTGTTGGAGATCTCATATCTCGCAACACAGGCACGAGCCTGAGATCACAATCTCTACTCCTAGAACATCTCATATGTTCCGTGATGTTCAAAACGTTTCGGAGCCTCAATTCTAAGCCGTAATGCATGACACACTAAACTATCAAGTAGTCATCGAAACGTGCCTGTCAGATGTTCACAACATCTATAGACGACGCTAGAGGGGGTGGCGCACCGAGCGGTGCATTAAGGACATAAGCCTTCTGTGTAGCAATGAGGACAATCCTCAGATCACGGACCCAGTCCGCAATATTTCTACCAACATCTTTCAACTCTATTTCTCTAGGAACATCTAAAAATTTAAGGGAGCTACAGCGCGAGCTAGTAATCTACAACATAATTTTCAAAGACACTTTGACTATGTTCATCATAATGAGTTCAATTAATCATATTACTTAAGAACTCCCACTCAAATTGACATCCCTCCGATCATTCGAGTGATACATGATCCAAATTCACCAACTCAAGTTCGATCATCACGTGAGTTGAGGTGGCTGCAATGGTGAACATCATTATGTTGATCATATCTAGTATATGACTCATGTTCGACCTTTCGGTCTCTCGTGTTCCGAGGCCATGTCTGTACATGCTAGGCTCGTCAAGTTTAACCCGAGTGTTCTGCGTGTGCAAATCTGGCTTGCACCCGTTGTATGTGAACGTAGAGTCTATCACACCCGATCATCACGTGGTGTCTCAACACGACGAACTTCCACAATGGTGCACACTCGGGGAGAACACAGTTCATCTTGAAATTCAAGTGAGGGATCACCTTATAATGCTACCGTCGTACTAAGCAAAACAAGGTGCATAAAAGGATTAACATCTCATGCAATTCATAAGTGACATGATATGGCCATGAACTTGTGTTTAAGATCTCATCTTCGAAACACCGGCATGATCTCCATCGTCACCGGCACAACACCATGATCTCCATCATCTTGATCTCCATCAATGTGTTGCCATTGGGGTTGTGGCGCCAGCCCTGCTTCTACTTCTATTGCTACTACTTATCGATAAAGTAAAGCATTACATAGCGCTTAATGATTGACACGCATGTCATACAATAATTAAAGACAACCCTATGGCTCCTGCGGGTTGCCGTACTCAACGACATGCAAGTCATGAAATTCTATACATCACATGATCATCTCATACATCACATATATCTCATCATGTAATTGGCCATATCACATCACAACATACCCTGCAAAAACAAGTTAGACATCCACTAATTGTTGTTGCATGTTTTACGTGGCTGCTACGGGTATCTAGCAAGAACGATTCTCACCTACGCATAAACCACAACGATGATACATAGATTGCTTTTCAACCTTCTCAAGGACCGCCTTGGTCGGATCCGATCCAACTAAAGTGAGAGAAACTGTCACCTGCAAGCCATCTAAGCAACAAGTTGCATCGAGGGAACCAGTCTCTCGTAAGCATACGAGTAATGTTGGTCCGGGCCGCTTCATCTCACAATCTCGCTGAACCAAAATCCGACCAAGGGAGGAAGCAATCTAAGCATCAACACCCACAAACCTTTTGTGTTCTACTCGAGATCTCATCGAACCATCAACCTAGCTCATGATGCCACTGTTGGGGAACGTCGCATGGGAAACAAAAAAAATTCCTACGCACACGCAAACATATCCATGGTGATGAGCATCTACGAGAGGGAGAGTGGATCTACGTACCCTTGTAGATCGCTAAGCGGGAAGCGTTAAGAAACGCGGTTGGTGTATTCGAACATCTTCGCGATCCAAATCCCCGAGCGTCCCGCGATCTAATCACGAACCGTCCCGCAAACACATCATGATCCGTCCCGCGAACTCATCACGATCCGTCTCACGATCTTGATCATGATCTGTCCTGCGAACTCATCACGATCCGTTCCGTGATCACATCATGAACCGTCTCGCGATCTCGATCACGGTCCTTCCGATCTAGCGCCGAACGAACGACACCTCCGCGTTCAGCACACGTGCAGCTTGATGACGATCTCCACCGTCTCGATCCAACAAGAGGAGGTGGAGAGGAGAGAGAGTTCACCGGCAGCATGACGGCGCTCCGGTGATGGTGGTGGAGCAATTCCGGCAGGGCTTCGCCTAAGCGCTGCAGAAAACCGATCTAGAGGAGAAACTATGCACCGGTGTAACGGGTAGCACGTGGCCGGAAATTCTGTCCAAAAACCACCCAATCCACTAGTATATATAGGAGGAGAGGATAGGAGAGGCAGACAAGGCCTTTGGGTCAGCCGAAATAGGAGGTGGAAAGCAATCCTACTTCACCTCCAATCCTAGTTGGAGTAGGATTGCCTCCTATTGGCTGATTTTCCACTTTTTGCTTTAGGACTTTCTCTCCTGCGCCATGGGCCTTTGTGGCTGTTTTCCCAGCCCACTAAGGGCTGGTTATTATTCTCCCACAGCCCATGGACCTCTTGGGGTCGAAATACCCCTCCCGGAGGCCTCCCGGTACACTACCGGCACTCCTGGTACACTACCGATGAGCCCAAAACTTTTCCGGAAACCAAACTGGGACTTCCTATATATGAATATTTACCTCCGGACCATTCCGGAGCTCCTCATGACGTCCGGGATCTCATCCAGGACTCCGAACAAACTTCAGTCACCACCATACATAACTCTACACTACCAAAACGTCACCGAACCTTAAGTGTGCAGACCCTGTGGGTTCGAGAACTATGTAGACATGACCGAGACACCTCTATGGTCAATAACCAATGGAGGGACCTGGATGTCCACATTGGTTCCTACATATTCTACGAAGATCTTTATTGGTCGAACCTCTATGTCAAGGATTCAGTTAATCCCGTATAACGTTCCCTTTGTTCTTCGGTATGTTACTTGCCCGAGATTCGATCATCGGTATCTCCATACCTAGTTCAACCTCGTTACTGGCAAGTCTCTTTACTCGTTCCGTAATACAAGATCCCGCAACTAACAATTAGTCACATTGCTTGCAAGGCTTATTGTGATGTTGCATTACCGAGTGGGCCCCGAGATACCTCTCCGTCACATGGAGTAACAAATCCCAGTCTCGATCCATGCCAACTCAATAGACACCATCGAAGATACCTGTAGAGCACCTTTATAGTCACCCAGTTACGTTGCGACGTTTGATACACACAAGGCACTCCTCCGATATCTGTGAGTTGATGATCTCATGGTCATAGGAACACATAGTTGACATGCGGAAAACAGTAGCAATAAACTGACACGATCATATGCTACGTTTGCAGTTTGGGTCTTGTCCATCACATCATGCTCCTAATGATGTGACCCCGTTATCAAATGACATCTCATGTCCATGGCTAGGAAACCTTAACCATCTTTTGATCAACGAGCTAGTCTATTAGAGGCATACTAGGGACATGGTTTTGTCTATGTATCCACACATGCATCTAAGTCTCCGATCAATACAATTATAGCATGGATAATAAACGATTATCATGAACAAGGAAATATGATAATAACTAATTTATTATTGCCTCTAGGGCATATTTCCAACATGAACCTGCCCGGAGCCTTCGGAGCTAACCTCCGACACGTCCGGGCGAGTGGAGTGTTTGACAAGAACAAATATCCAGGTGTTGGGCGCTATGTCTAGATCCGGACTATGAGTCAGGTCGTTGGCGGGACTAACCCCGTGGGTGCGAAAGAAAGAGGAATCCGAAGTTTCTTTGGACGTGGCAGGCAAGACTGCGAGCCTGGTTAATTACAGGTCGCCCCTAGAGTCTACAAAGAACTCTAGGTTCCCGAATCCGATCTCTTGATCAGGGGCAAAACTTCCGACACGTCCTAGATGGCCAGTCGGATCGGCGTGCAGCATGATGCTGCTGAAGGCGAAGATCTGACAGAGGACACAAGTGCCCGTATTGTGGACCTCTTCATTGATGACAAGGCGAGCCATCGATTCCTTGGGTGATCATAACAGAACTCTCAGTGAAAGCACGAATGTCGGTGTCAAAACCGGTGGATCACGGGTAGGAGGTCCCGAGCTGAGAGACTAGAATCGATGGTAGCAGGAGATAAGGGAGACCATGTTTACCCAAGTTCGGGCCCTCCTATGGAGGTAATACCCTACGTCAGGCTTGATTGTACTGATGGTGTATAGGTTACAGAGTCGATCTACCTCAAGATAAAAGAGCTAAACCCTAGATCAGTTGTCCTCCTTCTACAACCTAAAACCCTCCGGCTTATATAGATGCTGAGGGTACCTGGGGTGTTACACATGGTAGGTTACACACCGCACGGATAAACATG
This sequence comes from Hordeum marinum, assembly GCA_022496015.1. Taxonomy (NCBI): domain Eukaryota; kingdom Viridiplantae; phylum Streptophyta; class Magnoliopsida; order Poales; family Poaceae; genus Hordeum; species Hordeum marinum. The sequence goes on along the minus strand of JAAAWK010001168.1, from coordinate 734,839 downwards.
CCTAATCGCTGCATCAAACATGGAGGACAAGACACAATTCATGAAGCTTCCATCCTGGAGATAGGGCCTTCGATTGATCCATAGTTCGGCAAACGACCCATACAGTCCGACCCATAGGGAATAGGTCGCCCCCCCTCGAGGACCCCTTAATCCAGGACTCCCTCACTCATGAGAGCTCGTTTTGTGCCTACAAAATACAACCGGGATCTTATCCAAAAACTCCAACTACTCAAGCAAGGCACCAAGTCCATAGAAAAATACTATCAAGAAATGGAAATTGCCATGAGCCGAGCCAATGTCAAGGAAGACGAGGAGCAAACAATGGTGCACTTCTTGAATGGTCCCAACTACCAAGTCAAGAAAATCGCAGACTTCCAACCATACTCCAACTTACTTGAACTAGTCCATCAAGCAACCAAGGCGGCATGTCAAGTGCAAGATGACTACAAGTATTCCAAGTACTCTTCCAAGACCTACTGATATGGGGCGAACCCGAGGGTGGCCTGATCTTCGCAAATTGGAGGTGGATTCAAGGAAGAACACGAAGAAGACAAGGGGAAAACATGTAGAAATCAAAGGGGGAAACACTCTATTGGACAAGATCCACGCCAAGTACTCCTCCAATCACAAGAAATACATGAGGTGCATCAAGATCCCAGAACAACAATGGTAATAAGGATAGATAGGTAGTTCATACAAATCTCTAGGAGAGATGAGCCTTGAAATTTGTAGACTGATATTCCCTCAAAAGGGGTCTTGACATCCTCTAGGAATCTTCTTTGGTCGAGGACTCCGTCTCCTTGAGAGAAGTAGAGGAAGGAACAAATCTCATGTATGAATGAGCTATCACTTTGCTAACCCTAAAATGGGGGAGGGGTGGAGTATAAATAGTGCTAGTCCATGAAGGGGTAAGTGAGAGGGATACATGGTTGTTTGCCTGTGGCTACCCGCACACGGGATGGATGTCCAGGCCAGGGGCTAGATGTCCGGGCCAGGGGCCAGATGTCCGAGGCTTCATGGGTGTGTCGGATGTCCGGGGCTCGGGCTCCTGGCTTCGCTCGATTCGGGTATGGGTGCACCGGATTTCCGGGGATGGAGGCCAGATTTCCGAGCAGACCGGATGTCCAGGTCGGATGGCCGGATGTTCGACGCCAATAGTTGCGGCTGCTTTGCATTGGCACCTGTGTAGTCCCAATGGGCCGGATGTCCGGGGCATGGGTCGGATGTCCGATGCCTAGGAGGTTTCTTGGCCTTCTTCCGTCGTCGCTTCCATGCTTCCCTCGCGGATGGTGTAGTCGTTCCTCGGCATTTGCACTGCTCCTTGTCATCTGTTAAGCTCCGAAAATACCTATGGATGCACACGATAGGAGTATCAAATAGTATACCATCCTCGAAGGGGTCAAGTGAGCACATTTAAAGGACATGATTCCCCCTTATGTATATGGAGTAGACATGGCACGTGTCACTTGCCAAACAGGCTCTTGTCATGGTGATATCCGAAGGATGCTCCGCACCCCCCCCTTGCGAAAGATTCGTCGTCGGATCAAAATCCTAATCACCATGGAAAGGGGATGGCATTGTCATGTAGAAGTGGACGATTGTCACGCCCAAGATACTCGCATATCCATTTTAAGACACGAGGGCCTCACAAGGGATAGAGGCGCATCTTGCCGTTCGAAAGTATAGAATCATTGCATCATACATTACAAAAGAGATGAGTATACAAGTTGGCTTACACTCGCCACATTCTAAATTACAATTCCACACAGAGTTCAAATCATCAAGATGAAGACAGGGCCCGACTACGGATGATATCAAACAATAAAAAAACAGATGCAAATGACACTATCTGGCAATCCCAAAGATCACGACCATGGTCCTCTACTCATCTAGGTAAGTCATGTACATCCTGCCTCTTTCCTCATCATATTCCCACTAGAGCTGGGTAAGATCATCCTGCACGTACTCATCTGTACCTGTACCTGGAGGGTTGTAGTAATCTGTGAGCCACAAGGACTCAACAATCAAGTGCCCGGGTACCGAGACTTATGATCCTAATGGTTATGTGCAAGAGAAGAGAACCATCATGACGGATGATGTGTTTATCTACCATGCATATACATTCTTTGCTCTTTTTTGTGCATGTGTAGGATACTTCGACTACATGTCAACTTCCACTTCACGTGAGTTGACGAGTCGATCTCTTGAGAGCGAGCCATGCTGCACCGACGCGTTTCTACATTGCACTTGCTTGTGCATCGACATTGTGATGGACGGACAAGGTCACACTTTTGAGGTCACATGCTTCTTGAGCATGGACATTGTTGATCTTCCTACTTGTGTTGCTTGTATCATGACACATATTGGTCATCTTGGACTACTTACTTGCACACATATTAGAGAAAGTGCTTTCACTTGTGATTGTGATCGTTCCATGCCTCAAGACACAGATACCTTGTGTGTTCCATCCAACTTGTGGATTGTTTGCTCTTATCATATACTTTGTTGCAATGACGTCCATTCTTCACATTTGCTATGACACATTGCTTGCTACATTCTTAACTTGATTGCCTCACACATGATGACCAATAGCTCTTTATATTGTGGTGAGTGCTTCACTATGTTCACTACACCATGTGCACATTATGCTTGGATTGTCTTGCACTTTGGATTGCACCATGTGTATAAACAATTCATTTTACTTAGTGTTGTGAATGATTCCTAAGCCTACCATAGACCATTTCTGGATTTCTTTGAGAATATGTGCTATGACAGTGAGGTAGATGCTTGTTATATTGCCACGCATATTTGCATCCCTACCTCAGCTAGGCATACTTGTTTCCATGATTGCATTTCTTGTACTCAATTTGTATGCTTACATGCCATGATACAATCCCTTGTCACACCATATGTTATGCATGATGACAACACTTGTGTGGTGATTCACCACTTGGATGCTTGGGTTCGCACTAAGCTAACCAAATTTGTTTTTCCAAGTGTTTGTTGTCCTTGCTTCATTTGAAGGAATTACAAGACGGTACGACATTGGATAGTGCCCCTTTACAGCTTGCTGGTGATGAGTGCTCAATGATCGTTGTGACAGCCCAAGTGTTGTCCCTACCTTTTATGGCATGTAATCTATTGTATGAACCCTGTGTCATGAGATTAATGTATGATTTGCAACTTGTCTGTCACGCCCAAGATGCGGTCCTACCCTTATTTGGGCACGAGGGCCTCGATAGGGATAGAAGCGCATCCCGATGCGTTCGCAAGAATGGATATCATTACAAGTACATGTACAGAAGAGATGAGTATATGGAATTGGCTTAAACTCGCCACAAGCTACATCAGAGTCACATCAATACAATAACATCTCAAACATCATACAGAAGAGCTGGGCCCGACTACGGACGAAATCAAACGATAAAATGACATCCACCCTTGCTATCCCAGGCTGCCGCCTGGAACCCATCCAAGATTGAAGAAGAAGAAGAAGAAGAACTCCAAGTCAAATCAAGCAACGCGCTCACGTCAAATCATCACATTACCTGTACCTGCAACTGTTGTTGTAGTAATCTGTGAGCCACAGGGACTCAGCAATCTCATTTCCAAGGGTATCAAGACTATTAAAGCTTAATAGGTAAGGCATGGTTAAGTGGTGAGGCTGCAGCAAGCGACTAATCATTTATTTGAGTGGCTAACTTACGAGTACAGAAAGTAAAGTATGGTGGACTACGCATAATGGACGTGAACTAGAAGTGATCACTAACTGATCCTGAACACCTACCTACGTCAAACATAACCCCACCGTGTTCTCTTACGGATAAGAACTCACGATAAGAGACAGTCATGGTTACGCACTCGGTTGGTGTATTTTATTAGAGTTTACTTCAAGTTTGCTATGAACGGGTGTTAAACAAAGTTTCCAAGTTTGCCACATAACCGTGGGCACGGCTTCTCGAAAAGATTTAACCCTGCACGGGTGCTCCAACTTATCCATCACAAATTAACCACACGCAGCGGGAATAACCTCAACCACGGATCTCGTGATCATCCTAGCAATTCCAAAGGAAATCCAACACCTCGAGATAGCCCGAAGAAAATCAGAGTTCCTCACTCAAGACGTTCGAGAAAGGTAAAACAAATCCAGCAAGGCCTCCCGATGTGTCGACAATCCCGATAGGAGCCGCGTATCTCGTTCTCAGGACACGGCGGATTGTCCAAACTTCCGGTAGGCCAAACATAGAGTTGCCCCTGGTGGCCACCGGCTGTTGACATTTTTGGACCAACACTCATGCGGAGCACTGGCCCGAGGGTTGATTAAATTATCCATGGGGTTCGAAAAATCCCCTATGCAAGTTCATTAATTATTAAGAAAATGTAGTACCAATGTTGGGCCTTGCCAGACAAGCTTTATTCTCACCCGAAAATCAAGGGGGTCCCCATAACAACCCCGAGCATGTTAGGAGCTCTCATTTCTGGAACATAACACCGATTCACAAGTAACTAAGGGCAGCAAGAGTGGAACAAAACACCAAGCAAAAGGCCAAGCCTTCCACCCTTTACCAAGTGTATATGTGCATTAAATTAAATAGCAGCAATATTGTGATATAACAAGGAAAGTCCATGTTGACACATGGAAGCGATTGCACCTGCAGCTAGAAACTCTATAAGAAGGGTTAAGCAAGCAGTAACATAGCCAAACAAAGGTTTGCTAGGATGTGGAGGGGTTAGAGGATTTTCATGGCAATGTTGGGAGGCTTGTCAAACAAGTGGTAGGTAGCGAGACATAACGGTAAAAGATAAGACAGCTAGCACGGCAATGATAGTAATGGTATCGAAGGAAATGAGTCATCTTGCCTGAGATTCCGCTCGGAAGAAGAACGAGTCCATGAAGAAGACGAACCAACGTAGTCGAACGAATCCTCACACTCCGAACGCTTTCGGAACTCTATCGAGAAGAAGCAATCGGAAACAAACAATCAACACAAGATACACCACAACATATGCAAAACATGATGCACAAACAAATATAATGCATGTCCGGTTTAAATATGCAAGGCATGACAATTCACAACAATCAAATTCTACACATTAAAGTGAAGCTCAATATGCAACGAGTTGCATATTGACAAAACTCCACATTCGAATTATTTAGTTCACTCCCATTAGGTACACAACAATATTTAATGTTGTTAAACATGGCAAGAGGTGAAACATAAGTAAACTATGTATCTAGGCATCTTAAATGAGATCGGAAACAACTTATAGCATTTCCGAAACGACCTCATATGTTAATTATGAATTTGGTCCAGATCTGATCTAAACATATTTTATATTTGTTAAACAGTAAAATAAATATCACCATGTTATTCTACATGTTATTCTAGTCGATTTACATATATAGAACATCTCAAACGGAGCTACGGTTCAAAAGACATGAGCAACACAAGATGCACATGACATGAATGCAAACGCATGGGAAAACAATCAAAACCATCTCAAATCATGAATGCAGCAAGTTATTATGAAACTACATGAGATTCTAAGCAAGTTTCATATGCAACATGCCCACAACGGAGCTACGGTCCGACCACAATCAACAAAACAAATTTTAGTTGAAATGTGCCAAAACAGCGACATGGCATTTTGAACATATAAAAACAACAAGTTACAATATTCGAAAATGGACAAACTAAGCATGGGGCAATATCATACAACATCCACTTCATTTCATCTTCACAAATCATATACAAAACATGCATGGATCCCTAGGTAGGAAGCTCACAAGAGGGCTACTCAATAACAGTTTCAGACTTAGTGAAAATAGCAGTTTTAGACAGTGCAGTTTTATCACGAAGGCATATTGATAGCAGTAAAACTATATGCTAAAAATCATATTATGACATGAAACTTAACAGCATGCTAGAGGACAATATCAACAACAAATAACTCCATTGCACCTACCACAAAAGACTTTTAGAACACTAGCAAATAACATGACAAGGCAGCAACAAAATATAATAGATTCCAGACTTGGAAATATTTTTGGACCCTCAAAATAGCAGATTTTTATAGCAAGTTGACAACAACGAAATAACACCTAAACATGCATTTCTATGACAAGCAAAATGTCCATGGGCTAGGACACATATCAAAGAGCAACTTTTATGTTAAAAATTAATTCATATCATGCCCGGATTAATTCCTACGAAAATGACAAAGGGCACCACGGCATAAATGACATTCACACAAACATACTCAAATGACAAAACTAAATGCACAGATAAAACCAATGGATTTTTCTACCCCGAAAACATATATAATATGCTTATGTTCATGTGGAAAATTAATCACAATTAAATATGTGAGTATTAGGCTTAATCACCTTATAGCAATCATTAATGCAATTAATATGCAAACATCATGCCAATAATTTTTATAATGCATGAAAATGCAGTGCAAATGAGATGAACATTTTTAACATATGATTTTATTAATTTCAATGAACGGTTAAATAATTATGATAATGCAATAATATGACATATATGCAAAATGATGCAAACCACAAGATTAAATATTTTAAACAGAGATGAAAGTTGATTATTGTGAAACTAGATGAAATTCTACACATTTTACATGTTCAAAGTTATTACATGCGATGCACGGATAATTAGCTATTAAGATTCTAAAACAACGACATATCTGAAATTAAAAAAAACACTGGATAGAAGACTAAATCGCAGAATAATGGAAAAAAGATCTACGGGCCGAAACTGCATCTGGCCCGACACTATTCATGGCGCAATTTAGCTATACGTCGCACCGAGCGAGGGATAAGGGGAAGCTCACCAGAGGGCCGGATCTGGCCCGGGGAAGATGGGCCAGGGACGGACTGGATCTGGGCCGGCCCATCTGGCTGGGGCGCTGGTGGTCAACGCTCGTCCCTGGCTTGCTCCCGAGCGAGCAGAAGCGCAGGGGGCGCCGGCGGCGGGGCAAGCCGAGTGGCGGCTGAAGGGGGCGAGGCGGCGACCGGATCCGGCGGGAGGCGGCGGCGCTGCGGGCGGTGGCCGGAGTAGGGCGGCATGCCGGAGCTCGGGGCTGGACTCGGGGCAGAGGGCTTCGGAGCTTCGGGCCATCCATGGCTGCACGGGGAGGAAAACAGAGAGAGGTTAGGGAGAGAAGGAGAGGAGAGGGAGAAGGGAGAAGAAGGAGGGGAGATGGTCCGGCGAGGCAGCAGGGTTCCGGCGACCGACGACGGCGGCGGCGGTTCTGCGGCGAGGGGCCGGCCGGAGGAAGCTGCGGGAGGAGCCACGGGAGAGCTCGGGATGCACTGGGGTTGCTGGACATGTCCGGGTTGGCCACCGGACATGTCCGGTAGGTGGGAAACTAGGCGATTCTGAGCCTCTAGATTGCGATCCGAGGGCCGAAATTGGGCAGATGAATGGGGCTGCGGGATCTGGAGGAGGAGGGCTAGCAGGTGGGGTTTCTCTACGGGTGTGGCTGCAATTTTCCATGGTGGAAACCCTAGAGAGAGTGGGAGCTCTCTCCATGGGGTTATATATAGGGAAGGGACTAGGGGCTGGGGTTGGACCTTGTCCGTCCGATCGCGATCCGATGACCACGAACGGAGGAGGGGCTAAGTGGGCTAGTGTAGAGGGCCTTGGGAGAGATGAGAGGAAGTGTGACCCGTGACACGAAGGTTTTAAAACACCAACAACGTCCGATAAACCGATGATCGCACTGCTACGACTGACCGACGGGGTATCTAACGAACTCGGCTCGCAACGAAAATCGACGGGCGGTCTACCTAAGCTATAACACGACCGCACTACAAGTATCAACTCGATCCGAGAATATTTTTGCATGCACTTAAAAACGGTTTTATTTAACGGTGCCGCGGGCCCGTGCGTGTGTGGTTGGTCTCGAACGGCAATGGCAAGAACGGGGAGAACCGGCAACTACGAACGGATGCAAGTTTTTGAAAACGGGTGACGATGCAATGCAGATGATGCGAATGATGCAATGATGAATGCAACGACCAAACGAGACATAGACGAGAACGGAAATAAAAGGGGAATCTTTTGGAATCTTCTAGAACATCGGTCCCGGGCTGTCACATTGTCATCCATGTGTTGTCTTGCATTCATGCATCATGCATCATAGCATTCATCATGCCATGCTTGTTTTTCTTGTGACCTTGTATGGTATGGTTGGTTGTGAGTGTGACTTGTGGTGGGTTGTGATTGGATCAAGGGTGCTAACCTCCTTCTCTTCCCTCTCTTTTGCTTTTCAACAAAACCCCAACTAAAGCCCTTTAGCTCCCATGGTATTTTTATAAACAAAATTAACTTGCTTTTAAATTGCTTAAAAATGTTCAAGAGGTAGCCCTACATATATTATTAATTTGAGAGTGGTTCTTTAATGTTTGGAGTTTGTATGTTTGTGGCATTTAAATATCAGGGGGCTACCTATTTTAAAATATTCAAAATTACTTGTCCTAAATCTTCTTAATATTTTTATTAAATAGTGCCTATTATTTTCTTTACAAAAGTATTTTTGTTTGCACCAAAAATCCTTTTATTTTACTCTGGGGATTTTATCTTGTGTTGTTGTGTTTTGAAAAGGTTTAAAACTTATTTGTTATTTGTTTGAGAGAGAGAGAGCTAGGTGGGCCTTGTCTCTCCCGCGGTCCAGCCCGCTCGAGTAGACGGCCACTTGCCCCGTCCTCCTTCTCCGTCATATTTCAGTGAGAGAGAGAGGCTTCGCCGTCCCCCTTTTCCATCGCCGTCAGCCCGTGGCTATTTAGCCCCCCTCGGCGTGCATGCCCCCTCGGCTAGGTTTCCTCTCTCCCCGCGCTGTCGCCGCTCCCGTCTCCCCCTCCATCTCTCTCCCTCCTCTCTTCTTTCCCCTGTTAGGTAAGGTTTCACAGAGAGCAGTGAGGTTCAGAGCGTCGCCGGTGATCGTCGGGCCGCCGTCGCCTCGCGTCTCCGGTGGTTCCCCTCCGCGTCCAAGATGGCGTGGCAAACGCAGCTCGTCCCCACATTCCGTTCCCGGCGTTAGATCGCTGTGGGAGGCTCCAAGGCGTCATCTTATTCCTCCGTGCCGCGGGTCGTCGTCGGGTCAGCTTCGCCTTCGTCGCCGACGTCGTCTCTTCCTCTTCTTCCCCGTCGTTATGTCATGGTTGCCGTTGTCCTCCCCTAGGTGAGCCATCGACGCACATCCCTTCTCCCCTGCTAGCTCGAGCCGTCGTTGTTGTGCTCAGCGCCGCCGAGCTCCTACTCGATCTTGAAGCACTCTGTCATGGGTGCCTCCTCCGCGCGCAAGCGCTGGAATGGAGCCCCTGCACTCCCCGCGTGCCCCGCGACCCTGATGTCGCCCCGCTAGTGTCGTAGTTCGTCGGAGCCGCCCACCGCCGTTGCTCTGTCGCCGTTGTCGTGCAGAGATTCAGTTTTGTCAGTAACTATGTGTGTGCATGTACTAGTGTAGTATTGCCCCTACCCTGTTAACGTTCGCGCGTGCAGCCGAGTGGCAACCGGCTCGGGAAAATGACCTAGTGGTCGTGGGTTCGATTCCGAACCCTTCCCCATTTTTTGTTTGTTTTTCTTTCCTTTTGTTTTATTTTTTCTCTTGCTTTCTTCTTGCTATTATAGTATATATTGGTGTAGATGCAAACCTGAGCATGTGTAGGTGTTTGTTTTATTTTCTGTGGATGTATGTGTGTGTGCCACATAGTGTGGTGTATATATATGCATGTGTGTAAGTGTAGAGAGTGTGTGTTGGGTGTGTGTATGTGTGTATACATAAGTGTATATATGCATGGACATTGAGTGTGTGTGTGGAAGATTGCACACATGTAGTGTGAGTGCATATGTATGTGTTCTTGTGTGCATGTGTGTTTGTGGGAGTGTGTGTGTGTGTGTGTGTGTTACCATACACATATGCATATGCACATATGCATTGTGCATATATGTGTGCATAAGTGTGTGGATGACCACCCATACACATGAGCATGTATGTGAGTGTATGTGCCTAGTGCACTTGTGAGTGTTGTGTGTGTATGTGCCCTATGCTTATGCATACATGGTGCATGTGAGTGTGTGTGTGGATGAACCCCCCCTCTTGGGTGGTATGTTCATGGAGGTATTTGTGCTCATATGCCTTGGGCATAAATAGAGCATGGGTGTGCTTGCTTTTGTAGTGTGTGTGTGTAGAGTGTATGTGTGTGTGGGAACTAGTGGGTTTCCCCCACTTGACATACCCTTTGTTGCTTATGCTTGTTAGTAGGTTTTATTAACATTTGCCATGTTATCTAAGTTTACAAATCTGGTTAGGATCATATTTACTCATGTTCAATTAGAGTTATGTATCACTTATAAGAATAGGTGGTAGTTTTGCTATCTTATTTGTGCCATGTTGTTTCACATGGATATAGGAGTATGACACATGTTTTTGGGGTAGAAAGAGCCAATGAATCCATTGGTGCTTTCAGACTTCATTGGCTTGTGGGGGCTATACTCCATGGAATTGCTTGATCTTTGAGTCTATTGTGGTTGGTATTTCATTTCCTAACCAGTGGCTACCCTGGAATGCCAAGAATTAGCCCATGGTATTGGTTGTCTTGTGTTTTGCCTTCGTACCTTGTCGTGAGCGTATCGTGAGAACCGTAACTCCGTTTCTTGCGTTCTTTATATGCATTTCTATTGATTCTGCATGATGCATCCATATTTGCCATGTTCATGCATGTATAAATAACTTAACATGAGGTTCTGTCTAGATTCATTAATAACCAATCCTTGCATGTGAAACATGAATATTTTTGGATTGCCATGTGTAATTTCTTCATAAAGTGAATCATGCATCATCTTGGTTGTGCATTGCACATTGGTTGGAGGTTTATTGTTGCTGTTTCTCTTGGGTAGACGCGAGTGTTGATACTGAGTACAAGGACCCAGGAGATTACTACTACGAGGATCCCGCTACTTGTTCCACCGAAGAACCAACAGGCAAGATGATCATACCCGGATCTCGATACTATTTTCGCTTGCTAGTTTCTCGCTCTTATAGTTAGAATTGCGCTACCTACCACTTCAATGTCAGCCTCCTAATTGCCATGAAAGCCTCTAACCCTCCACATCCTAGCAAACCTTTGATTGGCTAAGTTAGCGCTGCTCAACCCCTCTTATAGCGTTCTTAGTTGCAGGTGCAGGTTGTTCCATGTGATCACATGGATTTCGATATCACAATATTATCTGTTATTTAATTTAATGCACATATATATCTTGGTATTGGTGGAAGGCTTGGCCTTTTTCTAGGTGTTTTGTTCCGCTGTTACCACCATAGTTCTTGTTACCGGTGTTATGTTTCCATATTTCGCGCTCCTAACACGCTCGGGGTTGTTATGGGGACCCCCTTGTTTATTCGGTTGAGATTAAAACTTGTCTGGCAAGACCCAACATTGGTTCTACATTTGCTTAATAACTTAATAAATTTGCATAGGGCTTTGCAATCCCGTGAATAATTAATCAACCCCCGGGCCAGTGCTCCTCATGAGTGTTGGTCCAAACTAGAGCACTGTGCGGGGCCAACCAAGGGTAACTTGGGAGATTTCTATCAGGCCACCGTACACTAGCTTATCCGTCGTGTGCTGAGAACGAGATACGCGGCTCTTATTGGGTTCGTCGACATGTCGGGTGGTCTTGCTGGATGTGTTTTACCTTTGTTTAGAGTCTTGCGTGTGGAGTCTGACTTTCTTTGGGTTATCTCGAGGTGTTGGAAATCCTTTGGAGTTAGCTATGATGATCACGAGATCTGTGGTCGAGGCTATTCCCGCGGAGTGTGGTTATTTGTGATGGACTGTAGCACCCCTGCAGGGTTAAATCTTTTCGAGAAGCCGTGCCCGCAGTTATGTGGCAACTTGGATATTTGTTTAACACCCGATTATAGTTAACTTGAAGTAAACTCTAATTAAAATACACCAACTGTGTGAGTAACCGTGATTGTCTCTGCTCGTGAACATGATCCGAGAGAGAACACGGTGGGGTTATGATTGACGTAAGTAAGTGTTCAGGATCTTATAGAGATCATACTAGATTTCGATCGCTCATCGTAGGCCACTCATATTTATTTTCATGGCACTAGGCATATGGTGCAAACATGGAAGACAAGAATGCTTCAAATGAAAGATGTCAAAAGCTCCAATAATATGTGAGAAAGCTATGGGGGCAATCGCATTAGCAATATTAAAGGCATTGTTGCACTCCATATATGGCCAATCTAGCATGAGAAAGGCAACAAATGGATACATATGAAAACATTCAATTCAAGCATGTGCAAAGCATGGCAATGGTTGTCATCAACCGCATGAGAGGGGCAAGTAGTAATCATCGGTAACACAACACAAGCAAGCATAGTGATTATGTCGTGCAAACTAGTAGTGCAAAGATGCAACATACTAAAGGAAATCATGGCAATCATGTCATGTGAGCAAATAATAGGCATAGACAATGCGCATGAGATATCGCAAGCACAGAAACAAAACATGATCAAGACATCATCATAGGCATCGGGCACAAATCAAACATGGAAATAGCAAGTAATATCTCCACCAAGCTTGCGAATACACATACAAGAATGAGAATCTTGTGTCGTGTGAGATGCATGGCATGGGTCACAAATGCATGGCAAGGGCATAGAAATGATCATGTCATGCAAAGTAAACATTGTAGTATGGGCAAGGGATATATAATGGACAATAACCCATAACCATGTGAGGGCCATGTAGAAGAAACGTGCGAAGTATTTGCACAAAGAGGGTGGGTGGAGAGTAAGCACTCCATGGTGGCGCACCTCTTCGTTTGCTCTCTACAGGTCTTTTTGTCACCTAGTGCACTTGCAAGATTGACGAAGAATCCTGTGTAACTACACAAGAAGGAGACACATGAAAGAAAGTGTGTGCATGGTAAATGTACACATCACCCATCATGATGTGTATGTGCACATGAGAGTTAGAACAAGATAAAAAATGCTCAAATAAATTTGAGGCATGATATAGGAATACGTCATCCATCATGCAATGATAGTTATTATGGTTAACATGAGTGGGATGCAAATTATAGCAAGTATGTTCCACATGCATATTATTTATGGGGAGCATATTATGCACAAAAGTATGGGTAGCATGCAAGGGACGGGATGGAACAAAATCTCCTGAAAAGTGTGACGAAACTATGGGGGTCGTCTCATGTGCAATAGAGGTACCGTAACATGGATAATATGGACAACATCCAAAACAATGCATATCCAAACCATGGTGCTCATGGCATGGCAATAGTGAATAATTGCACAAGTGATGAAAAGGGAGCATGGAAATATCATCACAAGAAAAGAAAATGCCAATAACCATGGGTTTGTCACCTATGCCATACGTGCAAATTGGGTTTATTTTAATGACATATCCATAGTTGCTACAATGGGATTGCAAAGATGCAATATGGGTGATATCATGCATAGCATATGAAAAGTCAAGTGGATTGTCAACCATGATGTGACCAATAGAAGTTTCACAAGATATCCTATGGAGTATAGCATCACAACAGTAATTCAACATGCTCGTCTTCATATCCATCATAAACTGGTGGCACATATAAGCATGAAGAAGACATGGCACGCGAGGTATCCATAAGGTGATCATCATGATGAAAGCAATCAATGTCCACTTGTGGGACAAGAGCATCACCTTCACCTATGTTGCCTTTGTCATTCCACTCATGTGGTTTAGGTGAGGTGGCATAGACCAACTCATGGTCATCTTCATCTTGATGGAACCATGTGGGGATGCATCATATTCCACCATGGCTATCGTCTTGTCCAAAGGCGGGACGAAGTCTCGAGGATCGGGGCGTCCTAGTGTATGGGACCTAGCACCAAATGAGAAGACAGAATAGAGGTAGAGGTTAAGTTGTAGAAATCAAAATGGCCTCACATGCCCTATCAACTACCTCAATCTCTCTATGTGGTGATGGCTCCCTCCCTCCCTCAAAGTAGGCGCACTCAATGTCACATATGGTGGAGTCACTCATCTCACTCAAGTGGTGGGGGTTGTGGATCTCCTCACATGTGAATTGGGGAAGCTCATCGTATATGGGGCTAGTGGGTAAGGCACTCTCACTATCAATATGGTGGCATAAGTCTCCCAACTCATCTCCAAACGCCACCGTGGTCGAAGGGAAAATACCATGCTCCACCATCTCGCTCTCACCTCCAAAGATGGAAGCGCCATCCGTGCTCGCCACCTTGTTGCTCACCTCCAAAGCTTGTTCCTTGATTGGCTCCATAGTTGTATTGATCGCCGCACCGTATTCAAAAAGATTCATAGTAGACTCGGCATCGTGAATGCCACAAATATGGATGGTGTTGAAGTCGAACTTGGGAGCATCATCTTGGAGCTTGTCGGTCTTGAGGTTAGGGAGCTTCTCTTGAGGTGCTTGTCGGTGAGGATGCCACATATCCAAAGGCGAAGATGACTTGAAGTCGCTTGGGCAAGATGCCAAGGTAGGAGGTGAAGTAATCGAGCGGTTGTTGGTGTCAAGCTCGGGACCTTCACACTTGTTCTTTGTTGGATGCTGATAGGAGGATTACCCTGGGTAGCCTCAAGCGGGACATTGCCTCCATTTCTCAAGAATGACTAAGGGGCGAGCCGTCTCCACCGTTAGTCCGACTGCACCACACCAACTACATCAGGCTGGCTAGCTTCGTGCATGGCCCCCGGGTGACCCGCCAGCCGGCAGGTCAGCACCTGTCGCATCACCACTCCTCATAGGATGTAGATGGGATGGGGCGACGTGCCAGTAGTGCCCCTAGTACCGTTTTCCAGGGCACGCATGGCTACAGTGACCCCCGCCATACCAGTAGTGCCACTGACTCCGCCCGACGATGACCGGCAGATGGCACAGTGTCAGCACATCTCCAACCACTCCACTACCTCCCCCCGCATGGCTATAGTGCGGTCGTCCGTACCACTGACCGCGGCCGTCTACCGCAAGCCGACAGCGCACAAGACGACTCGTGCCACGACATGACAAGCACACACCAATGGCGGGAGCCTACCGATGGGCCCCTCTCTAGCTCCCGATGGGATCCTGCAGCCGGCGGGCCATACCAACGACAAGACTCCTTAGCCCGGAGCCCTCGGACCGGCCGGAGAGGCTGCCAGCCGGGTCCCCCCAGCACCTATATGCCTATTGTAATCCAGGGGGTTGACCTATAAAACTCATTGGAGCCCCCCATGCAGGCGTTCGGACATTCTCATACTCACACCCACACTCACTTAGAGAGGCAAGGAGAGCTATCAAGCTCCTTCTTCCTCCTCTAGCCAACAGCTCCAAGAGCACCATTGTAACCATCTCGTTTCCTTAACCAGACAAGAAGGACTAGGGGTATTACCTCCCATGGAGGCCCCCGAACCTGGGTACATCGTGTGTCGCACACCGCTTCTCCCCGATCCCGTTACCAGAGCCCGCCAGTGTCCTTCGACCCCAACAAATCTCGATAAGCCACCCCAAGGCATCTTTGTGAGAAAATGATGAGACTTGGTGCCTACCATGGGGCCATATGAGGTGCCGGCTGGAGTGACACTCCGGGCGGGACCCTTCGCCAAATTCTCCAAGCGCCCCGCTTCCGGGCGAATCAGCATGCCTGCGGGGTTCCCTTCCATGGCGCAGAACCTCGTTCCTGCGACCCCTGTGGGCGACTCCGCCGACTTCTTCAGCGAGCTACTTGGCGGCAACGCTTCGCCTGACATCTCCGACATCACTAAGCACTTCAGAAGGCTGCGTCTCACCGACGATCCAACTATTGACGAGTACCCCAGTGGGGTGCTCGACTGCCTCAACCCACACTCGTTTGTGGTCGCGGCTGCTCTGCATGGCGTTGATGACGCCCGTGTCCGCGCGGAGGTGATGGCCACCAGTCCACTACGAGCTCTGGCCGAGCCCGGGCAGAGGAAAACGCGAACGTCGTGGCGGCTCGCACTAGGGCAGCACTCCTGGCAGCTGCCACTGCTGCCGACCCTAGCTGTTCCGACCCCCTTGGCTCCATGATTCGGGGCCTCAACATCCCTATCGCACCACTAGCCAACCCAGCTACGGCTGGGGCCGAGATGGAGGTAGCTCGCCAAATGCTGTTCGCGGAGGCAAACTCCCTCACCACCGCCAAGAGTTGGATGGAGTCCGCGCAGCGCGAATACAACTCTGCCTACGGCCTCACCCTAGCCAGCAACAAGCCTAACGGGCGCGGGCCGTCCGTAGCCACGGTCATGTGGTCGCAAAAATACTTGGTCACGGACAATCCACCTACAACACGCCAGCAACCAACATGAGGGCCGTCCAGGTGGCCTATACTGATCTAGCTGGCCTAAAGGGCGAGGAGAGTGTGGAGCAGGAGCGGTACATCCAAGACCTCATCGCCACAGCCAACATGCAGCAGGCCCAGTTGGATTGGGCTAATGCTGGCTCCGAGGTTCCCCCTCTCGAGGGGGACGCCTTGCCAACTATCGGCCAGCGTCCGTCTCCTAGCAGGCTTCCTCCCCCGGCGGCTCCGCCCGATAGGCCGGAGGATCCCATAACAGACATTCACATCATGGGAACGAGCAGCCGACCGGCACAAGTTGACACGACCATGTGCCGAAGGAAGACGGCCGATGCTAGCGCGCTCATACTCCTCCCTCATGGAGGGTGCGTGTTCACTCTCCCACCCCGTCAGTCCGTCTTGAGATGGCGGCCTGGCTCGGCCTGTGCGTCCCCCGAAGGGAGAACGGTGCTTGTACCCGCATTGACCGACTGGTGTAGTCGGCCCTCCTAGAGGAGGAGGGCCCAATTGGTTCAGCGTGCTTCGTCCCCCAGATCCGCGAGGACCCATTCCCCACCAACTTCATGCTCCCTCGTGACACCCCCAAGTACAATGGCACCGCCAAGCTGTGTCGGATTTCGGGCTCCGCAAAACCAAAAGAAGTTCGAACACAGGGGCATGTGCGAAGATCCCCTGTAGCCTCGCCCTACCTAGCTCGCTACTCGATGATTTCTATAACAAACTTATGCGATGACGAGGAAGCACATGCACACGATGATTTACCCAGGTTTGGGCCGCTGCGAAGCATAATACCCTACTCCTGCTTTGGTGGATTGCCTCACGAGGAGGTTGGTGGATGAACTAGTACATTGGTGCATCGCCTCAGGAGGGCCCTCTAGTGGTGTTGCCTCTCCTTTGTTGCCTCTCTGTTGTGTTGTCCCTCTCTACGGTGCAGCCTATCCTCTATTTATAGTGCCCCAGGTCCTCTTCCCTTGCCGCTATGGCAGGAAGGGATCCCATAACGGCCAAATTCAAAGGGGGACATGAGTACATCTTTATCCTGACGAAAGGTGGTCTTCGCCTTCAAAGTAGCTATGGATGATGTAGAGGTGGGCTCGGCGATGACATCCTTCCTGTTGGGCTCATGGTCGTGGTCGTGTTGCACCAGAATGGAAACCTTTGGGGGCGCTTTGGGAACCCTCGTACGTACTTGCTCCCTTTGCACCAAAGGGAAAACTACACCGCCTGTCACGCTGGCACCCGCCTATCCCACCCGGTGTCACCCTCGACCTCCCGAGGCCGAGCGCTGCATAGAGATCTCCGCCGCTCCAGAGGGGGTCTGAGGAGGCCGAGTGCTGCATAGAGATCTCCGCCACTCCAGAGCTTAGGGCCCTCGCGAGGGGTGTGTCTTGAGTGGGGGCACGCTGACCGTGTTCAGATGACGAGGTGGGCCATGCCCTGGGCCGTAGGCAGGCAGGTCCGGGTACCCCCATTCCCAGAATGCCGACAGTAGCCTGCGGGCCCAAAGCATGCTCGATTCGTCTTCCGAGCAAAGCCGTTGAGGGAGACCCAAAGCGCCACGGGACGAAAACACCTGCGGGCCAGGCTTGACACGCGTCCCGTGCCCAGCGGATGCTTTCTCCACTTCCGAGGTCGTCAGGGACCTCCAAGGTCAAACTGATGTGACACATGTGCGCTGCATCGACCATCATTGTGTTTTCTTGAATACGACTACTCCCTCGGCCTTATACCCTTGGGCCATGCGGATGTGACCCTTCGGGAGCTGATAAATTGATGTGAGGGAGATATGCACGCCACCCGAGTCTGCCGCGTGGTGCCCGAGGAGCGTCTGACGCTTGTACTCCCCGTGACGCTCCGTCTGACAAGGTCTAGGACGCGTAGCGGCACCATCATTGTGCGGGATTTGAGGGGTCGCCGGTTCTCCCTTGGTCCTATATAAGTGGGTGAGGGTGAGAAAACGCTCAGCACATCTTCATCTTGTTTGCCTCCCAATCTTCGAGACTCCGCTCTCCCAGTCATGGCTCTAGTGTGGAAGTTCTCTACCAACGAGAAAGGGAAGGCCTCCGAGAAAATCCATGCCTCGCCGCCGCCCTGGAGGGGTTGCGATCATCCCCATCAGTACACCACAACGCCGGTGGTGGTTCCCCATAGGCACAGGCGTGCTCCAACGTGGCCCGAGGTTACCATCAGTAGCCGCAGGGGCTCTATCCAACGCGGGCGGCCGCAGTGGTCGTGGTGGGGCTCACGGTGGGAGGCTGGCGGTGACCACCCGGCCGCCGCGCCCGTGGCTCCATTCAGCCGACACGGCCCAAGAGTTTGTGGTGTGGGCGGAGAGTCCGACGGCCTCTTGGTTTCATCTGTCGTGCTTCTTCGTAGAGGCACTGCTGGCCGGGGGCTGCTAGCCTATGGTTGCAGGCTGACGGCTGCTACAACACGGCCTCGTGGGTGGAGGTCGAGGTCACCCCCGGGGGTTATGTGTATCTGAACCGCGAGTGGCAGACGTTTTCCCGTGCCCGTGGCTTCGAGGGGAGGTGCACCCTTCACTTCAAGTATGACGGGGTGGCGACACTCTTTGTCAAGACGACGACCGCGGAGATCTTGGAGATGAGCTTGCCCTTGATGACGGGCGCCACGTCTCCAACAGCAGCGAAACCCCCTTCGAGGAGAGCCCGAGTCATAACAGCTATGGCACGCCACGGCACCGGTGTGCCTGGACCTCGGGCGGTAGCCAACCGTCGTGGCGTCGCTCCTCTTCTCAAGAAGCGGCTACGCCGGCACGCCTCCATGGGTTCATCAAGCAAGAGGAGGACTCCGGCTGAGTGCTAGTGCACCGACGGCATGGCTCCCGGCGCAACAGCCCCCATGAGGGCTTTCTCACTTTCTTTCGCCTCCTCTTCTCCCTTTCCGGCGATCAAAGAACAAAGGGGGGCATGGGCGGGCAATCAATTTCGCTCTTGTGTCCTCATTAGTACCCTTGATATGCTCGTGGTAGGCCTTTCATCAGGGAGGTTTGGCTATGATGCTTGGGGAATCCGGACGTCCTGGGGTCTACTTCTTCTTACGAGTGAGGCAGGCTAGGAGCCCTTTTGGCACTCTGTGTTTGCAAGCCCCAGTCCCGCACATTTCTTGACCACCGTAGGAGGCGTCCAGATCACCAGGATGCAACTACGGGTTAAGACCTCGACACCCTTGATGCTGACCAGATCACCAGGACGATATCAAGGGGCAAGGGGCTATATGACAGGTAAGGCTCCTGAAGTGCGATGCTCGGGAGCCCCCTTTGATGCTCAAGCATCTCTACGTTGGCAAGTCCTAGTCCTGCACGTTCCTCGACCACTGTAAGGCTCTTCCGGATCACCAGGACACAACTACGGTGTGAGACCTCGACACCCTTGATATCGACTGGATCGCCATGACGACATAAAGGGGCGAGTGTCTACATGACCAGTAAGGCTTCTAAGGCGCGTTGCTCAGGAGCCCCCCTTGATGCTCAAGCGGCTCCCCCCAAAAAATTGTTTCCTTCCCCAGGAGGCACGAGCCTCCCGATGCTCCCAGATGGCGCCTCGGTCCATGGTCGGAGCCCCCGAGCGAGTATGAAGCGACACGAGCCTATTGACTCACCCGAGAGCACCACGTGAGGGTCTGGGCGCCAAGGCCTTGGCAAGGTGCGAGCACCGTGCCCCCATCCCCCGCTGGCGGGCTCCGAGGTGGAGGGAAGCAGGCGAGTGCTCGACTCGAAGAGAGAAAACTGAAGATCAAAAACGGCGACGAGAAGAAACCCATGACCATTTTCTCTAAAACATGGTTGGAGAAAACCCCGAGTTTTGTTCCAGAAAAGTTGGCAAATTCGAACACTAGAAAAGCAAATAACAGTCGCGTCCGATGCCTAGACTAGTCTTGATCTTCATCTTCCCCCAACGCGGAGTGTAGGCATCGACGTTGCATGGGCATAGCCATTGGAGGGTAGTGTTTTCCACCAGCGCGGAGCATGGGGCTTCCACTTGGGCGTTGGTGGGAGCCCCTCCGCGTCCTCGGGGGGCTCCGGGCGTATACAGCCCGCTCATTATTATGTGAGAGTGTCATGGCCGTATATAAATGGGCAAGCCCCCAAGCGCATGGCCCGATTGCTCCCAACCCCTTCAAGAGCAATCGTATGCATTTCTACTGGGTTGCATGCCTCTATGACCCAAACCCGAATGCATTGTTCCCCGCGTAGCCGCGGGATTGCGCTCCCGCGGCCCAAGTATGAGCACAATGCACCCGGTGCAGCCATAGAGGTGTTTTGTGGATGAAGCCGCCTCGTGAGGTGTCAGGGCGCTGGCCAGACAGGGTCTTGAGGGCCTCGTGAGGCCCATCCTCCTGAGGCTGTGCCAACGCTCTAGTTGCCGTGGGTGGCCTGCGCTACTTGTGTCTTGCAGGTCCTCCTAGGTTGTTACTCCTGAGGCCCCGGGGCTTGGCTCGGCGTTGCTTGTTCTCGAGGGTGACGGCTTGTGCTATGCCCCGTGGGCCTGGGGGTGTCCTCCCTCTTTTTCTTGCTCGCGTTGTCCAGGCTAGGTGCTCCATTGATGGAAGCCCCTAGGCCCGGCCGGGGGGGGGGGGGGGGCGTAGGGTACCCCTAACTCCTAGGGGGTGTTGGCGCCTGTGGCAGGCGCCTGATCCATCTCACCGTCCGGAGGTACAACGTAGATTGGTACATAGGGATCTACATAAGGGCATGCTTCTCCTCCTGAGCCATTCGGCGGGGCACTGGGGATGGCCCCTTCGGGCGGCAGCGGGGTGCTGCCCTGTGCGCA
Organism: Hordeum marinum; assembly: GCA_022496015.1. Taxonomy (NCBI): domain Eukaryota; kingdom Viridiplantae; phylum Streptophyta; class Magnoliopsida; order Poales; family Poaceae; genus Hordeum; species Hordeum marinum. The sequence continues at coordinate 713,678 of JAAAWK010001168.1, read as the reverse complement.
CAGCCCGCATACCCTCCTGTGGTGAGCATCAGCCCGAAGTTGCTTACCTATGCCACTGCCGTTGGGTGGGCCACACGTTTCCTAAAATTGATTGTTTCCTTGGCGATCTGATGCACCTTCGTCGTGGTTGCTTGCTTGTCCGGACGCCTAAGTCGCCTGCTCCCTGCGCAGGTTGGCGCGCTCCCGCCTGGTCAACCCAGGATGTTGACGGTCCATAGGGGTACGACAGTGCGAGTCGGAGCGCGCGTGGGGCTCCCCATTGTTTCCTCCGTGCGCTCCATCTTCGGGGCTAGGATGCGCCCCGAAATTGGTCACCACAATTCGGAGGAGAAGGAGCATGGCGTGCAGCGGGCCTCGTTCAGGCTCATTCGGGGCTCGAGGGGGCACACCGCCAGCGTGCTGGGTGACAGGCGCAGCGAATGAGCACCCGACACCTGATGCATGCGGCCACAAAGAAGGGCGAGGGGCCATGCCCTCGGTGCAATGGCGAGCAGCTCAGCGATGTGGTCGGCCCATGCATCGAAGCCCCCGTGCGTCGAGTGGTGGTCAACCATCTCGCTTGCCATCAGCAGCGCATCATCCGCGTCGAGGTCTCCCACGTTGGTGCAATGCGATGTCGGTGCCGGTGGCGCCGCCCATCCACCATGTGCTTGGACGGCGCAAGGGGCGACGACTATGGAGACGACACTGGTGGTTTGATGCTGACCGCCCAGCGTCATGCCGCTGGGGCATGGGTCTCGGTCAGTAGTGGTGGGGTTGGTGAAGACGGATCCTCCATGGCTGGAGTAAGCTTGTTGGGCGCTGGCCATCAGAGAGCCGAGGCGAGGGAAGAGCAAGGATTCAAGAAGAGTTCCACAAGACCCCTACCTAGCGCGCCAAATGTTGGATTTCGGGCTTCGCAAAAGCCAAAGAAGTTCGAACATAGGGGTGTGTGTGAAGATCCCCTGCAACCTCGCGCTACCTAGCTCACTACTCGATGATTTCTACGACAGACTCGCGTGATGACCAGTAAGCAGATGCACACGATGATTTACCCAGGTTCGGGCCGCAGCGAAGCGTAATGACCTACACCTGCTTTGGTGGATTGCGTCACGAGGAGGTTGGTGGATGAACTAGTACAATGGTGCATCGCCTCAGGAGGGCCCTCTAGTGGTGTTGCCTCTTCCTTGTTGCCTCTCTGTTGTGTTGTCCCTCTGTACGGTGCAGCCTATCCTCTATTTATAGTGCCTGGGGTCCTCTTCCCTTATTGCTATGGCGGGAACGGATCCCACAATGGCCAAATTTGAAGCGGGACATGAGTACATCTTTATCCTGACTAAAGGTGGTCTTCCCCTACAAAGTAGTTGTCGATGATCCAGAGGTGGGCTCGGTGATGACATCCTTCCTGCTGGGATCGTGTTCATAGTCTCGTTGCACCAGAATGGAAATCTTTGGGGGCGCTTTGGGAACCCGCGTATGTCCTTGCTCCCTTTGTGCCAAAGGGGAAACTGCACCACCTCGCGTGCTAGCACCCACCTGTCCCACCTGGCGTCACCCTCGGCCTCCCGAGGCCAAGCGCTGCATAGAGATCTCTGCTGCTCCGGAGGGGGCCTGAGGAGGCCCTCCCCTCGCAGGTCTTGGTGCCCATCTCCCTCGTGAGGGTTGTTTCTCGAGTGGGGGCGCACTAACAGTGTTAGGCTGACGAGGTGGACCATGCCTTGGGTCGTAGGCAGGCAGGTCTGGGTACCCCCGTTCCCAGAATGCTGACAAGCTGGAGGACTGGATGATCTACTATGTCACCGCGGTTGGCATCGCCAGGGGTTCCAAGCGCGTCACCATGTGCTACGTCCCCATCAAGTTGATCGGCTCGGCCCTGACTTGGCTCAACACCCTGTCGGCCGGTAAAATTAACGCCTAGATAGACTTCGAAGAAGCTTTTGTCCGCAACTCACGGGCACCCACAAGCGCCCCGACCATCCTCGCGAGTTGGCCATGTGTGTCCAAGGGCCGAACGAGTCCCTCTACGACTACCTCACGTGCTGGACCGAGCTCCACAACTCCTGCGAAGTGGTGCACGAGGTGCAGGCCATTCAGTACTGCACCAAGGGCTGCAGAGACGACACCCTCGTCAAGCACAAGCTCATGTGCTCCGAGCCGGCCGCCCTGGCGGAGCTCATGGCCAAGGCGGACAAGTATGCCACTGCCAACTCCGTGATGCGGACCAAGGTCACCATGCCCGCCAAGGCAACCCCATCGCTTGCCGCGTCGCGAGTGACTGTCGACAACCGGCAGCAGCAGAACAACAAACGAAAATCCGACCAGCCGGATCCCTACTACGGGAGCCGGTAGGTCGCCACTGTCAAAGAAGAGTAGCCAGTTACCCAGGCCGCCATCCAGCGTTAGCAGACCGACAAGGCCGCCTGGTAGCCCAAGCTCACTTTCGAGCAGATGCTTAATGCACCCTACAAGATGCATTCCAGAGCCAAGATGGCCACGCACATGCTCCGGCAGTGCAGTTTCTCACAGCGGTTGGCCTGGGGCAAGGTCCTCCCGGTCGCCCCGCCTCCATCACCCTGAAAGCCGGCCCAGGCACCGGCACCAGCGCCAGCCCCGACCCCACATGATGGCCGGCTGCATGACCAGTTGCCCGACCTAGACGGGGCCTACGTCATCTTCACCAGCGAGGCGATAGACAAGCATGCACAGCGCCAGTTCTGGCATGAGGTGAATGCCATCGTGCCCTCAGTCCCACAGTTCATACACTGGTCCGAGAAGCCGGTCACCTGGAGTTGGGCGAACTACCCGACGGTAATGCCGAACCCGAGAAGCTATGCCCTGGACCTCGATCTAACCTTCGCCTCCAAGAGGCGCACCTGCCGCTTCTCGCGGGTGCTGATCAACGGGGGCAGCAGCATCAACATCCTATACCGCGACACCCTACTCAAGCTGGGGCTCAAAGAGGAGAACCGCCAGTCGAGCTAGACGTTTTTTCACGGCATCATGCCCGGAAAGTCTTGCTGCACCATCGGCAAGATCTGGCTCGACATCCTCTTCGTTGACAAGAGCCACTTCCGCGTCGATCTAGTGTGGTTCGAGGTGGTGGACCTCGACAACCCCTACCACGCGTTGTTGGGCCGGCCGACTCTCATCAAATTCATGGCGGTGCCCCATTATGCCTACCTCAAGCTCAAGATGTCGGGTCTGAAGGGCATCATCAACATCAACGGTGACTACAAGATGTTGATGGAGTGCGCGTGTGATGGCATCCGGCTTGCCGAGGCCCTGGTGATTGAGGAGGAGAAGCGGCCGCTCAACTGGATCGTGGCTCTCGCCACCGAGCAGCCGACCGTACCAAGTCTCCCATCCTAGCCAGCCAGTGAGGCAACGTTCCAACCGTCCAAGGACACCAAGAAGGTTCAGCTCGACCTGGCCAACCCCAAGAAATGTGTCACCACTAGCGCCAACCTCAACGGTAAATAGGAAGGAGAGCTTGTCGACTTCCTCCGTGAGAAACAAGACATCTTTGCATGGTATCCCAAAGACATGTCGGGTGTTCCGAGGAATTACTCCAAGCACAAAATTCATGAATGGCTAGATGTGAAGCCGGTCAAGCAACCCCTGCGTCATTTCTCTAAGGAGAAGCAACGTACTATAGGAGAAGAGATCGCCCGGCTGCTCGTAGTCGCCTTCATCATGGAAGTGTTCCAGCCGGACTGGTTGGCCAACCCAGTCCTGGTGCTGAAGAAAAACAAGACTTGGCGCATGTGTATCGACTACACCATCCTGAACAAGGCCTGTCCCAAGGATCCCTTCGCCCTGCCCCTAATCGATAAAGTGATCGACTCCTCGGCTGGCTACGACCTACTTCGTTCCTAGATGCCTACTCCGGATACCACCAGATCAAGCGAGACCCGGCCGACCGGCTGTAGACCTCCTTCATCACCCCCATTCGTGGCTTACTGCTACATCACCATTTCATTTGGCATGAAGAATGCAGGCGCTACCTTCCAGTGCTGCATGCAGAAGTGTCTCCTTCCCCAGATCGGCAGGAATGTCTACGTCTATGTGGACGACATCGTCATCATAACCAAGAAGCATTTCAGCCTCCTCGATGACCTCCGGGAGACCTTCGCCAACCTGCAAAAGTACAAGGTCCGGCTCAACCCGGAGAAGGGCGTCTTCGGTGTACCAGTCGGCCAACTCCTGGGTTTCTTTGTGTCCGCTCACGTCGTCGAAGCCAACCTAGAGAAGATCAAGGCCATCAAGAGCATGCCCAAGCTAACCTGGATCAACGACGTTCTAAAATTCACCGGTTACCTTGCCTCGCTTAGCTGGTTTGTCCTCTGGTTGGGCGAGAAGGCCCTGCCCCTCTACCAGCTCATGAAGAAGACCACCAAGTTCGAGTGGACCAACCAGGCAGATGAGGCGTTCTGCAACCTCAAAAACACCCTCTCCAGCGCACCTGTCTTAGCCGCGCCAGTTGAGAAGCACCCTTTCTCGCGTACATCGTGGCAACCACGCGTGTCGTCAGCATCGTCCTCGTGGTGGAGCGACCTGAGGAAGGCAGGGCGCTCCCGGTCCAGCACCCTGTCTACTACCTCAGTGAGGTCCTCTGAACCTCCAAGAAGAACTACCCCCATTACAAGAAGATGTGCTACGACATATACTTCACCGCCAAGAAGGTCAAGCAGTACTTCCAGGAGCACACAATCACCGTCGTAAGCACGCCGCCGCTCGCCGAGATCATGAGCGGCCGGGATGCCACCGGTCGGATCACCAAATGGGCCATCGCCATGGCCGACCACGAGATCCCGTACGAGCCGCACACGGCCATCAAGTCATAGTTGATGGCCGATTTCCTCGTCGAATGGGCCGAGACCCAGTTTGTGCCACCACCTCTGGACTCCATGCACTGGTGCATACACTTCGACGGCTCGAATATGCGGACTGGCTTGGGATCCGTCATCGTCTTGTCGTCCCCAAAAGGGGACGAGCTCAAGTACTCGCTCCAGAGCCAGATCACCACCTTCAAGAACGTGGCTGAGTATGAGGTGCTCGTCCACGGCCTCTGGCTCGCCAAAGATATCGGCCTTCGACACATCTTGTGCTTAGGTGACTCAACCTCGTAGTGTAGCAGGTCTCTGGCGAATGGGATGCCAGGGACGCCAACTCTACCGCTTCCTCGTTCAGCAACTCATCGGCTCCTTCGAGGGTTGTGAGTTCCACCATGTCTCCCGAGCGGACAACGAGGCGGCGGATGCCTTGGCAAAAGTCGGCTCCACCTGCCAGGCCATCCTAGCTGGCGTCTCCCTCGAGTAGCTATGCAAACCGTCCATCAAGTATTCCATCGAGTCGGAGTCCCTCTTCATGCCCGCAGATCCCACCGGCTCGTTCGCCAACAAGGGGACTCAACCGGCTCCTCTCGCGTCGCCGCCTCTGGCGAGTCTCGCCTCCGCGGCGGCCGGCTCCACCATCATCGTCCTGATAACACTCGACTTGCTGCCTATATCCCTAATCCTGGGGACTGACGGCTCGGTCCCGAGGGCTGACGGCTCGGCCCCGAGGGCTCCGGCTGCAAGTCAAGGGGCTCCGGCCGCCTACGATCCTTGACTCGGACCGGAGCCGGCATTCGTCTCGGCCCCCACGTGGGCCCAACCCATCCTGGCATTCCTCCTTCAAGGTGACCTTCCCCCTAATGAGGCCATAGCCCGGCAAATCTAGTGTCGGGCCCCCGCCTACGCCATCATCAACCACGAGCTGGTTCGGTGCAATGTGACCGCGTTTTCCAATGCTACGTCGAGCCGGAAAAGGGACAAGAGATCCTCCGCAACATCCACCAAGGCGAGTGCGAGCATCACACCGCCTCAAGGACCCTGGTGGCCAAGGCTTTTCGACACGGCTTCTACTGGCTGACTACCCTGGAAGAGGCGATACAACTCGACGAAAGGTGCGAGGGTTTCCCACGCTTAAGCATGCAAAGCCACCTGACGGCTGCGGCCCTCAAGACCATCTCCTTGTCATGGCATTTTGCCGTCTAGGGGCTCGACATGGTGGGACCATTCAAGTCCACTAGAGGTGGCATGACGCACCTGCTAGTAGCCGTCATCCAGTTCACCAAGTGGATCGAGGACAGACCCATCAAGAAGCTGGATGGCTCCACGGTCGTCCGGTTCATCGAAGACATCACTATCCGCTATAGTGTCCCACACAACATCATCACCGACATCAGAACCAATTTTTTCAAGGGCGTGCTGGTGCATTTCTGTGCCAAACAAGGCATCCGTCTTGACCTCGCGTCTATTTCCCACCCGTAGGTGAACGGCCAGGCAGAAAGAGCAAAGGGTTTCATCCTTGCTAGCATCAAGCCCCGGCTCATGGCCCTGCTCGTTCGATATGGAGACTGCTTCATCGAAGTGCTCCCGGCCATCCCGTGGAGCTTCAGAACCACACCCAACCGCTCAACTGACTTCATGCCTTTTCCCTCGTGTACGGGTCCAAAACGGTCATCCCCATGGACATTGAGTTCGACTCACGTCGTGTCACCCTTTACACAGAGATGAACGCAAAGGCGGTCATCCCCATGGACATTGAGTTCGACTCATGTCGTGTCACCCTTTACACAGAGACGAACGCAAAGGAGGCAAGGGAAGACGGCATCGACCTCCTCAAGGAGGGACGCGAGCTAGCCCTGAGCCGATCAGCCATCTACCAGCAGAAGCTCCGGCACTACCACAACAAGTGGATCCGTCCCCTCTCCTTCCGCGAGAGGGGCCTGGAGCTCAGGCGGATCCAGCGAATAGCTAGCCAGCACAAGCTATCCTCCCCATGGGAGGGCCCGTTCATCATTAGCATGGAGCTGCACAACAACACTATAACACCCCAAAAATTTAATCATGTTTTATTAATTAAAATTTTGCCAGGCAATTTAAACTTCTCTTTTCCAGGATCTTGTGTTGATCTCAGAACCACTCATTTATTTTCAAATGTGGAATTTTCCCTCCAAGTAGAAACTTTTCAAAAATATTGTTGTACTTGAGTACCTGCTCAAGAACATTTCTTTTAATTGACATGACAAGTGAAAACATTTTTTATATTATGTTGCAAAAATTTATTTCCTTTAAAATGACCTTTTTATACTTTTAAGAGCCTCATTTGCACTACAACCATTTGATATATTCATTTAATAATTCCACAAAAATTTGTAGATGACATGTGTTGTCCCTACATCAATTTTATGCAAAAACCCAGCTTTGTGTTTTGGAATTTTTGAGTATATCATCCTATTTTCTGTTCTGGACCAGTTTGAAGTTTTGTACTGCAACCCCAATTTATGCTGCCCTATTGCCCATGGAATTTTTCCTACCTTTAGTAAGAAGTACCAAACCCGTAAGTCCAGGAGTTGAGCTCGATTGGAATAATTTTTTACCATGCTATAGCCCCATTTAGTTTCTGTTCAGAGACAAAATTTTATAAGAATTGCAGTATAAAGTTTTTGTGTTTGCCAAACTAACCATGCCACCATCACCTGCATCCAAAGAGACCACAACCTGGGAATTGTGATAACCATCAAGGTTGCCTTGATGCCGCTAGCATTTTATCAAGCATGTTGTGTGCATAGCCAGGTTGGTCATGGTTTCTAGTTTGCACTGTGTATTTGCTTTACATGCCATACCAGCATGTCGATTGAGCCTCTAGAAAATGCACCCATGACCCTGATAAGCTTCAGTGTAAGCAAAGAACTCTATCATGCCCTGGCAAATCATCGAACACCTCGGGAGCACGCCCTAAGCGCACCCAGATTGCGCGAATTGCAGCCGCGTGCCCGAGATGCCTCACCCCACCTACCCCCATCCCTGGCCATTCCCTACCCGTTGGGACATGCCCCCACCCTCTCCAAGTCGCTAGGGCCACCCGGCCGTCCCCTGGAACCCCACAACGCTGCTGCCAGAGCTGCCTTGGCGGCTAGCCGACGGCTACAACTGGCCTTGGCAATGGCAGCACCGCCCAAGCCACAGTCACGCGCCAGCTGTCCTCTAGAATAGCTCGAGCTCATCCATGATCTCGTCTGGCAGCGTTGACCAGTGCCACGTCGCCCCCTGCAACAGTCGCCGGACTTACCCATGGCCACCGTGGGAACCGACCTTCCCGGCTATAAATAGCCCCTGGACCTCCCTCGATCTCATCAGCATCCTAAGGAAAGCCGTAGAGAGCCCTCTCTTGCTGCAATTTAGCTAGGCGTTGTCACCTTCCCCACCTCTGGTAACTTCGGCCGCTGCCGCACTTCGGCCGATGCCCCTTAGCCTATCCATCGCTGCATAAGCTTCACCTCGCCCCCATGGAGCCACCCCATCCCTCAACCTCGACTGGGAGCTCCCGTAGAACCAAATCCCAAACCAACCCGAAGCCACCGCCCGTCTCGGAGCTCGCCGCTGGCGATTACGTCCACCCCTCCGATCATGGTGACCACCTAGAGGACCACCTCGAAGTGGTAGATTCATCCCAGCCCCCGGAAGAACCCTAGGAGCCGTCGTTCATCGGCGAGGATTCCTAGAGTTCCGCCTTCTCTTGGCCAGAGAAGAAAGGTGGCGCAGGTGACTTGTCAAACTTGGCCGGTGGGCCCAATAGACCCACTGTCAGTGACCCCCGAGTCACGCGTGCGCTGTCTAAGTGGAGGCGCATTTCGCATAAGTACATGTTCCCCTTTCCGAAAGCGTAGTGTTTGCTGAATTGTTTTCTTTTTTGTTATTTATTAAAATCAGAAACTTGACTCGCTCTATCTTTTAAACTAAAAACCCAATTGAATTGATTCTTTTTCCCACCTCTCTCAAATTTAACCTAGTTTATTTTCATTTTTTTCAAAAAATTCCAAACAACTTTCCAGTACTGTTTTGAATTGCTTGTTGATTTGAATATGTCCAAACTAGGAAATTGGAGGGAGAATTGAACTTTCAAAAGTTTTGGAGTGCTCATCCCCTACGTACACATTGAAGCCAAGCATTCTGAACCTTTGTATAATATTTGTTGTGTGATGCTTGGTCTGACGAATAAAGCTACCACACTACGTGGACATGATGTGAGTATTATTTCATGTGAAGAAATGATCATGCTCACGAGTGCGTGATGGAAATTCCTTGTTGTTGGAGTTAAAATGCTTGTGACAGTATTCGTCCTCTTGTGCCTTTGATGCCTACTAGAAGGCATCCAGAGAAGGCTCTGTCTCGAGTAGACACAAGCTGGATACTGACATTTCGTTGGGACGACAATGATCAGTATGGCATGGTGATGACAAGTGGTGATTCTGTCTAATGGCGTGGAATATATTTGTTGTGCTAACCATGTAGGAAACACTTTAACCTCCTGAGTCGACCGTAGATCGAGTCTTGTGCCACTAACCCCCATACTTGTTTTGTACTACCACTTGTCCCTCCCGTAGGTAGGGTACGGTTCAGTAAGTTGTCAACCCCTTTCTTTGCACACACACCGTACAGAGAGGCCATAGTGAAAGATACCAGTGGCCCCTGGTAGGCATGTCACTTGGTCCGGGGGCATGGGTGTTCCAGTGAGTCCGAGGGGGTAGCTCCCCCGTTTTGCATGCAATATAATATTTTTGATCCCATGCTAATAGAGGTTGTAGCCTACCACTTAGAGGTTTGCTTAACGAGTGTCGTGGGTGATTCCAGGCATCGGAAAGTTAAGATGGTGTGTGCGGGTCAGGTGTGTTTTTAGCTAAAATCCCGTAAGCAGAATTAGTCCGAGTGGACTAAAGGAATCTGTTACTCGTGGGTAAAGAGTACACCCTCTGTAGAGATTATATCTATTCGAATAGGCGTGTCCACGGCGAAGGACTACAGTCTGGGATGGGTCAAGTGTCGGTCTTAGTGTCAGTCTTCGAAGGGATTCTTCTAAACATGAATAATGATCATCAGGTGTGACGAATGATGATTATGATTATTGTTATTATAGACTAACCCTATATACCATCTGGAATATTGAGTATCCCTGGGATGGTTCTACCGCCTGGATACTTATTGAGATTATTATTTTATAAGCCCTTTATGTGGTGTCACTGAAACGCCCAACTGTGGCATGCTTGTTATTTATTTTCGTTGTAAGCCCTCTATGTGGTGTCGCTGAGACGCCCGACTTTGGCATGCTTGTTATTTATTTTCCTTATAATCCCTTTATGTGGTGTCGCTGAGACGCCCGACTATGGCATGCATGTTATTTATTTTCCTTATAATCCATTTATGTGGCGTCGCCCAGACGCCCAACTATGGCATGCTTGTTACTTTCTTTCTTTATAACCCTTTATGTGGCGTTGCCGAGATGCCCGATTGTGGCCCGCGTGTTAGTTACTTTCCTTATAAGCCCTTTATGTGGCATCACTAAAGCGGCCGACTGAGGCATGCTTTATACTATTATCCTTTCGAGGCGTCGCTCCAGACACCCAATCGTTATATTTTTTCATCCTCTGATTGCTTATTCGTGCCTAATATGAATGACCTTCTTGCATGCATCATGAATTTTATTTTTGTGACTGGTTAAGTGATCGTGGATTATTTCAATGCATGAATACCACCTGCTGTATTATACCTATTTTCATGATGTTTGCGAGTACATTCAAAGTACTCACTAGCATGTCCCTGGATATTGTCTTGGGCAGATTGCGTATTTGGAGAGGAGCATTATGACAACAACCCCGGAACCTAGGCATCAAAGATCGCAGCCACGCGAAGATAGGAGTTAACCAGGTCAACTGTTACTATGGGAAATGGAGTCACATAGACACGGATGACCCCGAACCGCTTCCGCCACCAACCGCTAGAAACCTTTTGTTGTACTCATAGACCATCATGGTCTTGTGCTCCAGATTTTGTAATTTTGCTTGGAATTTCTGTATTAAGGAGTGTCCACCAGCTAACAGTAATCCTGGGGCTAGTGAGCACAAGGACCATTTGTTGGGAAATTATTATCCTAGAAAACCGGTCCTGACAACCTTGGTATCAGAGCCAAACTGACCATTGGCTAATCCTATCTTAGACAGGTTGATAAACCTAGTTTAACCCACCCACCAGACCTTAACCTAACCACAACCAAGCCTATCCTATCTGATAGCCCACTCAGTGATCCTGACACCTTTGGGCAGTCGGTGCACAACCTATCAAGCCTAGCCCATCGATCACGTGCCATGACTGACACCTAAATTGTCCCTTTTGCAAGCGTGCGAAGGAAGACTCTATTTTCTTCTATAAAAGAAAACGCTTGCCCAAACCCAGCACACCACAACCAACGATACAAAACCAAGCCAAGATGCCTGGCGCCATTGTTGACAACGAGACCACCGCAAACAATCTTGGAGGTTTTATGACCGTCCTAGCTAACCTCACCCGCCATGCCTATGCATTAAAAGAACCCCCAGAATATGTTGTGTACCAGGAGCGCACGAGTGATGAGAATCATCACTTCTGGGCCATGGTACACATCTACGGCAGGGTTATCTCGCGAAAGCGCGCCTACAAGTTCACCCGAAGGACAACTTCCTTTGAGCCACAAGCCATCCAGCTAGCAGCTCGAGAGGCTATACTTCAACTCCGGCACTTGTCGCCAAGAGTTAACTGCCACTCATTCTGTTATTACCCCAACCGCGACGGATATAGTAGGCCACCCCAGGTTGCCAAAGGAGACCACGAGATGGACCCTGCACTGCTGCATCTTGTGCGCTACCTCAGCACACGAGAGGCACTATTCCTTTAGGTCACCCTTGATCTTATCGTAGCTCATGGAGAACTTGCTTGCTGAGCCCCGGCAAGAAGAGAAGTGGCGCCCGACGTCGACAACACCGTCGTGTTCTTTGGCCGACCGGTCGAGTGTTCGAGGCCTGCCCCTGCCACCGACCGGAATGCATTTGTATCCTCGGAGGAGCTTCGTTGCCTTTCGGGGACACACTCCAACGGGAATATGACCAGCAACCTCTGTGATGGTCATCATCGCTAACGCGACCCTGCAAATCCTCATCTTGATGTAGCAAACCCCGATGACGAAGCCCATAGAAAAGTCTTGACGTCCACAAGGCACGCTCGACTAGAAATTAACAAGATAGAATAAGCCACTCGAGTAGTACCGAGTCTTAGTATTTCTACGTCATATAATAGTGTGACGTTGTAATCGCCATGAATAAAATGCAGGCTTCTTGTATGCCATTATTTTAATAGTACTACAAGTATCCATGCATAAATAAATTTTAGCGTTCGGTCGCATATTAAATTTTTGGGCGTAGCTACCAAAAAACACCCCAACCGACAACCACAGTAATACGCCACTTTTTGTGAGATGTGTATATCTGTGGCATTGACTCAGATCCCCATAGAGCATAACCGACAACATAGGCTGCCCCCATGCCATAATATGTAAACAAGCCCATATGCTATATAAGAGGACACTCCGTGACCTTACCAAGCATCCCTCAATTTGTGCACTGCCCTCACAGCCATTTTAACCATGCCAAACCCTAGGATTCATCGGAGAGCCCCAAATGCGATCCCAGGTAGTTTTGTTAAAATATTGTGGGACTTTACCCGCAATACCAGAGGCTCTCCCCATCCACCCAGTACGAGCTGTTCAAATTGAGAATCACCTCATTTGCCTCGAAATATTGGGCACTAGTGCACATCCCTCCCATGAACCCAAACCAAGACCCAACGGAAGTCTCCTTCGTGGGAAAATCTATGCCGACTCCGCAAATAGCCATACAAGTTGCTGCCGACGAAGCCGTTACCCGTGTTCGATTCGAATTACCCTATGCCAGGGAAAGGGGGTATTATTACTTCCCGAGCAGTGCAACACCTGGAAAAGAAGAATATTTTCCCGGGGGACAAATAGAGAGAGACCCAGTACTGGCCAACCTCGTTCAGTACATCGTCGCTCAAGACCATCTGACTCAGCGAGTAATGGATTACCTCTAGAATCTCGTTGTTATGAATGCTCAGATCGTCATTGGCAGACCACTGAGGCCAGACCAGGAGAGGCGCGTTCTTCGACTAGTTCATCCACTCCCCCAAGAAGAGGAAGAATGTGCCCCAGTGCTAGAAACATTTCCTCAGGACCCCGCATATTATAATTTTGCACCATAGACAACCAATGTTTTGTTTCCTAGCTTAGCAATTAAATTATAAATTGCAGTATGTGTATTATGTCGTAAAATTGTGCTATGAATAATTGTTTGACTTCAATTATATGTGATTGATTCTTACTGCTGTGATTTTTGGTCAACTGTTTTCGCTCTCAGTAAATCTCTAGGTGGGATTTCCTTGAGCTATTGCAACAAATATTTCTCCATGACATAGATTTAAATTGACGCATCACCACGACAACAAGCTCACGGCCACAACCACTTGACCACATGCACTAAGTGCAAAACCACGTACACATTTAGCACCTAACTGATCACCGCACTAACACAACACGGTTTTTCTGAAAGAGAAATTTGTGGGTAATTATTCTGGTGCAGATTGCCTCCCACACACTAATACCAGTAAGCACCCGACAATGACACCTAATCCTCATGATCACTGCTGCCACGGAGAGCCAACACTCGAGCATCAGGCATCATCAGGCATAGGAGCATAGGAGCATGGAGAATCCAAGCAATGCCGCCAACCCTTTAGAGCCTCGCCTCGACCTCCTGCAAGCAGCAATGAAGGAGAAGGAACACGAAGAAGGAACGAGGCCAACTGTGAGGAAGAAGAGAGACACACTGTGGTCATTTTTATAGCTCGAGATTGGTGTACCATAGGCAAAGTCCACCAGCGCCACTCGTCGCTCGATCACCGGTGTTCAGAGGCGAATCCGCGAGAAGTGTCGATAGCACACTAGCCCGCAAGGTGAGTCATGTTGCACCGCACTTAGCATGTCGTGCACTATCACAATACGACCTAGATGCCATACGCGCTAGACGCCGCTGATGGAGAAAGCGCGTGAAAGCGCGTGAGAGAGAGGAAGAGATGAGAGCCCGAGGTAGAAGAAGAGACTGACAATGGGCCCTAGGTCCACCTGTCTGCCAAAGAGAGCACTGTGCACTCGGGTACGACTAGCGTAATTCTAAATTTACCACGACGAGAAGTAGAAATCTCTCGGTTTCCCCAACCGTAGAATTCCTCCCACAACACCAGTAGTCCATCTTAGTTGCACCAATTATCTGCCCTCTCACTGTAACCACATCATACCACGTGAGTAGAATATTTATTTTTTTGTGTTATTACTGCGTGGTAGTGGGAATAATATCTTTTGAAACTGTCCTTAGCAAATCTCGAGGACGAGATTTTTCTTAAGGGGGCTAGTGTTGTAACACCCCAAAAATTTAATCATGTTTTATTAAATATGTTTTCCCTAAGTAATTTAAACTTCTATTTTCCTGGATCTTCTGTTCATCTCAGAACCACTCCTTTCTTTTGAAATGTGGAATTTCCCTCCAAGTAGAAACTTTTCAAAAATATTGTTGGACTTGAGTGCCTGCTCAAGAACATTTCATTTTATTTGATATTATTAGTGAAAACATTTTTATATTATGTTGCAAAAATTTATTTCCTTTAAAATGACTTTTTAATACTTTTAAGAGCCTCATTTTCACTACAACCATTTAATAAATTCATTTAATAATTCCACAAAAATTTGTAGATGACATGTGATGTCGCTACATCACTTTTATGCAAAGTCCAGCTTTGTGTTTTGGAATTTTTGAGCATATGATCATATTTTCTATTCTGGACCAGTTTGACCTTTTGTACTTCAACCCAATTTATGTTGCCCTATTGCCCATGGAATTTTTCCTAACTTTAGCAAGCCCTACCAAACCCTTAAGTCCAGGAGTTGAGCTCCATGGGAAAAAAATTGACCATGCTATAGACCCATTTAGTTTCTGTCCAAAGACAAACTTTTATCAAACATGCACTATAAAGTTGTTGTGTTTGCCAAACTAACCATGCCACCATCACGTGCATCCAAAGAGACCACAGTCTAGGAATTGTGATGACCATCAAGGTTGCCTTGATGCCCCTGGCATTTTATCAAGCAGGTTGTGTGCATAGCCAGGTTTGGCATGATTTTTAGTTTGCATTGTGTATTTGCTTTACTTTCCATACCAGCATGTCCACTGAGCGTCTAGAAACCCCACCCATCACCCTGTTAAGCTTCAGCGTAAGCAAAGACCTCTAGCCTGCCCTAGCAAATCGTCAAACATCTCGGGAGCACGCCCAAAGCATGCCTAGAGCATGCGTATCGCAGCCGCGCGCCCGACCCGCCACACCCCACCTACCCCCGTCCCTGGCCTTTGCCTTCCCGTAGGGTGTGCGGACCCTGATTCATAAGTCGTGATCACCGAATGTATGTGCATTGTGATCCAAGACCAAGGGAAGAGCACACTCTGATTTTTTATTTTTTTTGCGCCTTTCTCACGCTCTTTTTTTGCTCAGAAAATCACTATAATAGCGAGTGTCTCAAAACTCTTCCGAAGGTGTATAAACAGGATAGGCACAAAAAATTGACTAATTTTTTTGAGCGATTTGGGGCTGTGACGACCAAAAATTGCGACAAAAATCACTATGATGGCGAGTGTCTCAAACACTCCGAAAATCCTAAAAATAGGATGGGGAAAAATATTTTCACTCACTGAAATGTTGAGCGAAAAACTGCTCTGAAAATTGTGCCAAACTCGAAACCTACTCAGGTAAATAGTACTCTGAATATTTTTTCCAATACCTACTCGGTAAGGAAACGCGAAACTGAAAACAAAGGGATCTCGAAACTAAACCTAATATGTAAAGGACTCGAATTGGTAGTGGATATGTGGACTCAGATTGGTGATGATGATTGTGTGGGTGTGGCATATGGCAACAACGATGATTGTGGCGTGATGGTGGTATAAGATAGCAGCGATGAGGGTGGTGTGGTGGTGGTATACGACAGCAACAATGATGGTAAGTGGTGGTGGTATATTGTAGCAGCGATCATGGTGAGGTGGCGCGACAACTTGTGAATAGAACTCGAAACTCTAAAGGACTAGACGCTAAGACCAGCAACTTGACACGACGATGCAACCGCAAATTCTCACTGAGCAAAGGCCGAACAGAAAATTGCAAAGGCTCAGATTGGTTTGGATAAGATGATCTAACCCTTTTTTAAGATTTTTCATGGATGGTATGTATGAAGAACGATTCAATCTAAACTATGAAAAACTAGTAAATCTCACTGAGCAACCTAGAAATCTGATACCACTTGATAGAGGTGAAGTTTTCCCTGTCTTTCAATGAGAAGTGGTTGTCATTTATGGTAGAATCAACTTTGACGATCCGACTATGAATGTGCGAGGACATCACGCCTTAGCAATCGCTAAACCAACTCCAAGAGTTTATTGACCATGCTGGAGCATAATCAACCTTCCTTCGCCATCCTTATATGATGCTAGCCTGAGAAGGCGTCCAAAAAGCACACCAAGTCACACTCAGTGGTGGAGTTCACAATTTGGTCGATCCATGGAAGTGGAAAAGGATCCTTGGGGCACGTCTTGTTGAGGTCAGTGAATTCGACGCACATTCGCCCTTGCCCGTTGTGCTTTTGGACCATCACACGGTTGGCGAACAACTCAGGTGGAGCACCTCGGGGACAAACCCAACCTCCTATGGTTTCTCGACCTCCCGAACGATGAACTTTTGCTTCTCAAGGCTTGGCGTTGTGCCTTTTGCTTCACGGATCATGCATTGGGGCACACGGCTAAGTGGTGCTCAATCACCTCCCTCGGCACACCAGGTTGCTCGATGAGATTTTACGAGTTTTTTGTAGTTAAATCGCATCTGTTCTTTATACCTATAGTACACAAAAAACCACAAAAAAATAGGGTTAGATCCTCATATCAGAACCAATCTGAGCCTTTATAATTTTCTGTTTGGTGTTTGCTTTGTTGAATTAGCGGTTGCATTGTCATGTCAAGTGGCTGGTCTTAGAGTCTAGTCCATTAGAGTTTTGAGTTCTATTGACAGTTTGTCATGTCGCCGTCGCACCATCTTCATCGCTGCCATATACCACCACCACACCAGATACATCACTGCTGCCATATACCACCACCACACCAGATACATCACCCTTGCCATATACCACCACATATCTGCCATCACGCCAATCCAACTCCACCTCCATCACAAATTCACCACCAATCCGTGTTCCACCACCCATACATACATTTGCCACTAGTCCGAATTCCACTAGATTCATATCCACCACCAATCCTAGTCCGAGTCCATCCCATATTAGGTTTAGTTTCGGGTTCCTCTTGTTTTCAGATTCGTGTTTCCATGCCTGAGTAGGTTTTGGGAAAAAAGACTAGAGACCCCGAATGGTTTTTAGGCCAAAATTTTGGTGGGTGAAATTATTTTTCCTATCCTGTTTTTAGGCTTTCCAGAGTGTTTTGAGACACTCGCCACCATAGTGATTTTTTGCCGCACTTTTTCGTCGTCGGAGCCCCAAATCATTCCAGAAAAAATTAGTCAAGTTTTTTGTACCTCCCATATTTATACGACTTGGGAGAGTTTTGAGACACTCACCATTATAGTGATTTTCTGAGCAAAAAAAGAGGCGACGGAAAAATATATATTCAAAGTGTGCTCTTCCCTTGATTGTGTGTGCCACCGTGATTTTGTTCGTGTTCTAAGCTCGTGTCTCTAGCACAGTCTAGTCTAGGACCAACACAGTACCATCTTTGAACGTTTATTCAAGTTCGTATCTCTGAATTGATTATTAGTGACCCCTTTTTCTACCATATTATAAGCCATGCCAGCTCCACATACATCTACATTGTCTGTTTGGCACCACCTAGCAATCGCTCTATCCATGTTTTGAAATTTTCGACTACAACGGTTGCAGATCACCACCTACTGTTGGGTAAGTACTGGTAACAATTTGAAATTTGCTTGATAGATTGTGACACACCACCACCACCAGTTCCTATGACTCTATAGGTTCATATTCTCGCGTGTTCCTATTGCAGCTAACCATGACAGGATCACAAGACGACAAGATCGACTGGGACGGCATGACAAACAAGGAGCTCCACGATAAATTTTAGCAAATGATGGGTCAATAGATGAACGACTTGGAGACGAGCCTTGGAGAGGCTATGAAGAAGCTAGATGGTTTGGATAAGATGGTCGACGCCAAGCTTGATGTGCAATTCAATTAGGTGCTTGGACGTCTACCTCCACCAGCTGTACCTTTCGTACCTCGCCAACAACAACATCAACAACGCCCAAAATTCACGGGACGAGCGCAACATGTCCCTTTCGACCAAGGCCAAAATTCCGGTGCCATTGCTACTGTTGTAGGTTTGGTGGCTGTTGTTGCTATTGCTACTATCATTGAGCAGAATGAGCATTATTATATGGATTATGATGGTGATTACGATGATGAGGGAAAGGTTGCTCCACATAAGCCCGAGGGGCAACCGCCACCACACTCACCAGGTCGTCCACATGGCTACATTCGCAATGGTAGGGCTCCACCACCCCTCAGGTTTGGGATCATGAGCATGTCCCTAAACTTAAATTGAATATTTTTACATTTGAGGGTAGATATGTTCCTGATATATATCTTACTTGGGAGTTAGAAACTAAACAATGTTTTACATGCTTACAATTTCCTAAGGATAGACGTGTTGCTGTTGCTATTTGTGCATTCACTAGTTTTGCTTGTGTTTGGTGGTCTCAACATTGTAGAATACATCATGATAATATCCCTACTACTTGGGCTTCTTTCAAAACTGCTAGGCGTAATTGTTGGGTTCCACCATATTATCAACATGAATTAACTCAAACTTTGCAGCATTTACTAGGTGTGGTGGTGGAGCCCAATGTACCTATGTTTGCACATTTTATTGGCAGATTAAAAAGAGATATTCAGAGTATTTTAGAGTATAAGAAATATAACACTATCACTCGTTTATTCCATCTTGCTTACAAAGTTGAACGTGTAGTGCAGGATTGACAGGCACTGGTCAGAATTAATTTTTCTTAAGGTTGCACTTCATCATGGATGCCATAGAGCTTATCTATGTCCCCATGACCTGCTATGACACTGCCTACTTCAGCCACCAACTCCAACTGCGATACCAGGAATTAGGCACCGCCACCAGCCTCTAGCAAGGGCACGCCTTCGGGGCCTACACAGAGCATATTTTCATCCATGGCATGTAGAGGTTATATGTTGTCGTTCCAAGGTAAAAGTCACTTTGTGAGAGAATGCACATCAAGGTGTGTGATGATTGTTACTTAGGATGGTGGATATTCCTCCGCTAGTGATTATGATGAGGAGACTTTGGCTCTTATTGCAAGTGAAGAACTGGGTTCCGAGGATACTTAACAAGAGACACACTACATGGCTCCTGACTATGCGGACAGGTATAGAAGTTTAGTTGCTCAATGTGTTGCGAGTGTGCAGGTTACATAGGCTGAGCAAAATCATAGGCACAACTTGTTCCATACATAGGGAGTTGTGAAGGAGCGTTCTGTTTGCTTCATCATTGATGGAGGGAGTTGCAACAACTTGGCTAGCATGGACATGGTGGAGAAGCTGTCTCTAACCACCAGAGCACATCCTCATTCTTTTTACATCCAATGGTTCAATAAAGTGGCAAGGTTTAAGGTAACACATACTGTTCATGTGCATTTTAGCATTGCTACATATTATGATTATGTTGATTGTGATGTGGTACCCATGCAAGCATGTTCCGTTTTACTTGGTAGATGATGGCAATTTGATAAAAATTCTATACACCATGGTAGGACAAATCATCTTACTCTTTGATGCAGAGCATCCTACAGACATCACCATCACAAGAGTTTGTTTGGCAAGTGACACGTGCAACATCAACTCAACATACATTATCGTCGTTTTCTCATGACAGATGCCATGGGGTGGCTTATCGTAAGTGGTTGGGGCCGAAGGACACCGACGGGCTCCGGGTGCGAGATTGGGCACAAGCGGTGGTGACACACGATGTACCTAGGTTCAGGGCCCTCCGTGGGAGGTAACACCCCTAGTCCTGCTTGGTCTAGTTGGATGGATGGGTATGTGTACAAGGATGCTCCTGGAGCTGTGTCTAGAGGAGGAAGAAGGAGCAGCCGGCTCGTCTTCCTTTGCTACTAGAGAAGGGAAGGAGAGTTCCGTGGGAGTGTGTGAGTGACCATTTGTCCGTCGCTGTTGCATGGGGGCTCGGGGGCTTTTATAGGCCGACCCCCTGGCTCTTACAATATGTCATAAGTACAATGGTGGGGTGACCCGGCTGGCAGCCTCTCCGGCTGGCCAGAGGGTCCTGCCACTCGCGCCTTCTTGCTGTGGGCAGGGCCCGCCGACCGAGTGGTCCCATCACCCGTTGGGGCCCGCCAGCCGGCTCTGTGATTGGTCCTCGCACACCTGCCGCGGCACGGGCTGCCCGGGGGGCGTCGTCTAGCGAAAGCTGGTCGAAGTCTCCGGTACGGCCGGCGGCACTGTAGCCACGCCGGGGCAGGTAATCGAGTGGCGAGGGCGTGTCATCACTGTTCCCTCGCCCGGTCGCGCTCTCTGAGGTTAGCGGCTAGGACGGTTGGACTATAGCCACTATAGCCACAGGGCCGCCCGTTGTGCCGGTCACGTCGCATCGTCATGCCTGCGTGCAGAGGGACGGGACGGGGCATGTTTGTACCGATGTCAACGGAAGAGCCAACCCGTGGGCAGCCGGCCGCGCCTAGCTGACTGGGGGCCCAACCGGCTCCTTGACCAGCCGGACGGGGTGCCAGCCGGCACCAGCTTGCGCTGGACGTCCTCCAGCCGGCCACGGCCAGCCGTCCACATAGGTTTTCTTCGAAGCAAAAGGAGGAAGACCCCGTTGCTTTGGCCTACCTAGGGTATAAACTCCGTCAGTAGTCCCCGAAGCTGGCGGGGGCCCGCGTCTGGCGGACAGTGGGTAGCTGGCGGCTTCCCATTAGCACCAGCTCCCTGGCTCGAAGGTGAAGGGGCAGCCGGGTCAGCCGTTGGATCCGACGTCTGGGGTTCCGGCGTGCCGCCCCGAGACCCATGCCAGCACATGGCGCGCCACGCGGTGGGTAATGATGCCGTGGGTCCCGCGCACATGGGGAGACATCACGTCGCCCAGGCCTAGCCCGATAGGACCCAGGCATAGCCCTCGTAGGCCTCGGGGCCACCCACGCGCGCGAAACGTCCGGGAGGAGTGGGCGCAGACGATCCCATGTCCCTCGGTCGTGGCCTCCCCTATAAAAGGGGAGGAAGGGCAGGCGGCGGAGGTATCCGCACCCCACTTGCCTCCTTGTTGCCCTTCTTCGTCGTCGCTTCTCTCCTTCCCTCGCACGCCGTCGCACCCGAGCCCGTGCTCGCACACCGCACCGCCGCCACGATGGCCGATGGACACGGAGGCAGTTGGGCTGGTTCCTTCGTGGTTGAGGGGGACATCGCCGAGCTACACCGCGTGTGCATGTTTCCGTCAGCGGAGAGAGTGGCCGCACGCGCGTCGGCGCCGCAGCCAGGGGAACACGTCGTGTTCCTTTGGCACTTCTCCCAGGGCTTCAGGATCCCGGTGAGTCTCTTTATCCGTCTTCTATTTGACACTTTTGACCTCCAACCGCACAACCTCGGGCCGAATTCGATCTTGTACCTCTCTGCCTTCATAACGTTGTGCGAGGGGTACCTCGGCATCCTCCCCTTAATCGAGTTCTTTAATGCCCTCTTCTATCTCAAGTCTTTGAAGAGCAATGCGTGAGGGGGCATGGTGCTGTGCTGTCGCGGCATCGCTCGCTTTCCCCCTCTCTCTCTGATCGACTCCATCAAGGGGTGGCACCGAACGTTCTTCTACATGAAGAACGTTGACCCAAGGACGAATTACATCCGGCTGCCGTTGTTCGAGGATAGGCAGTCCTCTCAGCAGAACTGGCAGGGACCTGCCCCGCGTGGCATGGCCTTACATGAGCTCGCCTAGCTCACGTAGCTGAAGAGCGCCGAGGGGCTGGTTGCCGCCGACCTGGTGGCGGCCTTTGTCTCACGCCGGGAGTCGCTCCTCCAGATGAGGCCACACTGGATCTACGACATGTCCGGCCGGCATGACCCCTACCGGCAGTCCATCGTCGAGCTGACGCCGGCTCAGGTGGCGAAGCAGGAGAACGCCCTCACCACGTTCAAGCCAAAGCCCGCCTCGTGGTCCTTCGGCATGGATCCATACGACCGCATCAACCGGCCTCCCCTAGTGAGTTTTTTTGTCGAGGCGGTTCTTTCTCGTTTGGTGCGACAGAACACACCGGACGGCCCGCACCTACAGATCTTCGAGGCGGAGCGCGAGGACTATGACTCTCGAGACTTCCAGACGGGAGGCCCCCCGGAGGAAGGAGTGGACTCCTCGAGGGGGGCGACGATCCAGCGGATCCGCGAGGCGGCGCTCCTAGCGGGGCCGGAGGGTCCGGCATAGTCGGGGAAGCCAGCGGAGCGAGTGAGTTCCCTCCCACCCCCTCCATCCGGACTGGACAGATGACGATGATGATGATGACGATTTGATGATTCTAGACGGACCTCCTCCCATGGCACGCCAGGACTGAAGGAGCGAGGAGCGACCGTCTTGAGGCCCGGCGGCCGAAGCGACCGGCCGACGGAAGAGGCCGGATCACGGGGGGCCGGTGGCCTCGTCGCACGGCCCGAATCGGGTGAAGGTGGCCACGCGGAAGCCACCACCACGCGCCAAGCAGGCCCTGCCCCTTGTTATCGCGTAAGTTCTTCATCTTTGTGCGAGTTTTTGCTTTTGCCTTGCGAGCCGATTAATGATCGGTTCTTGGACGCTGCAGTGACCCCATCGAGCTCCAAGATGAGGAGCCAGCGGGGGAGACGACGGACGCCACCGGCCGGCTGGCTCGTGAGCATGCGGCCACCCAGCGGGAGGAAAAGAGGAGGCTCGTGGAGCTGCGAGCCTCCTGGTCCGACACGCAAGGAGGGGCCGCGCACTCCGAGACCTCGAGCGGCCGGGGGCGAAGGGGTCGGCGGACCCCGCATGGCCGTCGGACTCGGCAGCGGAGTCCACCCGCATGTCGAGGCCTCCATCAAACGAGTCGCGAGGGGAAGCCATGGACTCGCTAGTGCCTCCGCCCGCGCAAGAAACGGCCCAGGCGAGGGAGGCAACGACGGAGCCGGCTCCCGAGGCGACCAGGCCTGAGGTGCCGGAGGTGACCCCGCCTGCGGCCGAGCCGGCCCGAGTCGAGATGCCGGAGGTTCAAGCGGTCCCGAAGGCGGCGGCGGAGGCGCCGCCGGAGACGACCACCATGGAGGTGGAGGTGTCTTCCGGCGCGACCGACGCGCCAGTGCGGCCGGGAGAGGAGGCGGCCACGGCATCGGATGGGGGGGCGGCGGGAGGCGACTCTCGGCCCCTTGCTGTCATCAACCCACCCCCGGCGGCTGGAGCTGCAGTGAGCCCGTGTGGCAGCGGCAGCCAGGCCCAAAGGGCCCTGCGGTCGATGCAAGAGGTCATCCGGGACTGGGAAGCGCTGGCGAGCGTGTCGGCCCTTTCGGCCCCCTAGGCAAGCGGCCCGGTCCCGTCCTTCGTGGACTTGAGCAGTGTCCTGGACCGATGCTGGTAGGAGCTGGCCCGGTTTGTGAAGGTGGCTGACGCCGCCCATCAGCGTGCAGAGGTAAGCCGACACTTTTGCCTTAGAGTTTTCAGTGGGGGCGCGCGAACGCACCCACTGGTTGTAGCCCCCGAGATGCGAGCCGGCTGACCGGCTGACCGGTAGTCGGGCCGGATCTTCTTTGAGCATGTCCTGACTTTGGCCCCCTTTCATGCGACAAGAGGGAACCTCTCTGCTGTAGAAGCTGTTTATAGAAGCGGTCGCCATCCACGACCGTGGCAAACATGTATTCTACCGCCTGGTGGAGGAGCTGGCGCATGTCCAAGGTAGGTTGCACTTTGTAGGAGCGGCATATAGCCCCCAGGAATCGGTTGACGTAGGTTGCGTCTTGCAGGCGATCTGGCCACCCTCCGAGGGGAGAAGACCGGGCTTGTCGACTAACGGGACCGGCTGACGTGGGACATCCAGGAGGCCGCGTAGGATACGGACCGACTGGCCACGCTGCCGGTCGACTGGGAGGCGGCCCGAGGCCGGCTCAAGGCCGACGCGGCAAAGGAGGTGGTGGCCCGGGAGGCGGCCGTCAAGGAGGCGGCCGATGCCGCCCTCAGGATCGTCGCCCTTCAAGGCGAGGTGACCCGCCTTGAGAAGATGCTCGAGGAGGTCAAGGGTTCCCTCGCCACCTCGGAGGCGGCTCGGAAGTCGGAGCGCGAGGCGGCACTCCACTTCGGCATTGGGGTGGATGACGCGACCGAAGGCAGGTGCCAATCTCTCTCTTTTCCCAGCCGGTTGCTCTTCCCTTTGCCATTTCTCGTGTTTCATCTTGCTTTTTATTTCCTTCTCTTCTCCTTCCTTCCAAGGCGTTTCCCGAAAACTCGTCGCCACGCTGCTCGTGCCACTGAGGAGCACCGAGAATACCTTCGGGAGTGCGGTCGCCCCATCGAGGAGTACGCTGCATGGGACATGGACGAGATTGGGATCGCCGTCAAGATGCGGGTGACCCATCTCGAGCGGAGAGTGGAATGGATCAAGACCGCCGGCAAGGAGGTCATCGCCGCGCTATGGCCGGGCCGTGGGGGAGCTCTGACGCACCGCGTGGCTCAGTGGCTGGAGTACGCCGTCCTCCGCCTCGAGGCCTGGAAGGCATCAGCCGCCCGAGCCAGGGCGCAGATGGCGCTCCGATTCGTGACGTCTTGGTACCGTGGCGGACCTTGGCCGGCGGCGACCATGCGGGACGTACCGGGCATAGAGCGGGAGACCTGTGAGCCGGCCCTTGTCCAGCACGCCAACGAGCTTGCGTCATACGTTGGCGCGGATGAATTCCTGCCGGCTCTTGGCGAGGATGGCGAGCCATTGCCCGAGGACTCCTTCAGCATCCCTCAAGGGCCGGCGGATGACGAAGTTGCCGACGAGAGCACCGACTCGAGCGGCGAGATGGCCGAGACCGAGGAGCCCGCCATGAAGGCCAAGGAGGCCGACCCAAAGACTGTGAACACCTCCGAGGCGAGGACCGAGCCGCCTCACGACGCACCAGTTGGGGGCATGCTGGCTGGCGACGCGCCGGTGCCCTAATCCCTGGGGCATCTTTTTTTATCTTCTTTTTTTCTGCATGTAAAAACATGAATCCACCCACTGGGGGTGTTTGTGTAATGAGCTGAATGCTAGCCGTGGGCTACTTTTGCCTTAATGTTTATGCCATGAATATTCTATTGTGTTTGCCTTGTGACTCATGCCGCCTCGTCCTTATCCCTTTTTGCCCGCCTCCAATCTTTCCGTTTCTACTCCTTTTCCCCTTTGGTTTTGGCCCTGCCAGCCCGACAGCCGGGAGCCGGTCTGTAGCTGGGTCGGGGCGTCCGCCTTAGGGGAGCCGGTTCAAAACATAGGAATCGCAAGGTTTTTTTGGGATAAGTAGAGTGGTAGAGACGCAGCGAGGGTCAGGCTAGGCCCCGCAGGGGTATCCCTTTGTTTCGACCTTTCGTGTGAGCCAAACCTTGCCGCCCCGGGGCCTCATCAGCCGGACAGCCGAGGGTCGGTTCTATAGCTGGTAAGGGTGGGGAAGTTTGGCCGGCTCACACTATGTAGCTGTTTTTAAGAGAGGTGCTTCTAGGCCTAGCCGGCTAACCCCCGGGCCCAGGAGCCAGGCCGGGGAGCCGGTGAGTGAGGAACACTTTTGAAAGAAACAAAACGGGGTTCGCCCCAAGAGCCGGCTTGGGGTGCCCATTGCATTCATAATCCCAAAAGGTCGGGCATACATAGATACATTGATTTTCCTTAGTAGTAAAACGGACACAAGAGCGCTGCATTCCATGGGCGCTCCGTTTCTTCACTGGAAGCATCTCATTTGCGCTTCTGCGGCTTCTGGGCGTCTATCAGGTAGTATGCGTTGTTGCGTAGTGCCTTGCTGGTGATGAACGGGCCCTCCCATGGGGAGGAAAGCTTGTGTTGGTCGGCGGTTCGTTGGATCCGTCTAAGGACCAGGTCCCCTTCGCGGAACGAGAGTGGCCGGATCTGCTTGCTGTGGTAGTGCTGGAGTTTCTGCTGGTAGATCGCCATCCGGCTCAAGGCCAGTTTGTGAGCTTCCTAGAGTAGATCGACGTCGTCATCTCTTGCCTCCTTTACCTCCTTCTCCGTGTACAGGATGACCCGAGGCGAATCGAACTCGATGTCGGTGGGGACGATTGCCTCGGACCCATACACGAGGAAGAAGGGAGTGTAGCCGGTTGACTGGTTCGGGGTGGTCCTAAGACTCCAAAGGACGGCCGGCAGCTCGTCAATCCAGCAGTCGGCCGACCTTACCAGCGGCGTCACGAGTCGGGGCTTAATGCCGGATAGGATGAGGCTGTTCGCCCTCTCGACCTAGCCGTTGGACTGCGGATGAGCGATGGAGGCCATGTCGAGCCGGATTCCTTGCTTGGAGCAGAAACACGCGCGTGCGCCCTTGGCAAAGTTGGTGCCTTTGTCGGTGATGATGCTGTGGGGAACGTCGTATCGTACTGTGATGTCGTCGATGAGGAGGCTGAAGTGCTTCTTGGTTTTGACGACGATGTCGTCGACGTAGACGTGGACGTTCCTGTCTATCTGAGGCAGGAGGCACTTTCGCATGCATCATTGGAAGGTGGCACCAGCATTCTTCAGGCCGAAGGACATGGTGATGTAGTAGTAGGCCCCGAAGGGCATGATGAAGGAGTTTTTGAGCCGGTCTTCCGGGTCCAGCTTGATCTGGTGGTAGCCTGAGTAGGCGTCCAGGAAGGACAGCAAGTCGCAGCCGGCCGTGGAGTCGATGACTTGATTGATCCGCGGCAGGGCGAACGGGTCCTTGGGACATGCCGTGTTCAGGCTAGTTTAGTCGATGCACATGCACCAAGTCTTGTTCTTCTTCAGTACCAAGACTAGGTTGGCCAGCCAGTCTGGGTGGAATACTTCCATGATGAACCCGGCTACGAGCAGTCAGGCGATCTCTTCACCTATAGTACACCGCTTCTCCTCGGAGAAGCGGCACAGGGGTTGCTTGACCGGCTTGACGTCCGGCCGGACGTGGAGTTTGTTCTCGACGAACTTCCTAGGAAAACCTGGCATGTCCTTGGGGGACCATGCAAAGATGTCCCGATTCTCATGGAGGAAGTCGACGAGCTCGCCTTCCTATTTGCTATTGAGGCGAGACCCGATGGTGACGCACTGAGACGGGTTGGCCGGGTTGAGCGGTATTTGCTTGATGTCCTTAGATGGCTGGAAGGAGGCCTCACCGGTGGATTCCGAGATTGGATCCAGCACGGCCGGCTGGCTAGCACGAGCCGGTCGAGCTGCCGTTTCTCCTCGGCGATCTCTAGGGCCTTGGCCAGCCGACTGCCGTATCGAGCGCATTCGAGCGACATCTTGTAGTCGCCCTTGATGGTGATGATCCCCTTTTGGCCTGGCATCTTGATCTTGAGGTAAGCATAATGAGGGACCGTGTGGTCGGCCGACCTAACAACGCGTGGTAGGGGCTCGCGAGGTCCACAACCTCGAACAACGCTGGCTCGTGGCGGAAATGGCTGGGTCCACCGAAGAGGACGTCGAGCGTGATCTTGCCGATAGGGGAGCAAGACTTCCCAGGCACAATGCCATGGAAAACCGTCCGGCTCGCCTGCAGGTCTTCTATCTTGAGCCCCAGCTTATGCATCGTGTTGAGGTAGAGAATGTTGATGTTGTTGCTGCCATCTATCAGCACCAGTGAGAAGTGGCAGGCTCGCTCCTTGGTGGCAACGGTGGGGTCAAGGAACAAGGCGTAACTGCCGGGATTTTGCATCACGGCAGGGTGATCAGCCTGGCTCCAAGTGACCGGCTTCTCTGACCAGTGCATGAACTGGGGAGTTACCGGCATGGTCACATTCACCTCATGGCGGAGCCGGCACTGAGCGTGTTTGCCTGTCTCTTCACTTGTCAAGACGATGTAGCAACCGTCCTGGTTTGGGAACTAGTCGATCAGATGATCGTAGTTCGGAGCACTGGCCGGTGCCGGGCGGTCGCTTGGGCCGGGGCTAGCGTGCGGGCTTGTGGCGCGAGAGGAGCCAGAAGGCCATCCCCCCCGGGCCAATCGCTATGAGAAGCTGCACTGCCAGAGCGTGTGCATAAAGGGCTTTGCCCCTGAATGGTTCTTGCAGGGGAGATCAAGCATTTGCTCGAAGGTGAGCTTCGGCTACCAGACAGCCTTGCCGTTGCGCTGGCCGGAAGGCTGGGCAGCCGGCTCCTGATCCTTAACAGTATTGACCTGCCGGCTCCCGTAGTGGGGATCCGACTGGTCGTTCTTGCGCTTGTTGTTCTGCGGCTACCGGTTGTCGGCAGCCGGCCGGGTCTTGGCCGGCGTCATCGTTGCCTTGGTGGGCGGGGTCATCGTGACCCGGATGGCCGACTCATCCGTGGCGTATTTGTCCGCCTTGGTCATGAGCTCGGCGAGCGTGGCCGGCTCGGAGCACAGGAGCTTGTGCTTGAGAGGGGTGTCGTCCCGGCATTGCTCAATAAAGTACTGCACGGCTTGGACCTCGTGCACCCCCTCGCAGGAGTAGCGGAGCTCGGTCCATCGGGTGAGGTAGTCGTGGAGGGATTCGTCCGGCCCCTGAACGCACATGGAGAGTTTACGGGGATGGCCAGGCCGCTTGTAGGTGCCGGTGAAGTTGCGGACGAAGGCCTCCTCGAAGTCTGTCGAAGTGTTGATGCTACCGGTTGCCAGGCTATTGAGCCAGGTGCCGGCCGAGCCGATCAACATAAGGGGGCGTAACAAACGGCTACACACTTATTCCCCTGGTGATGCCCACCGCGGTGGTGTAGTCGATCAGCCAGTCTTCGGGTTTGGCAGCCCCGTTGTATTCCGGGGTGTCCCTAGGGAGCGTGAAGCCGGTTGGGAAAGGCTCGGTGCGAATTCGGGGGCCAAAGCAGGCCGGACCAATCGAGCCCTCCTCCTCGACAAGGGCGGATTGCGCGAGTTTGTCGACTACGTATGACTACACAATCCATGAGGGAGGCTTGGAAGAGAAGGAAGTAGTGAGGATAAGACTCTGGAAGTCCCGGTCCTTCCGTCCTATCTGGAACTTGTGGAACACGGACCTTCCGGCCTGCTCGGAACTTCCGACCTCCTTGACAACAGGCGACTCGAGGCATGCAAATTTTCAGCCTAGCCCGGAACCCTGCCAGAACTTCCAGCTTGCC
Organism: Hordeum marinum; assembly: GCA_022496015.1. Taxonomy (NCBI): domain Eukaryota; kingdom Viridiplantae; phylum Streptophyta; class Magnoliopsida; order Poales; family Poaceae; genus Hordeum; species Hordeum marinum. The sequence goes on along the minus strand of JAAAWK010001168.1, from coordinate 684,384 downwards.
TGTGTGCAGCCACTCGGGCCCGAGGCCCATGTACCCACTTCGCCCCTCACTTACCACTTCGTGGTTAACACTATATATACTGTGCCCCCTCCTCCATTTTAAAGTTAGCAATGCTTTAGCTCGTAGACTAGTTGAGCATTGCTCCTTCTAGAGCCTTCTCCCTTGGAGATGCTACCTCTACGTGAGAAGATCCTATGGTGTGAAGGCCCCTATCTAGGGCAGATCCTCCAGGATATCAAAGCCTCATCTCCCCATGGGATTTGGGACAACTCTACAATGTATCCTTCTTTCCCTTTGTTGTTCTGGTACCTTGTGGATCTTGTGTGGATTTCAGTCTAGTGGATGTGCGATTACGCTACCTCTTGAGTGTTTCCTCTTGTGATTTTTCCTTGTTATTCCCCGTGTTCTTCGGGTTCTTCGTGGAATCCCCTCCAATTCGTGAAAGATGAACACCTACGGGTTTGTCTTGTATCATATTGGTCAAGAGCCACATTCCTCATGAATTTGGAGTCCTCCCCTTTATTTTCTATCCTAATTTTATGTGTTATTGTCCAAATTCAAAAAACCCCATCAAAGTAGCATCACCAAAAAATTTGTGATTTGTTGGTTCTTGTGAGATTTTGTTTATTTTGATCCATGGAATTCATGTCTGGCAAGTGGATCAAGCTTTCCCACCATGAAATCCCCCCAAATTTTCTTTGTCCCCATCAATTTTGACCCACAAAATCGAGTTTGTTTGCCCCCATTCTTAGATCCAGAAACTAGGGTTCGTCCCGAAGTTGTTTTCGAGACCCCGAAACTTCCAGCATCGACCGAAACTTCCGGCCCCCGGAACGTCCGACCCTGGCTCGGAAATTCCAGCCTACCCAGAAAGTTTCCGCCAAAATCCCTAGTTTTCCCCCACACTTTCCTGTGACCCTTGGAACTTCCGGTACACCCCCGAAACTTCTTGCCCTAGGCCCGGAACTTCCATCCTAACCAGAATCATTGCACCAAATTTTAGCATAAGCATTTTAACCATTTTGGACATAACTAATTCATTTGGAGCCCGATTTTAACATTCTTTAGCAAAAGAAAGAGAAACATCTTTTAAGCAAACGAGGAGATACAGAAAATAGGTTATAAGCAATAGCAATAGCATTAAGCCATTTTGCATAGTAGATACTCTTGGATCATACATACATAGCATACTTGGGATTGAAGATGGCACATTTAGTCTTTTAGGTTGGTGCACCAGCATGTCTCTAGCCCATTTGAGAAATCGAGCTATTGTCTCTCTAGTATCTGTTCAAACACGAGCTTTTCTTGGATCTCACACATTTTGTGCTCATTCCTTAGTTGTGCGGGTCCCATTTATCTATCCGTGTGTGTGTTCCCAGTGCCACCATAGCTATTGATCTATTTGCTTTGCATTGCAATTTTTTGAATCTTCCTCAACATTTTCAATATCTTGGATTGACATTTTCTTCAATTTTGTGCCACTTGTCTTAACCAGGCCACTCGATAAGCTTTACTTTGTAGGTGTGATTGAACAAGTACGGTACCAATTCTACTATTCTCTCAATTCACATTGAGTGAACCAGGATACATCCTCAACTTTGGGAACGGTATCTTTGTATTGTTTATCTCCTTTCCCACACAGTTTTGCTTGAGTCTTGTGATGGATAGGCAAAGCACATCATCTCTGGTCTTCGATGACTACATAGACATGAACAACTACATCAACCAAAAAGTCGAGTGACTCGCCATTGACATACGACACACCGAAGCTCGAAAAAGAGACTACATCGACAACAAGTTGGACACATACATGGAGCAACTTCGACACATGGTGGCCAACTACAAGTCGTCTTCCCCTTCGTCATCATCAAAGCAGAGATGCTCACGCGGCACATCATTGGAGCACCCATCGTATGCAAGAACAAGTCGGCCACGTCCTCATCTTCGAGACGACCGCCATGACAACGATCCCGCTCGTGATCTACATCATTGCAAAGGTCTAGCCACCTCCACGAAACAAGTGCGTGAAGACCAAGAAGACCACCAAAGACAAGCTTCGCAGCCAAGATCAAGGCGACTGACTACACACATGGATGACCCTTCGATCTTCGATAGCATCCCGAGGATGATGGCCGAGCATGGGAGTTTCCCTTTGGTGATGGAGGAGAGTGATGATGTGTGATCTTAGGCCTTCATTCATAACTACGAGGAGGAGGAGGTTGAGCATGGGACTATCCCTTCAACCGAGGCGGCAAAAGAAGTTGAGCATGGAGACATTTGCACCTACATCTCTTGGACATCCACATATGACGAGATGATCCAATTTACATGTGAAGAGAGCACCTATCACATGAGTGACATGAGTGACGCCACCATATGTGACATTGAGTGCATTTCCTATGAGAGGATGAGTGTGACCACCACTAGCCCCACATATGATGAGTTGCCCCAATTCCCATGTGAGTACATCCACAAACCCCACCACTTAAGTGACACGAGTGACTCCACCAACTATGACTTTGAGTGCACCTACCTAGAGGGAGTGAGTGAGACACCACCACATAGAGTGAGTGAGGTAGTTAATAGGGCATGTGAGGCCATTTAGATTTCTAACAACTTAACCTCTAGCTCTATTGTGTATTTTTCTTTGGTGCAAGGTCTCATACATGACGACGTGCCTACCCTCAGCTAGTCCATTCCTCCAATGGGATACGATGGCCATGGTGGACGATGACACCCCCCCCCACACACACATGGTTCCATCATGATGTTGACCTTGAGTTGGTTTCTCCTACCTTAGCTACATCACATGAACGAAGCCATAAAGGTAACATACGTGAAGGTTCCTTCCTTGTCCCACTAGTGTACTATCTCAAGATTAATTGCTTGCATGATGTTGATCACGCTATAGATATTTCACATGCTATGTCTTCTTCACGCTTAGATGTGCTACCTATTTATGATGAATATGATGATGAACATGTTGAGTTGCCTAGTTGTGATACTGTAGCCCATAGTATATCATGTGACAACTCTATTGGTCACATCATGATTGACAATCCGCTTGACTTGTCATATGTTATGCATGAGATCACTCATATTACATCTTTTCAATCTCTTCGTAGTAACTATGCATATGCCATTAAAATAAACCCAATTTGCACATATCGCATAGATGACAAGCCCATGGTTATTGGCATTTGTTTTTATTGTGAGAACATTTTCATGCTCCCTTTGCATCATTTGCGCAATTTTTCTCATATGCTATGCCATGATCACCATACTTTGGACATGCATTCTGTTGGATGTTGTTCATCTTCTCTAGCCTATTCTTCCTCTGTTGCACATGAGGAGACCCCCATAGTTTCCTCATACATATTAGGAGATTTTGGTCCATCCCATCCATTGCATACTTCTCATGTTTGTGTGCACAATATGATTGCCATTGATATGAATAAAATGCTTGTGCCACATACTTGGTATAAATTGCGTCCCAATCATGTTGTGCATAATAGCCATCATTGCTTGATGGGTGACGTATTCCTCTACCATGCCTCAAATTTATTTGAGCATTCGAAATTTTGTGCTAACGAACACAAGCGCACACACATCCTAATGGATGATATGTGTGTTTACCATGCTAAAAGCACATTTGCTCCCTAGGTGGTTTTGGTAATTAATAGCAACATATATGTCACGGAACTAATGTTTCCACTAAGCATGTTTCAGGAAAAGTACAATGATGGGTTGGCAAAAGGATTGTTGAATTCCTCAAGATGCAAGGAAATAGATTGGCAAAGCTTCAAGCAAAGGACTCTACATTTTATCTTTTGTCAGAAATCAGTTTGAGTCCATAGGAAAGCCAATACTATCAAAAGGGGGTAAGGTTCTGTTGGTGAACAAAATGCTCATATGTGCATGAGTGATAGTCACCACATACACCCACAAGCTCTTCCACAAAAGTCTGTCCAAAGCCAAATATCCAAAATCGGTGCAACCAAAACTTTCCACTCGGTGCCACCGATTCTCAGCCTCAGACAGAATCAGCCAAACCCTAACCTTTCGGTGCAACCGATTCGGCTTCGGTGCCACCGAGTTTGGGTTGCCAACTTTCTATTACGATTATTCATAAAATCAGTCCCATCAAGTTTGTTGGATTGGCATCACCGAGTTTGGCAATCTGATGGTTGGTCACCTTATTGGTGCAACCGAGTTGTGCGTATCGGTCTCACCAAGATTCAAAAGTTGCTACCTTTGAGGCAACTCGGTACCACCGAGATTAACACATCAGTGTTACCGAGTCTGACTTATTAGGTGTAAGGGTTGGATTTTTGGAGATGCCTATATATACCCCTCCACCACCACTCACTCACAAGTGAAGCACCTAGAACAGTTCCCCACTCATACCTATTGATTTTCTAAGAGAGAGCCACCTACTCATGTGTTGAGATCGTGCCATTCAATTCCTACCATATGAATCTTGATCTCTAGCCTCCCCAAATTTCTTTCCACCCAATCTATCTCTCCACCAAGCCAAATGTGTGAGAGAATGATTGTGTGTTAAGGAGTCTATCATCTTGAAGCACAAGACCAAGGAGTTCATCAACATTATTGAGCCTATTACCTTTTGCGGGGTGGTGCCTCCTAGATTCGTTCGGTGTCGCTTGGGAGCCTCCTACTTCATGTTGTGGAGTGAACCCAGGAGTTTGTAAGGGCAAGGAGATAGCCTACCTTGTGAAGATCTACCCCGAGTTAGGCTAGTCCTCCGTGGACACAGGCCATCATGGTATAGTCAAGGTTGCTTATTCGTGGAACCCTCCATGGGTAGAGCCCTCCGTGGACTCTCGCAACCGTTACTCTCCGTGTGTTGAAGACTCCATAAACGTGGATGTACGATAGCACCACCTATCGAAATCACGGGAAAAAAATCATTGTGTCACCAATTGCGTTTGATCTTCATACACTTCCTTTACTTACATGCTTGTCTTTACTTTCCGCTGCAATACTCATAGACATGCATGTGTAGGGTGTACTTGACATACTATGAATGCCAAAATCTGCCATGACTTAAAATTAGGAAAAAGTAGATTTTTAATTGGTCAAGTAGTCCAATCACCCCCCCTCTAGCACTACTTTCGATCCTACAAGTGGTATCAGAGCTTTGGTCTCCATTGCATTGGTCTTACAACCTAGGAGAGTATCGCATCTAGTGAGGGAAATTATCACCGTAGAGTTCTGTACTTTGATGGCACTGATTTTGCAAGTTGGAAGCACAAAATGAAAATGCATTTACCTGGTCACAACCCCGCCGTCTGGGTTGTTGTTCGTGTTGGATGGCAAGGTGAATTCTTTGCGGATGGAAGGGAACCGGATCATCAAGCGAGTGCGGAAGAATTGAAGATGTTGCACCTCAATGCTTAAGCATGTGACATTCTCTTCAACTTCCTATGCCCCGAAGAATTAAACAAAATCAGCCGTCTTGAGAATGCAAAAGAGATTTGGGATACTTTGGTTGATATTCATGAAGTTACGGAATCTATGAGAGAATCCAAGTTGGATCTTCTTCAAAGTCAACTTGAAAAGTTCAAGGTGAAGGATGGTGAAGGAGTCGCTGAGATATACTCTAGGCTAGCTCTCATCACCAATGAGATTGCCGGCTTAGGAAGCAAAGAAATTACAGACAAATTCATCATCAAGAAGATATTTCGAGCTTTGGATGATCGATATGACACCGTATGCACATTGATCCAAATGATGCCCAACTACAAAGATCTCAAGCCAACAGAAGTGATTGGAAGGATTGTTTCTCATGACATGACACTCAAGGACAAGGAAGAGCTTCACCACAAGTCTAGCAGTGCTTACAAAGCCACAAGTGATGCTCCCGCAACTTCAAGCAACAACCTTGTCACAAATTAAGATATAAGCCTCATGGTCAAGAAATTCAACAAGTTCTTCAAGAATAGAAGCAAAGATTGAATCTCAAACTCAAGATACAAAGAGAAGCGTTTGTCAAGTCGTGACCAAAACTTCTACAATTGCGGGAAGCTCAGACACTACTCCAATGAGTGCACAGCTCCTTACAAAAGGAAAGAAGAGTCACCAAGAATATCAAGCTCAAGAGACGAGTCATCTCGAAGAGAGAGAAGGAGTAGGGATGATCGTTATGAACGAAGACCCTCAAGGAGAAGTAGGGACTCATAGAATAAGCACAAGTACACCAAGAGCTACTCAATAAGAAGACATCAAGATCATGTTGGTGAATGGGTTTCCGGCTTCGAATCCAACAACCACACCTTGAGAAGCTATCACTCCAACTCCGACTATAGTCAAGATGAAGGTGTTGCCAGACTTGCACTAGTGACAACCGACTCCTACGACATATTTGATTCACCAAACAAAGGGAGTGGATGTTGCTTCATGGCTAAAGGCCCCAAGGTATCACACCCCGAGTATCTTGATTTCAATAGTGATGAAGATGACTTGTTAATTGAAGATGACTTGCTATTTAACAAATCTAGTAATGTTAGTCAATATGAACTTGCTAGTAATCATTCTACTGTAGATAAGTCATGCGATGATGATAAGTTGGAAATAGAATGACTAACTCAAGAACTAAAAACTCTTAACTTAGCTCACGAGTCAACTCTAGAAGATCATAAAGAGCTTGTAAGGACACATGAGAAGCTCCGCTCTAAGAAGTCAATTTAGAGCAAGAGCATGAGTTCCTTAAAGCTATCAATGATGGTCTTCGAAATAAGACTTCCTCTTATCTAGCCAAGCAAATTCTCTTGTCTACGTTCATGCCACAAGTTAAGACCAAGCAAGCTAGTAACAAAGGAAAGAAAGGTTCTTCAACTAGTAGCAATAAAAATGATAAATCCAATGATCTTGCTTCTAGTAGTTCTCTTGATACCACTAACTCTTCTCTTAGCCAAGTTACACTTGAGCATGAAAATGAAATTTTGAAAGGGATTATAGAGAAAGGTATCTACAAGAGTCTTGAAGGGTGCAAACAATTTGAGGAGATTGTACGCAAGCATGGAGGATACCGGAAGAATCGTGGTGTTGACTACTTCAACACTAACGGAGTTGATTGGGAAGAATGTCAATATCCCAATCCCACGTTTGTTCCTCAAAAGGAGAAGTATGAAAATACTCTCCCCAAGGGAACAAAAGCTCAAGATGAACTTCCACCACAAGAACCCAAGCTCAAGGGCAACAGCAAGCTTCAGAAGGACATTCACTCATATGAAGATGAATCCCGAGCTTTGGTGAAGTGGGTTCCCAAGGCTACTACAAGCTCAACTTATACAAGTTCTACTTAAATACCAAGGATCCCCATCAACTTGATGTGGGTCCCCAAGAAGAAGAACTAGATAAGTTCTTGAGGGGTGACTCCGCCAATGAAATCCACTCATATTCATTATTGGTAAGAACTAGTTGCAATCAACATCAACATCATGCAATAGATCAAGGAGTCACACATTCCCTCAAAGGTAAGCAAGGGACAAGGTATTCAACAAATCAATGGACATCATCATATATTCTTTGCACTCCATGTCCATAGATATCCTTCTATTTGTCTCTTGTGTGTTGGGACTAACCCATGTAGGTGAGAAGAGTAAAGAAAAAACAAGGATGCTCCCAACTCTTGGTGATCTTCATCAACTTTGAACATCGACCACTACTTCACCTACATGAAGTCTTCATCGACAAAACCCAAGGTTAGTTTGTCCCTCCTATGGGGGGATGTCACATAAAGGTGGAGCTTTACTCTAAGACTTGGGTTAAAGAAGCTCATAGTATGTGACAACATTAAATGCTTTATGTAAAAGTGGTAATCCCATTTGCGCTTAAACGATGAGTATGGCCTATGATCAAGTATTCTTACTTGGATCCTAAGTCAATATACTCATATATAGATGACTCCATCATTGCCAAAGTGCTTGTTAGACGCTAGTGTGCTTGTGCATGTTTGCCATGATTTCATTTGACATCTTATTGTGTGAGCATGTTGGTCTGCATTTATTTACTCATTTGAGGATATCCAATTGTTGCTATTTGGATTTTGATTTTTCATTTGCCAATTGGCTACACAAGAATGCCTAGGACCACTCCTCTAGCTATCTATGCTTTCTCATCTCATATTCTATTCATGCTTCATCACAAAATTTGAACAAGTACTTTTTCATCTCTCTGTGTGAGGAGCACTTGGAATTCCGTATCGACAAAGGACTGACCATTAAAACCTCCCAAGTGCATCTCGGCGGAACCAACTCGAAAATCTCGGTCTCACCGAATGCCTAGGGTTGATCTGGTTTTCCAATCTTGGTACTACCGATTCCATATTTTCGGTTACACGGAGTTTCCCTGTCAGCTGACAGTTGAGAAACTCGGTGACACCGAAAATTTAAAATCGGTGTCACCGACAGTAAAGGATATATATGTTGTGGAACCCGACGCTTTGAAATTAAATCTTCAAACGTCGTGCCTAAAAAGCCTAACTGCCGAAGAAGGACCCCCTGGTCATCACCCTTGTCTCCCTGCGCTCCTTCGCTGCTGGGATCTTTGTCGTCGATGGGCATCTTCGCCGTAGCGAAACCGTTACCAAGCTAGGGTATGGATCCAATCCTTCTTGCACTCCCAGTCCGAATCTTGCGCAATGAATTTCAATTTATCAATAAGCCATAGTTTTCTCATCTTCCCATCACATAAAAACTCAATAGATTAGGGAACGATGAATTTTTTAGCCGATGCAAAATAATCGGTATCACCAATTTTGTTTTCTACCAAATTGAGAACACCTCGGTGGAACCGAGTGCTTATTTTTGGTGTAACCGAAAATGGTGCCAAGTTCCTGGAAAGCAGGTTGTTAGTCTCGATGCGTCCGAAAACTTTGCCTCGGCTGTACCGACATACATTTGGCAAAATGCAAAATTTTAGAAATTCTTAGTTCAAATCTTCAAAAACTCTACATTTTGTGATTACTTATACTATTCCACTCTTCTCAACTCTATTCACAGGGTCAGCCATGACAGGTTCAAAGGATAGCTAGAATCTGTAGGAGCAGAATGTTGATATGAGTTCAGGCACTAGCCTTGAGTCCAGCTCTTTCTCAGATCCAGGCACGCCTAGCTCTCATGGGTTTCCTAAAGCTGCTACAAGGACCAGGAAGAGAAATAATTCTGATGAGGAGGATTTTGATTTTGTGCCAGAGGAGGCTCTTGCTAAGAAGCAAGAAAATGCTGCAAAGAAGTCTGCCAATGAGACCATCTCATCCAGGAGGGTAGCTAGCAAGACATATGCACCTCCAGAGACAATGAGAGCACCTGAGAGTGCTAGGGCAACCATTTATATAGAGCTGCCAAGGAAGTCTATTCCTAAGAAGGCAGGAGAGAATAAGACAGCCTGGAAGAGAATCATTCATGTTGTTGGCAGGCCTACCTCTATGTTTGAGGATCCATAGGAGGTTGCTGGTGCTACTACTAAGGAGGAGGAGGAGAAACATGTTGTCAAGTCCGCTCCCAAGAAGAAACAAAAAAAGTTGTTGGCAGATGCTATGCCAAAGCCAGGTTCCTCAAAGAGCACCAAGGTTGCACCTAAGAAGGTTGCCGCAGGGAAGTCCAAGAGGACTACCAGAGATATTCCTGCTGCTGAGAAGAACAAAGGATCTACTTTCAAAGAAGCAGATGATGATGCTATGACAGCTTTGCTGAAGCTTAGACCTCACCTTCTGAACACAATGCCAGCCATCCAATAGCTGAGGATATGAAGAAGAGGAAGGACTTTGGTTTGAGGGCATGGAGAGCTATTGATCCATATGCCCAGAGGAGAAAAACTACTATGGACTATAGATTCTATACCAAGGAACAGCAAGACTTCTTTGAGACAATCTTTCTTGACAAGAGTCGAGTTGTCCGTGATATGAGATACGTTGGCTGGAAGTATATCAAGGCAAATGAGAACTATTTTCCATGTGTGCAAGACAACTTTCACTACATTGGTCTTGATCAATTTGTTGGCAGAGAGTTTACTGCGTGGAATGATGCGATGATTATGCAGTTCTACTCCACTGCTCACTTCTATGGAGATGGCAGGATAGTGTGGATGATTGAAGGAGTTAGATACGAGTCTACAGTTGATGAGTGGGATACCATCTTAGGAGTCCCAGAGGTACAAGATGGTGACTTGGATGTCTACTCTGAATCCAAGGAGAGCCACAATGCTATGAAGGATATGTACAATGATATCTGCTAACTTGCAATCACACAAGTTAGGATGTATTGACTTCCTCCAAGATAGCCTCCGTACCATGAACACTATCTCAAGCTATACATTGATGCCTAAGCCTGGAGATGAGAAGATGATTCGTGGATACTCAATCAACATGCTTATCCATCTTGATAGTCATACCAGGATTCGAGTGATGGACTTGATAGTTGAAATTGTGAAGAGGGTTGCTGCTGACCAGAAGCTTTCATGTTGCTATGCACCCTACATTCAGATGCTTATCAACTCCAAACTTGAGAAGCATATATTTGCTCTAGATAGACTCCACTTGCCACTTCAGCTAGATTTTGAGGACAATGTTGTGGCGATGGACCCAAACCATCCCACATCAGCTGCAACTCAGGCATAGGCAGAGGCAGAGGCAGCTAGAGCCACTAGTGCTCAGGTCCCTAGATCCAGGAACGAGCAGATGGATCTCTTGATTTCTACTGTCATGGACATGAAGAAGGACATCAAAACAATTATGGATAGTCAGGAGAGCCTTGTGAACATCTTTGAGGATAGAATGAAAACTCTTGATGACAAGGCAGATGGGTTGACCAAGACTATCAACGAGCTCAAGAAGGAAGTAGATGAAGATCCTATCCATCGCACCTCTTCAGAGCGGAGTCTTCTGATGATGATGATGAGGATAGTGCACATGTCAGGACGATAGCCCAGTTCAGGGCATAGGCCAGGATACCTACAGTGCCAGCTCTAGAGACGGGGCCTTCATCTTCTGCTCTAGCTACAGTGACTTCAGCTCCATCAGCTCCTCAAGTACCTCCAGTGACTACTCCAACTCCGTCCAGGACATCAGCAGAAGTCTTCGCCGACGCATTTCTCTCGACATCGACATCGACTGCCAGAGGAGATCAGCCGCAGAAGGACGATTAGCTATATCTCTTTGATCTTTTTGGTAACTTGTTGCCAAAGGGGGGGAAGTTGTATATAGATCTTTCGGCTTCGAGCGAGATATCATATTTCTTTTTATGTTGGTTTTCAAAACATTTGATCTTTTGGTTTCGATGTGTTACACTTTTGTTCGTGTTTGATCATACGCCTTAATGTGTGTTGCTACTATTTCCTATCTTTTGATGATTATGTGATGATCATTCACTTTGCTTGATGTGTTGTGTTATGTTATTAATTCCTATTACTCTCGCACACCACCAAGATGTATGTGACATGGAAGAAGTGCCCCATGTACCTAATCGATTATGCATTTGCATTCAAACGAAAATATAAAAATAATGCACAAATTTAGGGGGAGCTCTTACTTATTACATACTTCTCAAAGAGACGATTATATTCATTGATTATATCATATGTCGAAGCTTTCATCTATATGTTGTCATCAATTACAAGAAAGGGGTATATTGAAAGCACATTTGCTCCCTTGGTGGTTTTGGTAATTATTAACAACATACATGTCATGGAACTAATGTTTCCACTAAGGATGTTTAAGGAAAAGTTCAATGATGGGTTGGCAAAAGGATTGTGGAATACCCCAAGATGTAAGTAAATAGATTGGCAAAGCTTCAAGCAAAGGGCTCTACATTTTACATTTTTGTGAGAAATCACTTTGAGTCCATAGGGAAGCCAAGACTATCGAAAGGGGGTAAGGTTTTGTTGGTGAACAAAATGCTCATATGTGCACAAGTGATAGTCACCACATACACCCACAAGCTCTTCCACAAAAGTCTGTCGAAAGCAAAATATCCAAAATCGGTGCAACCAACACTTTCCACTCGGTGTTACCAATTCTCAGCCTCAGATAGACTCAGCCAAACCCTAACCTTTTGGTGCAACCGATTCTGCTTTGGTGCCACCAAGTTTGGGTTGCCAACTTTCTGTTACGCAAATTCACAATATCGGTCCCACTGAGTTTGTCGAATCGGTGTCCCCGAGTTTGGGAATCTGACCGTTGGTCACCTTAGTTGTGTGTATCGAGTTGTGTGTATCGGTCTCACAAAGATTCAAAAGTTTCTACCTTTGAGGCAAATTGGAACCACCGAGATTAACACATCGCTGTCACCGAGTATGACTTATTAGGTGTAACAGTTGGATTTTTTGAGATGCCTATATATACCCCTCCACTACCACTCACTCGCAAGTGAAGCACTCAGAACAATTCCCCAATCATACCTACTGATTTTCTGAGAGAGAGCCACCTACTCATGTATTTACATAATGTCATTCCATTCCTACCATATGAATCTTGATCTCTAGCCTCCCCAAGTTGCTTTCCACCCAATCAATCTCTCCACCAAGCGAAATCTGTGAGAGAGTGACTGTCTGTTGAGGAGTCTATAATCTTGAAGCACATGAGCAAGGAGTTCATCGACATTATCGATCCTATTATCTTTTAGAGGGTGGTGCCTCCTAGATTGGTTAGGTGTTGCTTGGGAGCCTCCAACTTTGTGTTGTGGAGTGAACCAAGAAGTTTGTGTCGGATTTCGGGCTCCGCAAAACCCTTAAGATTCGAACATAGGGGCGTGTGCCAAGATCTCCCGCAGCCTCGTCACCCTAGTTCGCTACTCGATGGACAAAACTTCAAACTCACACGATGACGAGGGAGAAGATGAACACGACAGTTTACCTAGGTTCAGGCCGCTACGAAGCATAATACCCTACTCCTGCTTTGGTGGATTGCCTCTCAAGGATGTGATGTGGATGAAATAGTACAATGGATCCATTCATGCCCCCTGAGAAGGGCTTAGTCGGCATGAGCTGTTCGTAAGGCACCTGAAGTGTCTCAAAGGTCTCAACGGAGAGGGTGTTGAGTCCCGCTGCGCTGTCGATGAGGGTCTTGGTGACGATGACGTTGATGATGGTTGGAGTGCACAATATGGGGAGCTTACCGGCCATGGCCGAGCACCTGAGCTGGTCCCTCGAGTCGAAGGTGATGATGGTCTTGTACCAATTGAGGGGGCGCATTGCTTCGAGCTTTGGGAGAGCCGCGTTCACTTCCCGTGTGAATTGCTTGAAGGCACGATTTGATGCGGGGGCCTTGGCGCTACCCAGGATACATGCCACACCCTAGATCATCTGGAAGCCACCAACCCCGTCGTCATGTATGTCCTCTTCCTTCCTTCTGTGTGGAGGTGGTAGCGGTGGTAGGCTGAACCCACGAGGGCGGACCTCACGAGGCTGACCACGTCGGGAGCCCTCTAGAGGGTCATCGCGCCAACGGTCCTCATGGGGCTGATCGCGCCAGCGGTCGTCCCGAGCCTGATCGCGCCAGCGGTCCTCCTGGGGCTGATCACGCCACCCTTGGCGAGGTTCCCGGTTGTCCCAGCAGCCTCCGCCGTGGCCATCGTCGCGTTCGAAGCCTCGGTCAGCTTGCCCGGGATGCCTGTTGAAGTGCTCGGCGTAGATCAGCTTGAGTTCTTGGCAATCTGTGGTGTTGTGGTTGTTGGTGCCATGGAAGATGCAGGTTGGTCCTCCTCCTAAGGGTGCTCCTCACCCCGTTTGCGCTTCACCTCACGCTCAGCTGCAAGCACTGCTGGGGCCTTATGCTTCGCCTCCTTGGCCTTGGTCTTCTTTTCTTCTAGCTCCGCTACCGGAACCCCTCGAAGCGGCAATCGACCCTCCTCTGCCTTGGCGCGTTTGTTCGCTAGATTGAATAGCTCCACGGCGGAGCACAATGCATCATTCATGGTGAGCTCCTCCTTCATCTTGAGGTCGGTGACTCCATCGCCGAATGCTGAGATGATGCCTTCGTCTGAGGCCTTCTGGATCTTGAGGCGTGTGTCTATGAAGCGCTGTATGAACTTGTGAAGAGTCTCCCCGTCCTGCTGCTTGATTCACTGTAGGTCTCTCATGGTGGGTGCGCAGTTGCGGGTGCCTTGGAAGTTGGTGATGAAGCGCTTGCGCAGGCCTTCCCAAGAGGTGATGCATGCTTTCGGGAGGTTGAAGAGCCAAGAGAGTGTGTCGCCCTTGAGCGCCATGGGGAACCAGCATGCCATGACCTTGTCATCTCCTCCGTTTTCCCGGATGCTCAGGGAGTAGATCTGTAGAAACTCGATCGGATTTGCGGTGCCATTGTAGCGTGGGGGCAGGTCGGCCTTAAACTTGCATGGCCACTTGGTTGGTTAGAGCTCTAGGGGAGATGGCGAGGCACCCCACCGGCTCGATGGGTGCCATGTGCATGGGAGGGTCCTGGTCTTGGTACTCCCGCAAGGCCACTTGGTATGGTTCCCAGTCGTGGCGTTGGTTCGGCAGTGGAGGGAGTGCGCGTGCGTCGACGCGTGGTCGGGGGACCACCTGGCAACTCAACTCATCTTCTAGCCTTGCCTGCGGTTCATGAGGTAGGTTGCGGGGACGCGCTTCCCGCCTGGGCTCGGGGTCGACGTCACGTTGCGGAGGTGGAGGCTGCGCATCGGGCGCCTCGCCGTTTTCTAGGGATGGTTGGGGTCGAAGCGAGTAGGAGAGCGTCGAAGCCTCACCGACATCCCTAACAAGCTCCGGGATGCGCTGAAGACAATCGTCATAGAGGTCAAGGGTCGGGCGATAACGGAGCAGCTCATTAACCATGGCGAGCACGTTGTGGCCACGCATCGGCCTTGGCTAAACACGGTAGGACGAGCTGGAAGCTGGGACTATAAACGGAGACTGGCTGAGAGGAATCCTGTTTCTTGTGGGCGTTAGGGCCCGTGGCGGCGTTTGCCACGGGCGAGGGTGACCAGCGGGCACCAGCACGGCCCACAGGTTTCGTCTGAGCGACACGGATGGCTCCGTGCTTGGTGCGAGCTTGGCGAGCGTCAGACATCAGGGCAGCAAAGTGGGAGAAGATCATGGCTTGAGGAAGACTCTGACATGCCCGCTACCCGAAGTGCCAAATGTTGGATTTCGGGCTCCGCAAAACCCTTAAGATTTGAACACAGGGGTGTGTGCAAAGATCTCCCACAACCTTGTCACCCTAGTTCTCTACTTGATGGACATAACGTCAAACTCGCACAATGACGAGGTAGAAGATGAACACGACAGTTTACCCAGGTTCGGGCTGTTGCGAAGCGTAATACCCTACTCCTTCTTTGGTGGATTGCCTCTCGAGGAGGTGATGTGGATGAAATCGTACAGTGTTCTTGGGCCTCCTAAGGGCTCTCTTGACGTGTTCAAGGCCCTCTGTGGTTTTGTGGTGGATGAGTGGTGGAATGGATTGCCCGGTGGATCGGATTGTCGGTCCCCCTCTATGGTGCAACCTATCCTCTATATATAGTGGTGGCCCAGGTCATCTTCCCTTATCACATTGGCAGGAAGGGATCCCACAACGGTGAATTTTGAAGGGGGCAGCAGTACGTGCTCGCCCTGTCCAAAGGCGGTCTTCGCCTGCAAAGTAGCTACCGACAGCGCAAGGAGGGGCTCAGCGATGACATCCGCCCTGCGAGGCGGGTGGTTGTGGTCTTCTTGCACTGGAATTGAAACCTTTGGGGGTGCTTTGGAACCCGCGTATGTTCTTGCTCCCTAGCCTGGCGCACTGATTCCCGCATGTCCTTCCTTGTGTCACCCTTGACTCCCGAGGCCGAGATTTGCATAGAAATATCCGCCGCTCCGGAGGGATCCTGAGGTGGCTCATCCTTCGCGGGTCTTGTCGCGGCTCTTCCATGTGAGGCTAGGGCCTTCGCGAGGGACTTGTCTCAAGTGGGGCCACGCCTGGTCTTATTTGGTTGATGAAGTGGGCCACACCCTGGGTCGTAGGCAGGCAGGTCTGGGTACCCCCGTTCCCAGAACGCCGATAGTTTGTAAGGGCAAGGAGATTGCCTAATTCATGAAGATCTATCCCGAGTTAGGCTAGTCCTCCGTGGACGTAGGCCATCATGGTATAGTCAAGGTTGCTTCTTCGTGGAACCCTCCATGGACTCTCGCGACAGTTACCCTCCGTGGGTTGAAGACTCCATAAACGTGGATGTACGATAACACCACCTATCGGAACCACGGGAAAAATCATCGTGTCACCAATTGCGTTTGATCTTCCTACCCTTCCTTTACTTACATGTTTGTCTTTCCTGTCTGCTGCAATACTCATAGACATGCATGTGTAGGGTGTACTTGACATACTATGAATGCCAAAAATCTGCCAAGACTTAAAATTGGGAAAAAGTAGATTTTTAATTGGTCAAGTAGTCTAATCACCCCCCTCTAGCACTACTTTTTATCCTACACACGCACACACTTTGTTTCACGTGTACCCTTGTTGTGTAGGTACTCATGATTACTCATCAACCTCACAATCCCATGAGTTGATGAAAAAAGATATTGAGTGCACCAATGCTCTGGGATTCATCGGAATGTGTCTCCAACCATTCCCCTCATGAAAGGACTAAGCGCATCTCATCTACATGGCTCTCACATGGCTATGGCTTATTGTCCATTATATATCCTATGCCCATATTGCCATGCTCACTTTGCATGATATGCTCATTTCTATGCCTTTGCCATGCATTTGTGACCCATGCTTTGCATCTCACATAATGATTGACTATATGATTTGTATATGTACTTGCAAGCTTAGTGGAGATATTACTTACTTTTGCCATGTTTACTTTGTGACTCATGCCTATGATGGTATTGAGGATTGGCCCATTATTTGTCTCACTTGCGATATGTCATGTGCATTGTCTATGTTCACTATTTGCTCACATCACATGATTGCCATGATTTCCTCTAGTATGTTGCATCTTCGCACTATTAGTTTGCACGGCATGATTAATATGCTTGCCTATGTTGCATCACCAATGATTCATACTTGCTCGTTTCATGCGGTTGATGACCACCATTGCCATGCTTCGCACATGATTGCTATTAAATGTTGTCATATGTATCCATGTGTTACCTCTTTCCTTCTAGATGAGTTGCCATGTACTAAGTGCAACAATGTTATTAATCTTGTTAATGAGACTGCCCCCATAGCTTTCTCTCATATCTTGGAGCTTTTGACATCTTTCATGTGAATCATGCTTTCCTACCTTTTTTGCATAATATGCCTAGTGCCGTGACTATAGCCATTGTTGCATCATATTGTTCATGCACTTTTTATCCTAATGGTTATGTGCAAGAGGAGAGAACCATCATGACGGATGATGTGGTTGTCTACCATGCACATACATTATTCGTTTTGTTGTGTGCATGTGTAGGATACTTCGACTACATGTCAACCTCCACTTCAAGTGAGTTGACAATTCGAGATCTTGAGAGCAAGCCATTCTAGACCAACGAGTTTCTACATAGCACTTGCCTGCGCATCAACATTGTGACGGACACACAAGGTCACGCTTTTGAGGTGACATCCTTCTTGAGCATCGATATTATGGATCTTCCTACTTGTGTTGCTTGTATCATGACACATATTGGTCATCTTGGACCACTTAGTTGCACACATGTTAGAGACATTGCTTTCACTCGCGATTGCCATCGTTCCATGCCTCATGACAAATATGCCTTGTGTGTTGCATCCAACTTGTGGATTGTTTTCTCTTATCGTATGCTTGGTTGCAACAATGTCCATTCTTCACATTTGCCATGCCACATTTCTTGCTACATGCTTGACATGATTTCCACACACATGATGACCACTTTCTCTTTATATTGTGTTGAGTGCCTCACTATCTTCACTACACCATGTGCACATTATGCTTGTATTGTCTTGCACTTTGCATTTCACCACGTGTTTATACAATTAATTTTACTTAGTGTTGTGAATGATTCCTATGCCTACTATAGACCTTTTGTTGATTGTTTTGTGCATCCATGCTATGACCATGAGGTAGCTGCTTGTTATATTGTCACACATATTTGCATCCCTACCTCCCCTAGGTATACTTGTTTACATGATTGATTGCTTGTGCTCAATTTGTATGCTTACATGCCATGGCATGATCCCTTGTCACACCATATGTTATGCATGATGACAAAACTTGTGTGGTGCTTCACCACTTGAATGCTTGGTTTTGCACTAACTATAACCACATTTGTTTTTCCAAGTGCTTCTTGTCCTTGATCCTTTTGAAGGAATTACAAGACGGTGAGACATTGGAGAGTGCCATTTTCGAGCTTCTACATGATGAGCGCCTGGTGATCGTCCACTTCTACATGGCGATGCCATCTACTTCCCATGGTGATGTGGATTTTGATTCTAGGATGGGTCTTTCCCAAGGGGGAGGGGATGAGGCGAAGCATCCTATAGACATCACCATGACAAGATTTTGTTTGGCAAGTGACACATGCGACATCAACTCCACATACATGAAGGTGAATGATCTCCTTTACACGTGTTCACTTGACCCCTTAGTTGATGGTATACTACTTGACACTCCTCTCGTGTGCATGCATAGGTATTGTGGGAGCTTCACGGATGAGGAGGAGGATTTCCACCAGCTACGTATGTCGGGGCTAGATGCACACGATCACCTATGGGGCCATCGCCCCTTTGTGGTTCGGCGGGGGGCGGGGACGTAAGCACAAAGAGCGGAGACAGTGAGACAACGCGACGATTTAACTAGGTTCGGGCCGCTATGAAGCGTAAAACCCTACTCCTGTTTTGTTGGTGGATTGATCAGAGGAACACGGAGAGCGCAGAGCACTCCAGCCCGACAAGGCTTGCCTTCGGGGGAGTTACTATGTGTGTACAAGTGTTCAAAATTCTGAATCCTGAGCTAGGTTGCTTTGGGCCTCCTTTTATAGCACATGGGGTAACCAAAGTGGCAAAATAGACATTGTATGATGATTAGATAGATGGAAGATCTTATCATACCTAAATCTGGCATTAGAACTAAAATACCATCATTTCTAGTCTAGGTGGCGTGCAGGTGTGCATCCTGTAACGCCTCGGACACACCCGTCGGTAGTCGTTACTCCAGGCGGGATCTAGACTGGCCTCACAGATCAATACTAGTCTTTTCTACGCACTTTGTCCTCACTCATGCGCACCTGGGACCAACTTCCTGGTCGGTCACCCATCCTAGAACTACTCCAAGTGAAGCACGCTTAACCTGGGAGTTCTGTTCGAATGGGATCCCGAAAAAGAAGGAATTCCTTATTTATATGAGTAGTCTATCATCCCTAATATGCCAGACTATCACATACACCACCACTCGGAGGAACAGACGTCCTCGTCAGGCCATAGGAACGTTCCCTCTTGGCACAAACATCTGTGCTTCCAATGCGATACATGTGTCATTTCGTGTGCCACGATGGATCACCAACTTCGTAAACAACATGACCGTGCACCTGTCGGCAAACATCCATGTAACCGCAAGGGTCGGCTCTGATACCAACTTGTAACACCCCGGACACACCCGACGGTAGTCATTACTCTAGGCGGGATTTAGACTGGCCTCACAGATCAATACTAGTCTTTTCTGCGCACTTTGTCCTCACTCATGCGCACCCGGGACCAACTTCCCGGTTGGTCACCCATCCTAGAACTACTCCAAGCCAAGCTTGCTTAACCTGGGAGTTCTGTTCGAATGGGCTCCCAGAAAAGAATGAATTCCTTAGTTATATGAGTAGTCTATCATCCCTAATATGCCAGGCTATCACACGTCCCCAGCAAGCTTATACCATCGCTCTAGCTAACGATTGCACCTCGGTTTGATAGGTCTATGGACGGGTGTCAAGGGGGTATAATTTTTCTTCCAGCTTGTAGCCACGGGCTTAGCGAGAGCCACTTATCCACCTGGGGGCTCGACACCGCGTCGGCAAGTGACTTGCCTTGCGATGAGGTGGAGTGATGACACATTAGCTCATGCCTACCGGGGGTTGTCTTGTCGGGTATTCAAGAGGGGGCGCACGTCCTGGTCCCCAGAAAGCATCGGGGGTGCTTTTGGTGCATATCAGTCTAGGTTTGGGCTGTTGTGTTGGGCTTGTCATAATGTGTCTTGACCATTGTCGTGTTGGCTCAGTGTTTGAAGGTTTTTGTTCTACCACCTATGCATAAGTCAGGGGCACTGGGTACCGCTGTACTAGTGCACCGACAGGAGCCCCCGGGTCTAACCCACACGTGCTTGCCAAGTGTCATTGGGCCAGGCCCAAAGTTCGTGCACAAGCACGCAATGTGAGGGAGTAACTGCCAATTTACTGTACATCACTAAGCCACTTCCTCAGGCGTTTTTGCCACGCGTGCCACATGCATAGCAGGGAGTTACTGGCGGGTGCGCGTGACTTAAAGCTGTGGTCATGGACGAAACCGCAGTGCCATGGATTGGAACAATGGGGCGGTTACATGTTTTGCATGTGATCATGGGTAGTGGGATTGGTGGAGATGGGTGGCCACCCTTGGAGCAGGGGAGAGCCAGCCCTGGTGCCCTCCCTATAAATTGGGAGGTCCTAAGAGGCAATGCCTATCGAGCCTTTCCTCCTACTTGAGTCCGAATCCATAGAGCTCACATCTCTGCTTCTTTGTCCTGAGTCGCGCTTGTTCCCCCTAATGGTCAGGGGGAGAGGTTTGGCGAGCGTGGTAGCCACCAAGGGTCCTCCCCTTGTTCCCATGCTTGGCTTCCACTTTAGTGCGATGGTCTTGGGAAGATGGCCAGCTGGAGGATCATGGGACTGGCGAGCAGGTGGTGCAGTGGTCATGCCAGGGATCGTCATGGCGATGTGTTTTCCGCTGCACCGCCCGCTGCCCTGGTCCTGACGGAGTACCGTACGTCTTCCATCGCACTGGAGTCGATAGTAAAGGCGCAGTGCTGCGGTGGGTCATAGTACCCATGCTCCTTCTTCGAGGTGATGGAGGCATATCGTCCGATTGGTCGTCGGTTATGCACGAGTTGTTGTAGTGGCGGTTCTCCATGAATCACGGTGAAGTTCTCCACCCAAGGCGTTACATATGGTGTGCATGGGTGGGAACGTTTTGCCTACATGCACTTCTTTACGGCAGGGGGTATTCCCCGCCTTTGGCCACTGGGGTGACCATGCTCTCTGGGAGGCTCCTAGGAAGACTAGAGCCCACCTTCGCTGTCGCGTCAAGGCTTGGATGGTGAAGAGCGGGGGTGGCTACAGAGACATCCCTTCGAGCAACGGCAATGATGAAGATGACGGTGGGGCGGTGTGAGCACCGGCAGCACCATCATCAACAGTTGTGCTTCGGCAGCGCCTCCGCATGCACTCACCCTCCACCTTCTTGCTCACTGTCGGCTTCATCTGCCCTGCCAGGGTGGAGGGTCCTTCGGCCCCTCCAGGGGACGCGTCCCTCTCGTCCAGTCGAGGAGGTGTCGTATCCCGCCCAGATGCTCCTTTTGCCTCTCTTCATCTCCCACCTGGTCCCTAGGAGAAGACAGACAAGAAAGGAATTATAGGGCACCTATCTTTTTTATGTCAAAAGATGTAGGCATTTGCCAAGTTTTAACTAATCATAATGTAATCTCTACCCATTTTGTATCGTCAATGAATGAGAAAAGTGATATTTCCCTTTTTGCAAGTACTATCCTTTTCTTTCCTCGTTTATACTGTCCTGGTATGTTTGTCCTTGCTAAATGAAGCTGCTTGCCGGATCATTACATAACCACGAGTGTTAGGAGGGAAATGAGCCCCCGGCAGCAGGTTGTTGTTGTTCCCCGACAGAGCTCCTTGTCGGTGTCGGCGCAGCCCCCGCAGCTTGTTAAAACAAAACAGGGGGCGGCTCGTCCCGACAAGGGTTCTCACCACATGGAGGAGACCACTACCCACATCGATGAAGATACTAAGGATTTCCTTGGCGTGTTGGGAAAGGCATCAAACTTGGGATATGTTGTTATACTTATCTTTTCCAAGTAGTATCCTTCTTTAGAGCTTGATGGGCCGTCATCCTCGTGTCTTGTCTTCTCTTCCCTATCTTTCCGACGATCGGGCGTGTAGGGAGAGAACAATAACAAAGATTATAGGTTCATCAAGTACTCTAGAAAATCTTATATCTTAAAAGTGATAGATCTATCCAGAACTCGATTTGGTGTCATTCTGAGTGACCAAAGAACCACCGGCAGTTCATCTATCCAGCGCTTGCTGCTCTTCCACAACTTATCGAAAGTCCTTGTCTTGAGCCCTCGTAGCACTTTAGCATTCATCCTCTTGACTTGCCTATTTCTTCTATGATGGGCAACAGAGGCGAAGGAGACGTTCCTTCCAAGGCTCTGGATATATTGGATGAAGGCGCGGCTCGTGAATTGGGTGTCGTTGTCCGTGATTGCCCTGTTAGGCAATCCAAAGCGGCACACTAGTCCTTTCATGAACTTGATAGCTGATTGTGCGGTCACCTTCCTAACTAGTTTGACCTCAGACCACTTTGTGAACTTGTCGGTTGCCACGAACAAGAACTCAAAGCCCCCGACAGCATGGGGGTAGGGGCCCAGGATGTGGATCCCCAGACCGAGAATGGCCAGGATAGTGGAATTGTCTGTAGAGCTTGTGCTGGTTGATGGATGTTCTTGGAATGAAACTAGTAGGCTTCACACTTGGTGGACAACTCAGTGGCCTCTTGGAGGGAAGTGGGCTAATAGAAACCCTGTCGGAAAGCTTTACCGACAAGGGCTCTTGATCCTATGTGAGAGCCACATACTCCTCCATGAATCTACACCAACAGCTTCAGCCCATCCTCCTGGCAGATGCACCTAAATTTCACACCGTTTGGTCATCTTCTGTACAATATGTCATCAACAAATAGGTAAATACTTGACTGGCAGGCTACGTTTTCGGCTTCCTCTTGCTCTTTAGGGAGTTCTCCTGTCTGAAGGAAGTGGACTATCTGCTGCACCCAGGTTGAAGCGTGTGGCTCGACAACAAGTACTAGAGGCATCTCTTCAGGGAGCGCTTTCCTCAACCATGAGGACTCGGGGTCCTGCGAGAGGGAGCTGCTCATCAACCGGAATAGGACCTTCCCCGACAGCTTCACTACCAGCGGCTTCGGGAAGCTCTGCTGGTAAATGCTTGACATTGTTCAGCTTCCTTCTCTTTCTGGACATCACTAACGGTGATACCGATGGTTGGGTGAGGCGGAGAACAAAAGTCCCTGGTTCCACAGGAAGCGTTTGTGCAACGCACTTCGATAGATGGTCAGCAATGATGTTTTCTTCTTGTAGCACATGCTCTGTTTGTAGATCATCGAAGTGCTCCTCCAATTTCCTCACCTTTTCCATGTAAGCCTCCATCAGTGGGCTCTGGTAATCCTTATTGACTTGTTTCACTACAATCTGAGAGTCTCCTTGGACAACCAGTCTCTTGATCCCCAACTCTACTGCGATTCTAAGTCTGTCAAGGAGCCCTTTGTATTCACCGGTATTGTTGGTAGCTTCCTCCCGGGGAAAGTGCATTTGAACGACATACTTGAGGTGTTCTCCCGTGAGGGCAACGAGGAGCACGCCTGGAGTGAGAAAGCACCATCAAAGTACATGATCCAATCTTTTGGTGCTTCTTTGCCAGGGAGGATTGTCTCTGGAATTTTTCATCTGCCGTGCGTGTACAATCTGCGATAAACTCCTCTAATGCTCTGCTTTGAATGGTGGAAGTGCACTCATACTTTAATCCGAAACTTGACAACTCCAGTGCCCACTGAACTATCCTGCCAGTGGCCTCGGGGTTCCTTAGTATGCGTTGCAATGGGAAACGGGTAACAGCCATGATCTCGTGGGCTTGGAAGTAGTGGCGCAGCTTCCTTGAGGCCATGATGAGGCTAAAGATCAGCTTTTGTAATCCAGAGTACCTTGATCTAGCCGCCTATAACAGGGAACTGACAAAGTACACGGGTCGCTGCACCATCTTATTCTTCACCACCTCTTTAGATCCGTTGTAGTCCATTTGCCAAGGTCCCCCTTGATTTGTATCGAGTCATGTTGCAAATGTTTCTGTCTCGTCCCCTGTAGCACTAGCAACAGCTGTCGAATCTTCATCCGCTTCCTGTTGTGCCACCAATGATGCACTAACCACTTGATTTGTCGCTGCTAAATACAATAGCAACGACTTTTGTGGTTTAGGGGAGACCAAGGTGGGAGCATAGGAAAGGTAATTTTTCAGGTCTCACAGTGTTGCATCTGCTTCTGGGGTCCACTTCATCGAGCCAGCCTTCTTCAAGATCTTAAATAACGGCAAAGCATGTTCAGCGGACTTGGAGATGAACCTACTGAACGCGGCAACACATCCAGTCAAACGCCTGATATCTTTGATGGTTTTGGGTGCTTGTATCTGTTCGAGCGCCTTGATCTTGTCGGGATTAGCTTATTTTCCTAGCTGAGACACAAACAACCCAAGTAGCTTGTCGAATGGGATACCAAATACACACTTTTTAGGGTTGAGCTTCAGGTTGATCTTGCGTAAATTTGCGAACGTTTCTTCCAAATCATGTATGAGAGTTGCTTAGTCCTTAGTCTTGACTACAATGTCATCCATGTAAGCTTCCACGTTTCTGTGCAGTTGAGGTTCAAAACCAATCTGAACTGCCCTGGCAAAGGTTGAACCAACACTCTTTAACCCAAAGGGCATACACACAAAACAATACGTGTCGCATGGATTTATGAATGTGTTATTCTCCTCATCTTCCTTGGCCATAAATATCTGGTGGTATCCGGAGTAGGCATCCAAAAAGGAGAGCAAATCTCATCCGGAGGTGGAATCAGCAATCAGATCTATGCACGGCAAGGGAAAAGGGTCCTTCGGGCAAGCCTTGTTTAAGTCAGTGAAATCTATGCAAACCCTCCGTTTCATATTCGCCTTGCGTACCACCACCGGGTTTTCTAGCCAAGTTGGATGCAGCACTCCTCTGACCAGACCAGCTGCTTCAAGTTTCTTGATTTTCTCGGCAATGAACTATTGACGCTCCAAGGCTTGCTTCCTAATCTTTTGTTTGACGAGTTGGTCATGAGGGCAGACAGCAAGGTGGTGCTCAATTACCTCCTTCGGAACAGTGGGGATGTCAGATGGTTGCTAGGCAAACACATCGACATTCGCCTGTAGGAAGGCAATGAGCGCGTTCCTATCTGTCAGTAAGGGTAGCATTGATGGTGAAAGTATCACCAGTGTCATCCTCTCTTGTCGGGACTTTCTTTGTCTTAGGGTAGGTGACCTTAGTTTTCTTGCTAGTGGAACTCCCCGGTAGGTCATCATCGGGTGCAACGCACTCCGAACAAGCGCGCTTCCCGAAGTCCTTGCCAGTGTTCCTGCTAGCTTTCTTAGATTTCTTTGACTCCTTGGCGGGAGGTGTGACGTCTATGGTCGTAGCTACTACCTCGTCATGGTACATCTTGTCCACACAGATAACTGCATTCATCTTGTCAGGTGGGATGGAAATGATCCCATTGGGCCCTGACATCTTCAAAGTATTGTAAGCATAGTGGGATGCTACCATGAATTTTGCCAAGGCTCGGCGACCGAGGATTATGTTGTAAGGCAGAGGGATCTCGGCCAAGTCTAACCCTATCCTCTCCATCCAAAAATTCAGTTCCTCGCCAAATGTCACCAGCAGGGTGATCTTTTCCTTAGGTCGGCTCATGACGGGGTTGATTCCTTGAAAGGAGCCCATAGCTTCAAGCTCTTCATCATGGATATGCAGTTTCTTGGCCACCTTAGGGGTGATCAAGTCAATCCTACCCCGCCGTCAACTAACATCTTAGACACCTTGAGGTTGCGGATTGTCGGGGAAACCAACAATGGCAAGCATCTGACTGTAGCGGTATGATCAGGATGGTCCTCTTCGTCAAAGATGATAGTCGTGTGGGACCATTTGACCGGCTTCCTAGATTCTGTAGTTGGCTCTACAACATTGACCTAGCATGCAAACTGTTTGAATTGGTGGTGAGAGAAGTGCAAGGATGCACCCCCCCACCAACACACATGACTTTGGTTGCTTTCTGGAACTCTCTGTCACTGGAATCCTCAACATCATCCTCATCCTCACTCATGTCTTCTGTTTCCTTCTTCTCATGGCCTCTGGCAGGGTTTTCCTTTTGCTATGGTGCTTTGCCGTGATGGCCTCCTCTGCCGCCACGGCCCTTCCTAGCAACACCGTCTTGGCCTTTCTCTTTTCCACGCTTCTCGTATTCAACCCTATGCTTCTCACCAAGTTGCTCGACTTCTCGGCACTCTTGGAGATCGTGGCCCTTGGTGCAGTGAATTTTGCAGATGGCCCGTCAGACTTCCGGTCTTCTCAACGGCAGCAGCCTCTCGGAATCAACGCATGCAACAGCTCCCTTGCCGGGGGTTTTGGCTTTCGCCTTCTTGCTGGCACTAAGGTCTCCGGAGCTCTCAGCGGCTAGTACCGCCTTCCCCTTGCATTCTTGTTGTGCTTCCTATTTCTTCCCTTCGGGTCAAGGGCATCGTCGTCGTCATCGGAGTCCACTTTGATGCTTGCGTCCTCCTAGGGAGTCGCCTTACTTCTTCAATTCGAGCACATTTATCTGCCAAGGTGTAGAACTCATAGACAGTCATGGGGAGCTTTACACTCATCTTGGCTCGCATCCTCCTGTTCTGCATGTTCAAACGGAACACGGCAATTACAGCTGCAAGATGTATTTCTGGGATGTTGCGATGCACTCGACTGAATCTCTGGATATACATCCTCAAAGTTTCTCCCTCCTTCTTTGGTAGGACTTGGAGTTCATTGGTCTGGCTTGGCTCCTGGTGACCACCCGTGAAGACGCCAACGAACTCGTTGCACAGATCAGCCCACGATAAAAATGAATTCTCCGGCAGGTGCATCATCCATGACCTCACATTTGGCTTCAGTGCCAAAGGGAAATAGTTGGCGAGCACCTTTTGGTCTCTTCCTCCTTTGGCTTGGACAGGTGATATGGGGCAAGCCCGTTTGTGTCGATCTTTCACGAATTGGAGGGGGATTCCATAAATAACACGAAGAACACGGGGAAGAACGAGGACAAATCACAACGAAACACTTAAGAACAAGTCCAATCACACATCCACTAGAATCACCACACACAAGATCCACAAAGGTACATGAACAACAAAGGGAAAGAAGGATACATCATAGATTCATCCCAAATCCCATTGGGGGATGGGGCCTTGATATCCCGGAGGATCTTCCCTCGTGAGGGGCCTTGACATCAACTAGGGGATCCTCTCTCATAGAGGCATCTACTCCATGGGAGAGGAAGTGGAAGGATCTAGGCTCAACTTACTAAGAATAAAACCATAGCTAACTCTAGAATGGAGGTGGGAAATGAGTATATATAGTCTAGGGAGAAGTGGGGGTGAGAAAGGGGTACATGGGCCTCGGGCCCGAGTGGGTGCAGGCACGCAGTGCGGAAGTTCCAGGGAAGGTTCGGGCAGGTTTCGGGGTTTCCAAAGAGTTGGCACGCCTAGCGCGCCCTGAGGCGGGAAGTTCCAGGCATGCCAGATGGTCTGTGGTCTAGAGGTTCCGAGTAGGCCGAAAGGTCTGGGACTTCCAGGGTCTTGTCCTCACTTCCTCTTCCTTCTCTTGTAAACTTCCCTCATAGATGGTGTAGTCGTATGTAGGTGCTGGCACTCCTCCTCATCATTCGTGAAGCTCTGACGGTACCTATGCATGCACACGACAGGAGTGTCAAGTAGTATACCATCCAAGAAGGTGTCAAGTGAACACATGTAAAGGAGATGATTCACCTTTAGTTATGCGAAGTCAATGTCGTACGTGTCACTTGCCAAAGTGACTGTTGCCATGGTGATCTCCGTAGGATGCTCCTAGTCATCCCATCCCCCTTGGGAAAGATTTGTCCTCGGATCAAAAACCAAATCACCATCGGAAGGACATGGCAACACCGTGTATAGGTGGACGATCAGCAAGCATTCATCATCATCAATCTCTAAAGGGGCACTCTCCAATGACACACCTTCTAGGAATTCTTTCAAACGGAGCAAATACGACAAACACTTGGACAAAAAAATGTGGTTATCATTAGTGCCCAACCATTCAAGTGGTGAATCACCACACAAGTGTTGTCATCATGCATAACATATGGTGTGACAAGGGAATGTGGCATGGCATGTAAGCTTACAAATTGAGCACATGCAATCCAATCACGGAAGCAAGTATGCCTAGGTGAGGTAGTGATGCAAATATGTGTGACAAAATAACAAGCATCTACCTCATGGTCATGGAACATATGCACAAAACAATCAACATATGGTCTATGGTAGGCATAGGAATCATTCACAACACCAAGTAATATGAAGTGTATAAACACATAGGGCAAGTGCAAGACAATCCAAGCATAATTTGCACATGGTGTAGTGAAGGTAGTGAGGCACTTAACACAATATAAAGAGCAATTGGTCATCATGAGTGAGGCAATCAAGTCAAGCAAGTTGCAAGGAATCATACATAGCATATGTGAAGAAATGACATTGTTGCAACCAATCATATGATAAGAGCAAATAATCCACAATTGGATGCAACACACAAGGTAGATATGTCATGAGGCATGGAACGATGGTAATCATGAGTGAAAGCAATATCTCTGACATGTGTGCAAGTAAGTGGTCCATGATGACCAATATGTGTCATTATACCAGCAACACAAGTATGAAGATGCACAATATCCATGCTCAAAAAGGATGTCACCTTGAAGGTGTGACATTGTGCGTCCGTCACAATGTCAATGGAGAAACTTGTCGGTGTAGCAAGGCTCGGTCTCACGAGCTCGGATTGTAAAATCACATGAAGTGGAGGTTGACATGTGGTCGAAGTATCCGACATATACACACAAGAAAGGAAACAATGTATGTGCATGGTAGACAAACACATCATCCATCATGATGGTTCTCCTCTCTTGCACATAACCATTAGGAACAAAGGTGCATGAACAATATGAGGCTACAATGGCCATATTCATGGCACTAGGCATATGTGCAAAGAAGGAAAACAAGCATGCTTCACATGAAAGATGTCAAAAGCTCCAATAATATGTGAGAAATCCATGGGGGCAATCACATTAGCAAGAGTGGAAGCATTGTTGCACCCAATACATGGCAAATCATATAGCAAGAAAGAGGCAACACATGGAGATATATGCCAATATGCAATATCAATCATGTGCAAAGCATGGAAATGGTTGTAATCAACCACATAAAAGGAGCACATCGGTTATGCAACATAAGCAAGCATAGTTATCATGTTGTGCAAACTAGTAGTGCGAAGATGCAACATACTAGAGTAATTCATGGTAATCATGTCATGTGAACAAATAGTGGGCATAAATAATGCACATGACATATCGCGAGCACGAACACAAAGCGAGAGCAAAGCATCATCATAGGCATGGGTCACAAAGCAAACATGGCAATAATAAGGAATATCTCCACCAAGCTTGCAAACACACATAGAGGTCATAAAATCAAGTGTCATGTGAGATGCAAAGCATGGGTCACAAATGCATTGCAAGGGCATATAAATGAGCATATCATGCAAAGTGAACATGGAAATATGGGCAAAGGATATATAATGGAGAAGAATCCATAACCATGTGAGATCCATGTAGAAGAGGTGCGCGTAGTCCTTGCGCGAGTGGAATGGTTGGAGAGACATTCCAGTGAATCCCAAAGCATCGATGCTCTCAAGAGCTCTTTTCTTCTACTCATGGGATTGTGACGTTGACGAGTGTTCATGAGTACCTACACACAACAAAGACAAAGTAAAAATGGTGTGTGCGTGGTATATGTATACATCATCCGTTAAGATGTGCATGTGCTTGTGTTCGTTAGCAAAAATTTCCAATGCTCAAATGAATTTGAGGCATGGTATATTTATAGCAAGTATGTGGCACAAGCATTTTATTTATATCAATGGCAAGCATATTGTGCACACAAATATCGAGATCATGCAAAGTGTAGGATGGATCCAAATCTCCTAGTATGTATGAGGAAACTATTGGGCAATAGCAGGAGCATAATATGGAGAATATGGACAACATTCAAAACAATGCATATCCGAAGCTAGGTGGCCATGGCATGTCATATGAGAATTATTGCGCAAATGATGCAAAGGAAGAATGGAAATATCATCACAAGGAAAGAAAATGCCAATAACCATGGGCTTTTTGTCTATGACATATGATTAAATTGGATTGATTTTTATGGGATATGCATAGTCACTATGGTGAGATTGCAAAGATGCATTATGGGACATTTCATGCATAGCATAAGACAAGTCAAGTGGATTGTTAAACATGATGTGACCAATAGATTTTTCACATGATATCCTATGGAGTATAGCATCACAACTAGGTAAGTCGACATGCTCATTATCATATGCATCATAAATTGGTGGCACATATAAGCATGAAGAAGACATAGCATGTGAGGTATCCATAAGGTGATCAACATCATGCAAGCAATCAATTTCCACTTGTGGGACAATAGAATCACCTTCACCTATGTTACCTTTTCCATTCCACTCATGTGGTGTAGGTGAGGTGGGACAAACCAACTCGTGGTGGTCTTCATCATGATGGAACCATGTGGGGGTGCATCATATTCCACCATGGCCATCGTCATGTCCAACGGGAGGACGAAGTCATGAAGGATCGGCGCGTCATCAAATATGGAACCTTGCACCAAATGAGAAGACACAATAGAGGTAGAGGTTAAGTTATTAGAAATCGAAATGGCCACACATGCCCTATCAACTACCTCACTCTCTCTATGTGGTGGTGGCTCACTCACTCCCTCAAGATAGTTGCACTCATACTCACATATGGTGGAGTCACTCATCTCACTCAACTTGTGGGGGTTATGGCTCTCCTCACATGGAAATGGGGGCAACTCATCATATATGGGGCTAGTGGTGAAGTCACTCTCACTCTCAATATGGTGTCAAAAGTATCTCAACTCATCACCAAACGTCATCGTGGTCGAAGGGAAAATCCCATGCTCAACGAACTTGTCGCCGTCGTCATGGATGAAGGCCGAAGATGGTGCATCATGACTCTACTCCATGACCGAAGGGAAAATCCCATGCTCGTCCATCTTCCTTGGGATGCTTCCGAAGATGGAAGGTTCATCCATGCATGTAGTCGATCGCCTTGATCTTGGTGTCGAAGCTTGTCCTTGGTGGTGATCTTGGTCTTTGCGCACTTGTTTCTTCGAAGATATGCGACTTGAGCGTCTATGCCGTGACGATGACGAAGGGGAAGAAGACTTGTAGTTGGCCACCATGTGTCGAAGTTGCTCCATGTGTGCGGCCACCATGTCTCTTTTTCGAGCTTCGGAGTGTCGTATGTCGATGGCGAGTCGCTCGAGTTGTTTGTTGATGTGGTTGCTCATGTCGATGTAGTCATCAAAGAGCGAAGATGATGTGCTTTGCCTAGCCATCACAAGACTTCGAGCAAAGGTGAGTGGGAACTGATATAAATAATACCAAGATACTGTTCCCAAAGTTGAGGATGTATCGCGTTTCACTCAATTTGAATTGAGAGAATAGTGGAATTGGTACTGGACTTGTTGACTCGCACCTAAAACATAAAGCTTATCGAGTGGCTCGGTTAGGGCAAGTGGCACAAATTCAAGCAAATTGAAGTCCAAGATATTGTAAATGTTGAAATAAATCCAAATGACTCAAAATTCAAAGCAAGAGAACACAAATATAGAGGAGGGCAATAAAGAAACACACGCGGTGGGATAATGGGGCTCGTGCAACTACAGGGATGAGCAATAGAAAATTGCCTAATGAAGACGAAGCTCGTGTTGCACAAACACAGGGACAGACGCTAGATTGATTGCACGTTTGGGCATGATTCACCACTTGGCACCAATACTATTTATGCAAGCAAAACCTTTCCTATTCCAAGTATCCTCATGCATAAGTATCTCTTTCCATGCTCAACTCTTTGCTTGTAAGCTTTGATCTTTCTTTCTTGCTTAAAAGTTTTTTCTCTTCCTTTCCACTATTCTTATTGGGCCTCAACCAACTATATGAGAGAAATATCGCAAGATATGAATGGGAGCAAGCAATTGCACTATATGATATTTCCGATGATGCAACAATATGATATCATATCACTAAGGTGCACAAGTTTTCACGAAGCCTGGCAATACTCGAATAGCTAGTCTCAGTAGGTATGAAGGTAATCGCAAAGATGGTGGGGCTAACAAGATGTAATGTAAAGGAAGGCAAAGTGTATGATGGAATGTATACCTTCGTCACACTTAACCTTTCATGAAGTTAGGGTGAACGGACCTTGCTTCCGGTTGAAGATGGTCTCAAAGGAGGATAATCGTCGTCGATATCAAACGTCGGTGGTCGATGTAGATGAGGGACCGATACAAGTCACCGGTGGTTGATGAAGAAGTAACCATCCCTAAGTAGCTGAAACACCTTAGGAGACTCATATCACAACTCAAGAAACCAAAAATGCAACGATAATCAAAATTGGTTAGGTTGAGGAAGTCTATGGTGGTAAAGCGGATGATATGGTGGAGGGCCTAGGCAAACTTGCCAAAATTTCAAAAATGTGATGGAGTCAAATGACGATGAATCTATTTTTGTGGGATGGGGGATGTCAATAGATACAAAACGAGCTAACGAACATCGAAATCATACTTCGGATGAATTAGTTATGGCCAAAACAGTGAAATCTCCAATGCTGAAATTTTGGGGAAAGTTTTTGGTTAGGCCGGAAGTTCCAGGCCGGGCGGAAGTTCCGGGCTCCGGAAGTTTCGTGGAGTACCGGAAGTTCTGGGAGGGATGGGAAAGTGTGGGGAAACTCTATGTTTAGGACGGAAGTTCCAAGCCTTGGCCGAAAGTTCCAGGGGCATGGGAGGTAGATCCACTCGATTTCCAGGGCAAAATTGAAGGGGCAAAAGGTGGAATTAGATCTAGGGGACGCCAAGGGAGGTAGATCCACTTTCCAAACACTAGATCCATAGATCAGAATGAACAAAAACTCACAAGAACAAAAAAATTGAAGAAAAATTTTGGGGCTATTTTTTCGGAAAAAATTCGAAATTGGGTAGAAAACTCGAACTAATGGCTAGAACATGGGGGGTAGGGCTCCAAATTCGTGATCAACGTGGCTTATGATACCAATATGATATGGGAAAGCCCGTGTGTGTCAATCTTTCATGAATTGGAGGGGGATTCCATGAAGAACACGAAGAACAAGGAGACATCACAAGGGAAACACTCAAGAACAAGTCCAATCACACATCCACTATACTCACCACACACAAGATCCAGAAAGGTACATGAACAACAAAGGGAAAGAAGGATACATGGTAGAGTTCATCCCAAATCCCATGGGGAGATGGGGCCTTGATATCCCGGAGGATCTTCCCTCGTGAGCGGCCTTGACATCCACTAGGGGATCTTCTCTCATAGAGGCATACACTCCATGGGAGAGGTAGTGGAAAGAGCTAGGCTCAACTTACTAAGAGCAAAACCATAGCTAACCCTAGAATGGATGTGGGAGATGAGTATATATAGTCTAGGGAGAAGTGGGGTGACAAAGGGGTGCATTGGCCTTGGGCCCGAGTGGGTGCACGCACGTAGGCCGGAAGTTCCGGGCTAGGATAGAAGTTTCAGGGAAGGTCCGGGTAGGTTCCGGGGTTTCCAGGGAGTTGGCATGCGTGGCGTGTGCTAAGGCCGGAAGTTCCGGGCAGGCCGGATGGTCCGGGGTCCGAAGGTTCTGGGTAGGCCAGGAGGTCTGGGACTTCCAGGGTCTTGTCCTCACTTCTTCTTCCTTCTCTTCTAAGCTTCCCTCGCGGATGGTGTAGTAGTACATAGGTGCTGGCACTCCTCATCATCATTTGTGAAGCTCTGACAGTACCTATGCATGCACATGAAAGGAGGGCCAAATTGTATACCATTCAAGAAGGGGTCAAGTGAACACGTGTAAAGGAGATGATTCACCTTTATGTATGTGAAGTCGATGTCGTACGTGTCACTTGCTAAAGTGACTCTTGCGATGGTGATGTCTGTAGGATGCTCCGCATCAACAGGTATTGTGTACATGCCCAAGAACTCTTCCGGGTTCGGCTTTCCATTGTATTTCTCAGGTAGACCAGGATTGAAAGCTATGATTTACGACCAGCGAACCGATCACAACTCGCTAGTGAAGGCACGACAACCAACCTCACAAGGAGGGTACCCGCCAGCACCAGGCGCGAGGTTGCCAAAGTCTGGACCGATGCGCTTGTCGGATTGACGGTGTGCTTCCCAGAGTCGCTCAATAGTGATACGTGCATCTTATTTCCGCCAGTCCTTAAGGACACGCCATTGATCCCAGTGGTCGTGCGGGCCAGACGAGACTATGGATGCCTCGTTGTGCTCATGGGCATGTGAAGCTTGCTATAGCTGCCCCTGGGCCTATTGTCGCAGAGGGGATTGCACCGTTGGTGTTGCCCCTTCGACGCGCTTGTCGACCCGGGATGTTACTGTCGTTCGCGTACGTCGCGATGGTTCCGCATGTCAGGTCTAGTTGGCTTCGATGAAGGAAATCAAACTATGAATGGTGGATCTCCATTCATCCATCTTATCAGCCGTCGGCATAAAGTTGAGCAGCATCTGGACTCGCAACATGGCTTCCTCGGTTGTGTCTGGCATGGTGAAAGAGGTGGACCGCGATGTCGCTTGGCTCTTGGTGGGACCAAGAGAAGCGTCGCCGCATTCTCTATGTCGTGTGCCGCTCGTCGGGGCCGTCTGAGGTGTAGGAGACCGAGCCTGTCGATTTTCGGCCCAACTCGGTGCTCTGTCTTGTTCTGCACGGGGCACACGCCCAACAGCCCCGTCGGTGACGGGTGCAACTGAAGGGTCATGGCTTGCACCTGACCGGGCACCTCTGAGGTGCCCGCGGCCCTCCGAGCGGTGGGGAGGCGAACGATGGTCGTTCTCTTTGCCCACATCGCCAGCATCGGACTCGCCAAGTCATTGTTGTGGTTGCTCCTCTCCGACGCCTCCTCCTCCACCTCCACCCGTGGGGGACTGGACGGGGGCGCCACCTACGCTGGCCGCGTAGCCCATGATGCCCGCCTCACTCGTGACTCATGCGGTGTCGATGGCGCCCGCGGCCGCGTGCAAGGGAGCCTTCGAAGTGGAGGGGTGCGAGGATGCACCGGATTTCTTCTTAGGAGCCATTATTGAAGAAGATGATGATGAAGACCGATGCGTCGATCACAATCTCGGGTTCGCACTCACACAACACCCCCTACCTGGCGCGCAAAAGATGTCAGGGCTAGATGCACACGATCACCTATGGGGCCATCGTCCCCTTTGTGGTTCGGTGGGGGGTGTGGACGTAAGCACAAAGAGCGGAGACAGTGAGATGACACGAGAATTTACCCAGGTTCGGGCCGCTATGAAGTGTAAAACCTTACTCCTGCTTTGTCGATGGATTGATCAGAGGAACACGAAGAGTGTGCAGCACTCCATCCCGGCAAGGGTTACCTTCGAGGGAGTTACTACGTGTGTACAAGTGTTCAAACTTCCGAATCCTTAGCTAGGTTGGCTTGGGCTGCCTTTTATAGCACAAGGGGCAACCAAAGTGGCAAAACAGACATTGTCTGATGATTAGATAGCTAGCAGAGCTTATCATAGCTAACTCTGGCATTAGAGAAAAAATACCATCATTGCTAGTCTAGGTGGCGTGCAGGGGTGCATCCCCGGCA
The DNA here is from genome assembly GCA_022496015.1 of Hordeum marinum. Classification (NCBI taxonomy): domain Eukaryota; kingdom Viridiplantae; phylum Streptophyta; class Magnoliopsida; order Poales; family Poaceae; genus Hordeum; species Hordeum marinum. The sequence continues at coordinate 648,558 of JAAAWK010001168.1, read as the reverse complement.
AGCTTATACCATCACTCTAGCTAACTATCGCGCCTCGGTTTGACACGTCTATGGACAGGTGTCAAGGAGGGGTAATTTGTCTTCCATCATGTTGCCACGTGCTTACCGAGAGCCACTTAGCCACCTGGGCACTCGACACTACATCGACAAGTGACTGGCCTTGCGATGAGGTGGAGCAATGATAGATTGGCTCATGCCTGCCGGGGGTTGTCTTGTTGGATCTTCAAGAGGGGGCGCATGTCCTGGTCCCCGGCAAGCGTCGGGGTGCACTTGGTGCACAACAGTCCAGGTTTGGGCTGTCGCATCGGGCTTGTTGGAATCCGTCTTGATCGTTGTCGCGTTGGCTGGGTGTTTGAAGGGTTTTGTTGCTACTGCCTGTGCATAAGTCAAGGGCATTGGGTACCCCTGTCCTAGTGCACCGACAACGTATGATTACACAATCCGTGAGGGAGGCTTGGAAGAGAAGGAAGAAGAAGTGAGGAAAAGATTCTGGAATTCCCGGACCTTCTGGCCTGCTCGGAACCTCCAGACCATAGACCTTCCGGCCTGCTCGACCACTTGCATCCCTCTATGCCTCCTGCTATCACTAACATTTTGTAGGAGTTCGCTAATGTCTTTCCACAAGACATGCCTCCGGGATAACCACCTATTCGAGGGATTGAGCATTAGATTGACTTAATTCTTGATGCATCATACCATACCAATCGAGAGGAGATGAAGGATATTATGCGTCAAGTACAGGAGCTGCTCGACAAAGGTTATATACGTGAATCCCTTAGTCCTTATGTTGTTCCTATTGTTCTAGTGCCTAAAAAGGATGGTACATCGTGTATGTGTGTGGATTGTAGAGGGATTAATAATATTATTATTCGTTATCTTCGTCATATTCCTAGGCTAGATGATATGCTTGATAAATTAAGTGGCTCTACAATTTTCTCCAAATTTGATTTGAGTAATGGATACCATCAAATTTGTATGAAATTGGGAGATGAATGGAAAACAACATTAAAACTAAGTTTTGTTTATATGAGTGGTTAGTTATGCCTTTTGGGTTAACTAATGCACCTAGTAATTTCATGAGATGAATGAATGAGGTTTTATGTGCTTTCATTGGACGATTTGTGTTAGTCTATTTTGATGATATACTGATTTATAGTATATCTTTGGAGGAACACTTAGAAAATTTATGTGCTATTTTTATTGCTCTATGTGATGCACGTTTGTTTGGTAACCTTGGGAAGTGCACTTTTTGCACTGACCAATTATCTTTCTATGCTATGTTGTTACTCCACAAGGAATTGAAGTTGATAAAGCCGAGATTGCAGCTATTGAGAGTTGGCCGCGGCCCAAATCGATCACACAAGTTTTCTTGGCCGCACTGGTTTCTATAGGTGTCTTTGTGAGAGATCTTGGCACCATTGTTGCACCTCTCAATGAGCTTACAAAGAAGGACGTGCCTTTTGCTTGGGGTACCGCACAGGAAGATGCCTTCACGGTATTGAAAGATAAGTTAACACATGCTCCTTTACTCCAACTTCCTGATTTTAATAAGACTTTCGAGCTTGAATGTGATGCTAGTGGAATTGGATTAGGAGGTGTGTTATTACAAGATGGTAAACCTGTTGCATACTTTTCTGAAAATTTGAGTGGGACGAGTCTGGATTATTCTACTTATGGTAAGGAATTATATTCTCTTGTTCGGACTTTGGAAACATGACAACATTATTTATGGCCCAAAGAATTTGTTATACATTCTAATCATGAATATTTGAAACATATTTAAATTCAAGCAAAATTGAACCATAGACATGCTAAATAGATTGAATTCATTGAGACTTTCCCTTATGTCATTACACACAAGAAGGGTAAATTATTGCTGATCCATTGTCTCATCATTATACTATGCTTTCAGAACTTGACTTTAAGATATTTGGTTTGAGACCATCAAAATATCAATATGTTCATGATGCTGAATTTATAGATGTGTTGCATCATTGTAAAAATGGAGGACATGGAACAAGTTCATCATTAATGATGGATTTGTGTTATGTCCTAACAAGCTATGCATTCCAGCTAGCTCCGTTCGTCTTTTGCTGTTGTAGGAGGCGCATGGAGGATGATTAATGGGACATTCTGGCATGAATAAGATGGAGAAAGCACTTGCTACACACTTCTTTTGGCCATAAATGAGGTGGGATGTTGAGCGTTTTGTTGTTCGCTGCACTACATGTCAAAAAGCTAAGTCACGACTCAATCCTCATGGTTTATATATGCCTTTGCTTGTAGTTATAGTTCTTTGGGAGGATATATCCATGGACTTTGTTTTAGTTTAACCTCAAAAAAAATAAGGCGAGGGATAGCATATTTGTTGTCATGGATAAATTTTCAAAAATGGCACACTTTATACCATGTCATAAAAGTGATGATGCTTTTAATGTTGCTGATTTGTTCTTTTGTGAAATTATTCGCTTGCATGGTGCGCCAAATACAATTGTTTCAGATCATGATGCTAAATTTCTTAGTCACTTTTGGATATGTTTATTGGCTAAGCTGGGGACTAAACTGCTTTTTAGTACTACATGTCATCCCCAAACTGATGGACAAACTGAAATAGTCAATAGATCATTGTCTACTATGCTTAGGGCTGTTTTGAAGAATAACTTGAAAATGTGGAAAGAATGCTTGCCTCACATTGAATTCTCTTATAATTATTGATTATATTCTACTGCTAAGATGTGCCTCTTTGAAATTGTGTATGGTTTCATACCTCGTGTGCCTATTGATTTTTCGCCTCTTCCATCCTCGAAGAAGGTTAACTTTGATGTGAAACAACATGCTGAATTGATCTTAAAAATGCATGAGGTAACTAAGGAAAGCATTGAGCGTATGAATGCTAAATAAAAATTTGCTGGAGATAAGGGTAGAAAACATGTTGTATTTGCACTTGGAGATCTTGTTTGGTTACATATGTGTAAGGATAGATTTCCTGATTTGCGCATGTCAGAGCTAATGCCATGTGTCGGGGATATAACTCATGGTATGACGCGCCCTGTTGGGTCGTGTTGATAAGGTGGCGACTGTGAAGTAAAGGTTAAGATGGACCGCATCGTTAATACAAGATGGCAAAGGTTGATGGGAAAAACGCCATCGGCGGGCCAAGCGCAAGGGGATGGGCGGCTTGAAGCCCACAAGGCATAATGAAAAATTTCAGGCTCCGCAAAAAACAAAGTGGTTTGAACTCAGGGGCATGTGCGAAGATCCCCACCAGCTTCGGCCTCAAGCTCCCAGCTCCACAGCTTCGTCGAAGGGGACTCGTTTGATCATGGCCAAGAAGAATAACACACGGACTTACCCAGGTTTGGGCCGCTACGAAGCGTAAAACCCTACTCCTGCTTTGGGTGGATTCCCTTTTGAGGAGGGTAGTGGATGAACTGGTATAGTGGTGAGTAACCTCACGTGGGTGCTTGAGGGGTTTCGGATATGTCCCCCTCTATGGTGCATCCTCTCCTCTATTTATGGTGGCCTGGGTCCTTTTCCCTTATCGCACTCGCGGGAAGGGATCCCACAACGGCCAAACTCGAAAGGGGACAGGAGGTACATCTTATCCTAACGAAAGGCGGTCTTCGCCTACAAAGTAGTCAGCAGTGACGTTGAAGTGGGCTCGACGGTGACTGTGGTCTTGGTCTCGTTGCGCCGGAATGGAAACATTTGGGGAGATGCCTTGATAACCTGTGTACGTCCTTGCCTACTTTGCACCAAAGGGGCCGCCGTGGCCGTGCCGAAGGGGGGAAGCCTGTGGAGGCCAACAGGCAGCCTCGTCCATGATTCCATTCAGCCGACACAGTCCAGGAGTTCATGATGTGGGCGGGGAGGCCGGAGATCACTTGGTTCTAGCTTCCATGCTTCTTCGCGAAGGTGCTACCGACTGGAGGGCCGGCTAGCTTATGGCTGTAGGACGACGGTTGTGGCAACACAGCCTCATGGGTGGAGGTCGAGGTGACCCCCGCGGGGTATGTGTATCTGAACCGTGGGTGGCAGACTTTCGCTCGCGCCCGCGGCCTGGAGGTGAGGTGCACCCTCCACTTCAGGCGCAATGGGGCGGCAACGCTCTTCGTCAGGGTCTTCGGGACGATGGCAAGCACTTGGGGTGCTTCCCCGAGGGCGGCGTTGGTGTCGTCGGCCTCCTCCCCACCGACGGCGGCCATCGCGGCGGCAGGGTCCTCGGCGGTGAACTTGCTCTTGGCGACAGCCATAGCTCCTTCAGTGACGATGACACCTCCCCCGAGGGGAGCTCGAGCGATGACAAAAACAACGAGCCGCCACGCCGCCACGCCCAGACCGGGGGGAGCGGCGAGCCACCGTGGCATTGTGCCCACATAAAGGAGGAGGAGGACTCCGACTTAGCGCATGCGATGCTAGAGCCATGCCTCCAGGGTGATGGTCCTCAGAAGTCTGTCTTTTGGCTTTGTTTCCTACAACAAAAACCATGGGGAGCTCCATGGATCTTGCGCCTTTTATGTTAGCATTTTTCTTTCCACATCCCTGTTTTTGTCTTGCTGTAAATTGAAATGTCCATGTTTGTTGTGATTAGGGTAACTTACCTTGGTACGACTACGGCGGGCCTCTGCGTCATGAGGTCCGCTCACCACACCTAGAGAGCTTGGGGATCTCATCGGGTGGTATTCTTCCTTGTGAGCGAGGCGGTTTGGGGGCCCTCCTGGTGCTCTACGTCGGCAGGGCACAATCCCATGCGTACCTCGACCGCCGTTTGGGCGTCCAGATCACCAGGACGAGACCAAAGGGCGAGGGGCTACGTGACTAGTTGGGCTCCTGAGTCGCGCTTCTCAGGAGTCCCCCTTGTCGCTCATGCGGCTCCTGCACCGTCCCTCGCCCCGTCGGGAAGGCGCCTCGTGGGGACTAGGGTGCCAAGGTCTTGGTGTGGTGTGCACACTGTGTGCACTATAGCCAACCCCCGAGTTGCGAGGCGCACGAGGATGTCCGACAGTTGTTGATTTGGAAACAAAACTCCAAGACGAAAAGAGATTGCAAAGAGAACAATTCCCACCCCCTTTTTGAAATAAGGTTGCAAAGTTTTGAGCTTCACTCCAGAAAAATGCCAAATTCGAATACAAAATGAAGCAAGTAACTACCGCGTCCGGCCCCTAGGATAGTCTTTGTCTTCCCCCAGCGCGGTGCGTAGGGCCTCCACTAGGAGTGGGCATAGTCGTTGGAGGACAGTGTTGTCCGCCAGTGCGGAGCATGGGGCTTCCACATGGACTTGGGTGGGAACCCCTCCACGTCCTTGGGGACCTCTGGGCGTATACATCCCACTCATTATTACGTGAGAGTGTCAAGGGTAAAACTTGTGGAGATGCTGGATGTTCTAGGCATCTACATGGGGACCCCGTCCTGAGTCTCTAGGCGCAAGGCGCCAGGCCTGGAGACGCAGGCGATCCTGAACGGGCCCTCCCACATGGGTGAGAGCTTGTGCAAGCCCTCCTTGGAAAGGACCTGCCTCAGGACGAGGTCCCCACTTCAAGGGTCCTTGAGCGGACGTTACGATAGTGGTAACACCGCAACGCCTTCTGGTACCTCGCTTCTCGGAGCGAGGCCTCGCGGCAAGCCTCCTCCCCAAGCACGAGGTCTATCCCATGCGAGGCATCATGACGCTCCTCGTCGAATGCCAAGACCCGTGGGGACCCATGTTTGACCTCATGTGGGAGGACAGCTTCAGCTTCGTGGACAAGGAAGAAAGGGGTCTCCCCGTGGCCTTAGTCGTGGTGGTGCGGATTGACCACAACACGGACTAAAGCTCATCGAGCCAATCCCTACCGCGGACTTCGAGCTTCTTCTTGAAGCTCCTTGTCTTGAGACCCCACAAGACCTCCGCGTTGGCGTGCTCGGCTTGGCAGTTGCTTCGTGGGTGGGCCATCGAAGCGTAGCATATCTGCATTCCAAGGTTAGTACAATATGTGTTGAAAAGTCTGCTTGTGAACTACGAACCATTGTCGGTGATAATGCGGTTCGAGACACCAAAGCGGCTCATGAGGCCCTTGATGAACTTGACGGGCGAGCCGGTGGGAATGGTGCGGACGGCCTCCACCTCCGCCCACTTGGTGAATTTTTCGATGGCGACATAGAGGTAGCGGTATCCACTAGCAGCCCATGGGAAGGGCACCAGTATATCTAGCCCCCAGACCGGGAAGGTCCAGGAGAGCGGCATAGTCTGGAGGCCTTGGGTGGGCTGATGAATTTATTTGGCGTGGAACTCGCAGGGCTCGCATGACCGCACCAGCTCATCCATGTCGTTGAGTGTTGTAGGCCAATACAAGCCACTGCGGAAGACCTTCCCTACAAGGGTGCGGGATGAAGAGTGGTGTTCGCAGTCTCCTCCATGGATGTCGACCAGCAGCTCGCACCCCTGTTCCCCAGAGATGCACCACAACAAGACGTCATTTGGACGCCTCCGGTATAGCTCGCCGTCACGTAGACAATATGGTGTGGCCTGTCGAGCCACTTGCTCCCTAACTTCCTCCTTTTATGGCAGGCTGTTGTGGAGCAGGTACGTCTTGAGCTCCTGTGTCCAGTCTTCGGCCTGAGGCCCCAGCGCCAGGAGAAGTTGGGCCCCTGAGGACGGGCCACGAGATGGGCTTCCAAGGTCGGCGCTGGCGGTAGATCTTCTCGCGGCAGTGCCTGGTCCGCAGCTGAGGGTGCCGCGGACGGCTTGAAGAGCCTTTCCATGTCATCTCCATCGGTCACCTCGATGCTCAGCGAGTAGAGGTATAGAAACTCAGCGGGATCAAGGCTGCCATCGTAGCGAGGGGGTAGGTCGGTCTTGAACTTGCCGGGCTAGGCGACTTTGCATAGCTCCGGGGCGGTGGTGCGGCAACCTACTGCAGCCACGGGTGCCACACACACAGGAAGGATCTGGTCTTGGTGTCCTTGTGCAGCGCCCTCCAAGGGCGCATGGTCGCCACGCTGGCGTAGCAGTGTGGGAAGTGATCGCATGTCAGCACGCGGCCACAACACCACCTGGCAGCTTACTTCCTCCATCGGTCTTGCCGGGGGGCCGCGTGGCTGGGCTTGGGGTCAGTGCCGCGTTGGGGAGGAGGAGGCGGTGCACCGTGGACCACATTGCCTGCCAAAGAGGGAGGGGGCAGAGCGAGTAGGAGAGCGTCGGGGCGTCGCCGACGGCACTGATGAGCCCTGCGATACGTCTGAGCCAGTCGTCATAGCGTCATGAACAGAACGATCGACCCGTGCGCCTATCCGGGGTGAGCGCGGGAGGATGACCCGGTAGCTAGAACGATGGACGGGGTGGCAGTGCGGCCATCGCGCCATGCGGTGACCGGCTGCAAGGAGTCTTGCTGCTCATGGGCAACAGGGCCCGTGGCGGCGTCGGCCACGGGACAAGCAGACTGGCGTGCTGCGGTGTTGCCTACTAGAAATGTTTGGGTGACTCGAGCAGCCCAGCATTCGGCGCGAGCCCGACGTGTGTCAGCCATCAGAGCGAAGAGTGGAGGTGAGGCGAGGCTTGCGGAGAGACTCCAGCACGCCCCCTACCTGGCGCGGCAAATGTTGGATTTCGGGCTCCGCAATACCCAAAGAGGTTCGAACTTAGGGGCGTGTGTGAAGATCCCCACCAGATTCTACCTCAAGCTCTCAGCTCCACAACTTCGTTCAAGGGTGAAAGCACATTTTCTCCCTTGGTAGTTTTGGTAATTAATAACAACATATAAGTCATTGAACTAATATTTCCACCAAGTATATTTCAGGAAATGTTCAATGATAGGATTGGCAAAAGGAGATTGTGGAGAAACCCAAGATGCAAGGAAATAGGTTGGCCAAGCTTCAAGCAAGAGGACTCTACTTTTTATATTTATGAGAAATCACTTTGAGTCCATAGGAAAGCCAATACTATTAAAAGGCCGTAAGGTTTCGTTGGTGAACAATATGCTCAAACGTGCACAAGTGATAGTCGCCAAAAACATCCACAAACTCTCCCACCATAGTTTGTTCTATACCTAACACTCAAAATCGGTGCAACCAACTTTCCCATACCAATGCCACCGATTCCAAAACCTAGACAGACTCAAGCCAAACCCTAGCCACTTCGGTGTAACTGATTCCATACCGGTGCCACCGAGTTTAGGTTGCCAACTTTTTGTTATGCAAATTCACATTTTCGGTCCCATCGAGAATGTTGGATCGGCGTCACCGATATTGGAAATCTGACCATTGGTCACCTTATCGGTGCAACCGAGTTTCCTATATCGGTCTCACCGAGATTCAAAAGTTGCCACCTTTTGGTCACTTCGGTACCACTGAGATTAACACATCGGTGTCACCGAGTTGGTCATTTTGTGTGTAACGGTTGGATTTTTGGGGATGCCTATATATACCCTTCACCACCACTTACTTGAGAGAGAAGCACTCAGAACTATTCCATACCTATCCTATCAGATTTTCTGAGAGAGAACCACCTACCCTTTGTGTTGAGGTCAAGATCTTCCACTCCAATCATATGGATCTTGATTTCTAGCCACCCCAAGTAGCTTTCCACCAATCCCATCTCTTCCACCATGTTAAATCTCTGAGAGAGTGATTGGGTGTTGAGGAGTCTATCATCTTGAAGCACAAGAGCAAGGAGTTCATCGTCATTACCGAGCCTATTACCTTTTGGAGGGTGGTGCCTCCTAGATTGGTTAGGTGTCGCTTGGGAGCCTCCTACTTCATGTTGTGGAGTGAACCAAGAAGTTTGTAAGGGCAAGGAGATCGCCTACTTCGTGAAGTACTACCCATAGTGAGGCTAGTCCTTCATGGTCGAAAGTCGTTATGGAAGAGTCAAGGTTGCTACTTCGTGGACCCTTTTGGGTGGAGCCCTTCGTGGACTCTCGCGACTGTTACCCTACGTGGGTTGAAGACTCCATAAACGTGGATGTACGATAGCGCCACCTATTGGAACCACGAGAAAAATCATCGTGTCTACAACTTCGTTTGATCTTTCTACCCTATCCCTTCTATACATGCTTGTTGTTACTTTCCGCTGCTATATACTCTTAGACTTGCATGTGTAGGGTGTACTTGACTTGCCATGAAATGCTAAAAATTGTCAACCCTAAAACTTGGTATAGGCAAAACTTTTAATTGGTCAAGTAGTCTAATCACTCCCCCCCTATAGACATACTTTCAGTCCTACAAGTGGTATCAGAGCTTTGGTCTCCATTGCTTAGGTCTCACAACCTAGGAGAAGTACGGCGTCTAGTGAGGGAAGTTAGAGGTCCGTACTTTGATGGCACTAATTTTGCTATTTGGAAGCACAAAATGAAAATGCATATTATTGGTCATAACCCTGCCGTTTGGGCTGTTGTTCGTGTTGGCTTGCAAGGTGAGTTCTTTGCGGATGGACGGGAACCGGATCCTGAAGCGACCACGGATGAGTTGAAGATGTTGCAACTCAATGCTCAAGCATGCGACATTCTCTTGAACTGCTTATGCCCTGAAAAATTCAACAAAATCAACCGTCTTAAGAATCCAAAAGAGATTTGGGATGCTTTGGTTGATATGCACGAAGGAACCAAGTCCGTGAGAGAATCCAAGTTGGATGTTCTTCAAGGTCAGCTTGACAAGTTCAAGATGAAGGATGGTGAAGGAGTCGCAGAGATGTACTCTAGGCTAGCTCCCATCACAAATGAGATTACCGGCTTAGGAAGCGAAGAAATGACCGACAAATTCATCATCAGGAAGATACTTAGAGCTTTGGATGAGAGATATGACGCCCTGTGCACATTGATCCAAATGATGCCAAACTACAAAGATATCAAGCCTACGGAAGTCATTGGAAGGATTGTTGCTCATGAGATGACTCTCAAAGATAAGGAAGAACTTCATCACAAGTCTAGAGGTGCTTACAAAGCCACAAGTGATGCTCCCGCAACTTCAAGCAACAACCTTGTCACCAATGAAGAGAAAAGCCTCATGGTCAAGAAATTCAACAAGTTCTACAAGAATAGAGGCAAAGAAAGAAACTCCAACTCAAGATATGAAGAGAAGCGTTCGTCAAGTCGTGACCGCAATTGCTACAATTGTGGGAAGCCCGAACACTACTCAAATGAGTGCACGACTCCCTACAAAAGAAGATAAGAGTCACCTCGAAGGCGAAGATCAAGAAATGAGTCACCACAAAGAGAGAGGAGTAGAGATGATCATTATGAACGAAGACACTCAAGGAGAAGTAGAGATTCAGAGAAGAAGGACAAGTACACCAAGAGCTACACAAAAAGAAAACATCAAGCTCATGTTGGTGAATGGGTTTCTGGCTCCGACTCCGACAACAACTCTGAGAGAAGCTATCACTCCGACTCCAACCATAGTCAAGATGATGGTGTTGCCGGAATTGCTCTAGGGACTACAAGCTCCCACAATCTATTTGATTCACCAAACGAAGGGAGTGGAAGTTGCTTCATGGCTAAAGGCCCCAAGGTATCACACCCCGAATATCTTGATTTTGGTAGTGATGAACATGATTTGCTTTGTGATGATGACTTGCTTTGTGATAAAACTAGTGATGTTGATCAAAATGAACTTGATAATTCTCATGCTAGTCAAGATGAGTCATTTGATGATGATAAGATGAAAATAGAACAAGTAACTAAATAACTAAACACTCTTAAGTTAGATCATGAATCTACTCTCGAAGATCATAGAGAGCTTGTGAGAACTCATGAGAAGCTACGCTTTGAGAAGCTCAACTTGGAGAAAGAGCATGAGTTTCTCAAAGATATCAATGACGATCTCCAAAAGAAGACTTCATCTTATCTAGCCAAACGACTACCATTGTCTACTTTCATGCCTCAAGTTAAAACTAAGCAATCTAGTAACAAAGGCAAGAAAGGATCTTCATCTAGTAGCAACAATAAAAATGCTAAACCCAATGATGTTGCTTCTAGTAGTTCTATTGATTCCACTAATGATGATTCTCTTAGATAAGTTACACTTGAGCAACAAAATGCTTTATTGAAAGGAATTATAGAAAAAGGTATCTACAAGAGTCTTGCCGGATGTAAGCAATTTGAGGAATTGTACGCAAGCACAGAGGATACCGGAAGAATCGTGGTATTGGCTACTTCAACGCTAATGGAGTTGAGTGGGAGGAAGGTCAATATCCCAAGCCCAAGTTTGTTCCTCAAAAGGATAAGTATGAAAATACTCTTCCCAAGGGGACAAACACTCAAGATGACCTTCCACCACATTACCACAAGCTCAAGGGCAAGAACAAGCTTCAAGAGGACATTGACTCATATGAAGATGAACCCCTAGCTTTGGTGGAGTGGGCTCCCAAGGCTACTTCAAGCTCAACTACTACAAAGGCTACTTCAACACCAAGGATCCCCATCAACTTTATGTGGGTCCCCAAGAAGAAGACCTAGTAAGTTCTTGAGGGGTGACTCCGCCAATGAAATTCACTCACATTCATTATTGGCCAGGACTTTTTGCACTCAACATCAACTCAATGCAATAGTTCATGGAGTCACACATTCCCTCAAAGGTAAGCAAGGGACAAGGTAATCAACTAATCAATGGACATCATAACATATGATTTGCAGTCCATGTCCATAGATATCCTTGTATTCGTCTCTTGTGTGTTGGGACTAACCCATGTAGGTGAGAGGAGTAAGGAAACAACAAGGATTCTCCCAACTCTTGGTGATCCTCATCAACATTGAGCATCCACAACTACCTCACCAACATGAAGTCTTCATCGACAAAACCCAAGGTTAGTTTATCCCTCTTATGGGGGGACGTCACATTAAGGGGGAGCTTTACTCTAAGACTTGAGTCAAAGCATCTCTTAGCGTGTGACAACATTAAATGCTTTATGTAAAATTGGTAACCCCACTTGTGCTTAAACGATGAGTATGACCTATGATCAAGTACTCTTACTTGGCTCCTAAGTCAAATACTCATATATAGATGACTTCATCATCGCCCAAGTGCTTGTTAGATGCTAGAGTGTTTGTGCATGTTTTCATGATTTCTTTTGACATCTTATTGTGTGAGCATGTTGGTCTGCATTTATTTTCTCATTCGAGGACATCCAATTGTTGCTATTTGGCTTTTTGATTTATCTTTTGCCAATTGGATGGACAAGAATGCCTAGGACCACTCTTTACCTATCTATGCTTTCTCACCTCATATTCCATTCATGTTGCATCACAAAATTTGAACAAGTACTTTTTGATCCCTCTGTGTGTGGAGCACTCAGAGTTCTGTATCGACAAGGACTGACCATTAAAACCTCCCAAGTGCAACTCGGTGGAACCAACCCCAAAATCTCGGTCTCACGATTGCCTAGGGTTGATCTGGTTTTCAATCTCGGTACTACGGATTTCATATTCTCGGTTACACTGAGTTTCCCTGTCAGCTAACAGTTGTGGAACTCGGTGACACCGAAATCTTAAAATCAGTATCACCGATAGTGAAGGGTATATATGTTGTGGACCCCTATGCTTTCAAATTCAATCTTCAAACATCGCGCCTCAGAACCCTAAGTTGCCGCCTCGAGACCCTTGGTCGTCACCCTTGTCTTCCTGCGCTCCTTCGCCACTGGGAATCGCCGCCATCGACGAAATTTGCTCCATCGTTGCCGCCGTAGAGGATCCGTGCCAAGCTAGGGGTCAGTATGTCAGGCTCAGAAGACATTCAGAATTTGCCAAAGCAGGGAGTTGATATGAGTTCTGGAACAAGCGTAGAAGCCAATTCTTTCTCAGATCCAGGCACCCCCAGCTCTCATGGGTTGCCCAAGGCTACCACTAGAACTAGGAAGAATCTGAAATCAGATGAAGAAGATTCAGACTTTGTTCCAGAAGAGATTCTTGCTAAGAAGCAAGAGAAGGCTGCCAAGAAGTCAGCAACTAAAGCTACTTCCTCTCGAAGAGTTGTCAGCAAAATTTATGCACCTGCCTCTACCTTCAAGGCTCATGAGACTGCCAGAGCAACAATTTCTGTTGAGGTCCCCAAGAGGGCCATGCCTAAGAAGGCAAGGGAGAAAAAATCCAAAAAGAGGATCATTCATGTGACTGGCAGGCCTACTTCCATGTATGAAGATCCAAAGGAAGCAACTGGTGCTACTGCTGAGGAAGAGGAGGTTGAGCCAGCAACAAAGGCTCCTCCCAAGAATAAGGCAAAGAAACTGATGTCTAATGCTATGCCTAAGACCAGCACATCCAAGAAGGATGTTGTTGAGAAGCCTAAGAGGACAACTAGGCAGATTCCAGCTTCTGAGAAGAACAAAGGAACTGCTTCCACAGTTGAAGATGTTGATGACCTGACAACATTGATGAAGCTTAGACCACATCTCCCAGTTCACAATGCCAGCTACCCACTAGCTGAAGACATGAAGAAGAGGAAGGACTCAGGATTGAGAGCCTAGAGAGCTATAGATCCTTATACCCGGAGGAAGAAGACAGTTATGGACTATAGATTCTATACCAGAGAGCAACAAGATTTCTATGAGACTATGCTCTTTGACAAGAGTCCAGCAGTTAATGATATGCGATACGTTGATTGGAATTTCATCAAGGAGAATGAGGACTACTTTCCAAGTGTCCAGGACAACTTCCACTGCATAGGGCTAGATGAATTTGTTGGCAGAGAATTCACTGCTTGGAACGATGAAATGACCATGCAATTCTACTCCAGTGCACACTTCTACGGAGATGGTAAAATTGTATGGATGACTGAAGGTGCAAGATATGAATCAACTTTTGAAGAATGGGCTGATATCTTAGGAGTTCCTGAAGCACAGGATAGTGACTTCGATGTATACTCAGAATCCAAGGCGAGCCACAATGCTATGGCAAACATGTACAAGGAGATCCCTGCTGCCAATGTGAAGTATCACAGGCTAGGATCCATCTACTTTCTCCAGGCTGGCCTCCGCACGATGAACACCATTCTGAGGCTTACTTTGATGCCCAAGTCAGGAGATGACAATATGATCCGAGGCCACTCCATCAACATGTTGATCCACCTTGACAGACACACCAGGATCAGAGTCATGGATTTGATTGTTGAGACAATCAAGAGGGTTGCTGCTGACCAGAAGTGTTCCTGCTATTATGCACCCTACATCCAGATGTTCATCAACTCAAAACTAGAGAAGCACATATTTGCCCTAGATCATCCACATTTGCTCCTACAGCCAGATCTCGAGGACAATGTTGTGGTGATGGATGATGATCATCCCACTTCAGCAGCAGCTCAGGAAGACGCAGGGGCAGTTAGAGCCAACAATGCTCAAGTCCCTAGATCCAGGAATGAGAAAATGGATCTGTTGATGTCATCAGTTCAGGGCATAAAGAAGGACATTAAGGGGATTCTAGACAACCAGAATAGTCTTGTTAGGATCTTTGAGACTAGAATCAAGACCCTCACTGACAAGGTGGACAGGCTGACTAAGACAGTCATAGAGCTTCAGAATGAAGTTGACTCCGTGCACATCCCTCGGGTCTCTTCTACTTCAAATGATGACGATGATGGTGATGATGATGATGATGAGCATGAATCACCTCTAAGCTCGAGTTCCTCCAGTGACCACTCCAGCTCCGTCCATGACATCTGCAGAGATCTTCGCTGATGCTGTCATCTCGACTCCTTCATGAACAACTGGAGGAGATATGCCCAAGAACGTTTTGATGTATGCCTTTGAACTTTTTGGTAACTTGTTGCCAAAGGGGGAGAAGTGTATATAGATCTTTAGGCTTCGAGCGAGAGAACATTTTGGTTTATTGCTTTTCAAAACATTTGGTTCTTTTGGTTGCTTGTGTTGAACGTATGATCATGTGTGTTATGCTACTATTTTACGTTGTTATGTGTGATGCAACTATTTCCTATCATCTTAATGTTTATGAGATGATCATTCACCTTTGCTTGATTGTGTTGTGTGTTGTTATTCATTCTAATTATTCTCACACACCACCAAGTTGTATGTGACATGGAAGAAGTGCCCCACGTACCTAATCAATTGTGCATTTGCATTCAAATGCAACTTCAAAATAATGCACAAATTTAGGGGGAGCTCTTGCTTATCACATACCTCTCAAAGTGACGATTATATTCATTGAATTTATCCTATGTCGAAGCTTCGATCTATATGTTGTCATTAATTACCAAAAAGGGGGAGAATGAAAGCACATTTGCTCCCTTGGTGGTTTTGGTAATTAATAACAACATATAAGTCATTGAACTAATATTTCCACCAAGTAGATTTCAAGAAATGTTCAATGATAGGATTGGCAAAAGGAGATTGTGGAGAAACCCCAAGATGCAAGGAAATAGGTTGGCCAAGCTTCAATCAAGAGGACTCTACTTTTCATATTTGTGAGAAATCACTTTGAGTCCATAGGAAAGCCAATACTATTAAAAGGGGGTAAGGTTTTGTTGGTGACCAATATGCTCAAACGTGCACAAGTGATAGTCGCCAAAAACATCCACAAACTCTCCCACCAAAGTCTATTCTATACCTAACACTCCACATTGGTGCAACCAACTTTCTCGTACCGGTGCCACGGATTCCAGAACCTAGACAGACTCAAGCCAAACCCTAGCCACTTCGGTGCAACCGATTCCATACCGGTGCCACCGAGTTCAGGTTTCCAAGTTTCTATTATGCAAATTCACATTTTCGGTCCCATCGAGAATGTTGGATCGGCATCACCGAGATTGGAAATCTGACCGTTGGTCACCTTATCGGTGCAACCGAGTTTCCTATATCGGTCTCACCGAGATTCAAAAGTTCCCACCTTTTGGTCACTTCGGTACCACTGAGATTAACACATCGGTGTCACCGAGTTGGTCATTTTGTGTGTAACGGTTGGATTTTTGGGGATGCCTATATATACCCTTCACCACCACTTACTTGAGAGAGAAGCACTCAGAACTATTCCATACCTATCCTATCAGATTTTCTGAGAGAGAACCACCTACCCTTTGTGTTGAGGTCAAGATCTTCCACTCCAATCATATGGATCTTGATTTCTAGCCACCCCAAGTAGCTTTCCACCAATCCCATCTCTTCCACCATGCCAAATTGTGAGAGAGTGATTGGGTGCTGAGGAGTCTATCATCTTGAAGCACAAGAGCAAGGAGTTCATTGTCATTACCGAGCCTATTACCTTTTGGAGGGTGGTGCCTCCTAAATTCGTTAGTTTTCGCTTGGTAGCCTACTACTTCATGTTGTGGAGTGAACCAAGAAGTTTTTCAGGGCAAGGAGATCGCCTACTTCGTGAAGATCTACCCATAGTGAGGCTAGGTCTTCGTGGACGGAAGCCGTTATGGAATAGTCAAGGTTGCTACTTCGTGGACCCTTTTGGGTGGAACCCTTCGTGGACTCCCGCGACTGTTACCCTCCATGGGTTGAAGACTCCATAAACGTGGATGTACGATAGCGCCACCTATCGCAACCACGGGAAAATTGATCGTGTCTATAACTGCGTTTGATCTTCCTACCCTATCCCTTCTATACATGCTTGTTGTTACTTTCCGCTGATATATACTCTTAGACTTGCATGTGTAGGGTGTACTTGACATGCCATGAAATGCTAAAAATTGTCAACCCTAAAACATGGTATAGGCAAAACTTTTAATTGGTCAAGTAGTCTAATCACCCCCCTCTAGAAATACTTTCGGTCCTACAAAGGGGACTCGTTCGGTCGTTTTAAAGAAGACTAACACACGGATTTACCCAGGTTTGGGCTGTTGTGAAGCGTAAAACCTTACTCCTGCTTTGGGTTGATTGCCTCTTGAGGAGGGTAGTGGATGAAGTGGTACAATGGTGAGTAACCTCATGTGCGTGCTCGAGGGGTTCCGGATATTTCCCTCTCTACGGCGCATCCTCGCCTCTACTTATGGTGGCCCAGGTCCTCTTCCCTTAACACGCTGGCGGGAAGGGATCCTACAATGGACAAATTCGAAAGGGGACATGAGGTACATCTTATCCTCACGAAAGGCAGTCTTCGCCTGGAAAGTAGCCGACGGTGACATTGAAGTGGGCTCGGCAGTGACGTTCGTCTTGCGGGGACTATGGTCTTGGTATCGTTGCACTGGAAAGGAAACCTTTGGGCAGACGCGTTGGGAACATGCGTAAGTCCTGGCCTCCTTTGCACCAAAGAGGCAACTATCTTCTCTATGCACGCATGTGCCCGCCTGGCCCGGTCCGCGTCACCTACAGCCTCACGAGGCATAGCGTTGCATAGAGATCTCCGTTCCCCTCGGGAGGGAGCCCAGGGAGGTCTCCCTCCTCCTGGGTTCTTGGCGTCGTCCTCCTCGCGAGCATGGGACTCTCGTGAGGGCCTGGTCTTGATGTCCCACGCTGGGCCATAATAGGCCGTCGAAGTGGGCCATGCCCTGGGCCGCACGTAGGCAGGTCTGGGTACCCTTGGTCCCAGAACGCCGATGCATAAGGTGTCAATGGACTCCTTATTTGGGAGACACGATGTAGTATAGACATGTTAGGTTACGAGTCATACGATGACTTGGACTCTGTTGTAAGCCCTAAGGTTTTGACCTATATATAAATGTGAGTCTCTAGGGTAGAGATGACAAGTTAGTCACCCTCGAAAAGCTAGGTTAGCGATCCCGCATCTTGTAATCCTGATATCTACTAATCTAGACACAAAGCATGACGTAGGCTATTACCTCCATCGGAGGGGCCGAACCTGGGTTAACTTGCCCCTCGCTATCGTTCGATCTCCTTGAGTTGCCACCCATCAGCGATGGCTCACACCTAAGTCCTTGCATGAGGACATATGTCGTGACAAAATCACAATAGTTGGCGCCCATCGTGGGGCCTTCGCCTAATGGGGTTAGGTTCTCAAAGGGAGCTCTTCCGGTTTTCAGGAGCTACATGATGGGTCGTATGACCAGGAGCCACCAGAGCAAGATCTACATCGATGACTCGGGTTGGGGCCCCAAGGCCAACTCAATTGAGTATGAGTACCGGGTCCCCTTTGGCAAGATCCACATCTTCATAGGCCAGATCGGTGCGACGGTTCCTAAGCCGGACATCTGCTCCAACCTCGTCGAGCCGGCTTGGCACCAACATGGCTGTCCCCAGCCTCATCGAAACTATGAAGCCAAGGTTCTCGGTAAGTTCCGAGAGTCGCCCCCTACCGCTGCTGCCTCCGCAACAGGGATCGAAGTGGCTCAAGGCTCGTTAGTGTTCGGCGGGTCAAATCTGTCGCAAGAGGCCTCGGCGGTTAAGTTTCGGCGCCAGCATCATAACCAGTCTCCCCTGAGCAAGTCAAAGCAGCCGAGTCATGGCCAGTATCACATTTTCACCACCAAGACAGGCAAGCGCGATAGTAAGGTAAGGAGCAGGGCGGTCAACATGGCAGAGCCGGTGGTACCCAGCTACCTCAACTCGTATCAACATCCAATCACCTGGAGCAGGGAGGACCATCCTCCCTGGGTAGACAACCCCAATGGGTTAGCTTTGGTGGTGGCACCTCGGGTCGGTGGCTACACTCTGACCAAGGTCCTTATGGATGGAGGCAACAGCATCAATATCCTGTATTATGAGACATTTCGCTGCATGAACTTATGTGAGAGCTCGTTGCTTCCCTCCACCATAGTTTTTCATGGGGTTGTTCTTGGAAAGTCAGCTTGCCTGATCAGACCGATTAGACTCGATGTTGCTTTTGGTAATGAGTATGATTATAGGTTCGAGCCTTTGATGCTTGAGGTAGTCAAGATAAAGAGTCCATATCACGCCCTCTTTGGACGAACAGCTTATGCCAGCTTCATGGCTCGGCTATGTTACATTTCCCTCAAGCTCAAAATGCCCTGATGCAAGGGAACTGTCACTGTTGACGAAAGCAGGAAGATAGCTCAGGAATATGAGGAAGGAGACACAGCTTACACAGAGTCGACTTGTGCAGCTTAGGAGCTAAAAATTTACCCGCCAATGTGGATCCAACTAATATGAGCCATCTCAAGAAGCCTAACACCGAGTCAGGGCCTCCACTTAAATTCAAGCCGTCCGAAGATACTAAGCCGATAGAATTCAAACCGGGCGACTCGTCTAAGAAGTTCATTATATGAACCGTCTTAGATCCTAAATAGGAAAGCACGCTCATTGATTTCATCCATGAGAATCGAGACATCTTTGCATGGAAGCCTTCTGTCATGCCTGGAGTCCCGGGAGAACTCGCTAAGCACCACCTTAATGTGGATCCTACAATGAAACCAGTGCGCCAGTACCTCTGGCGGTTCAACAAGGAAAGGCGCAAGGCCATTCGGGAAGAGGTAGCCTGGCTCCTAGCTGCCGGGTTTATCGTTGAAGTTTTTCATGCTGAGTGGCTTGCTTATCCAGTGTCGGTTTTGAAGAATAATGGCACTTGGCGCATGTGTGTTGATTATATAGATTTGAACAAGGCTTGCCCAAAGGATCCGTTTTCTCTCCCGCGTATTGATCAAATCATTGATTCCATGGCGGGTTGTGAGCGATTGTGTTTACTAGACGCTTACTCCGGCTATCACTAGGTTAAGATGGCCGTCGAGGACCAGGAAAAGACAGCCTTTATTACTCCTTTCAGTGCATTCTGTTATGTCTCCGAGCCTTTTGGGCTTAAGAGTGTTTGGGCGACTTATTAACGGTGTGTTCAGAACTGACTCAAACCTTAGATTGGGCGGAATGTTCATGCTTATGTGGTTGATATCGTGGTAAAATATCATAAGAAGGAAACAGCCTTGGATGATATCAAGGAAACGTTTTGTAATCTTCGTGTGTACCAGATGAAGCTCAATCCGGCCAAGTGCATTTTTGTGTGCCCGCGGGCAAGCTATTGGGTTCTCTGGTGTCCGAGCATGGCAATGAGGCTAACCCGGATGAAATTGAAGCAGTGACTTCGCTGGCCCCTCCAGCAAACATTAACCAAGTCCAACGCCTAGCAGGTCACATTGTGGCCTTGAGTTGCTTTACAATCCACCTGTGGCAGAAAGCTATACCTTTTTACTAGGTGACTTCAACGAGACTAATGCTGCCAATGAAGCTTTTGAGGCGCTAAAGAAGTAATTGGTTAACCCTCCTATTTTGGACGCTCCCACCAAGAAAGAGCCAATGATCTTGTATGTCGCCAATAATTCAAAGGTGGTGAGTGTGGCGGGAGTCGTGGAGCACAAAGAAGAAGGCAAGGAGTACCCACTTCAACATCTAGTTTATTTTGTCAACGAGGTGTTAACTTTGTCTAAACAGCGTTACCCGCACTGGCAAAACTCTTGTACGAGACCTTTATGGCAAGCCGGAAGTTCAAACATTATTATCAGGAGCATCCAACCATAGTGGTTAGCTCGCCGCCCCTAGGCGATATCATACAGAATCGGGAGGCCACTGGATGGATTGCTAAGTGGGCAATTGAGCTAGGCGATCATCACCTGAAATACATACCTCGAACTGCTGTTAATTCCCAGGCATTAGTGCATTTCATCAATGACTGGACGGAGTTGTAGATTCCAAGGGACAGGCCGGATAACACTTATTGTACCATACATTTTAACGGATCTAGGCAGTTGGAGGGCTCGGGGGCTGAAGTTATACTATCTTCCCCTCGAGGTGACAAGTTTGGTTACATACTGCGACTCATGTTCCCTTGCACCAACAATGTAGCAGGGTATGAGGCTCTCCTTCACGGGCTTGAGATAGAAAAGGAGATGAACCTCAGTCAAGTCAGGTGTTTTAGCGACTCAGATTTGGTGGCTCAGCAAGTTTCTGGGACATTGGACTCTAAGGAACCTCTGATAGCGGCTTATCGTCGAGTGGTCTCAGATGTGGCGGCTCATTTTCAAGGCTCAATGAGGCGGCATATGCTTTATCATGACTCGGCTCACAGAGAAAGTCGGTTCCACCTAACGTTTTCTTGGACGTCCTTCATAATCCTTCTGTTAAGCTGCCCTTAGAATAAGATATCGTTATCCCAGATCCAGAGGCACAATTAGGGGCGGCTCTCCATACCACCCCAGAATGGACGATACCTTATCTGGCATATCATACAAGGGGTGAATTTCTAGACGACGAAGTCATGTCACAATAGATAATCTGCCAGTCTAAGTCTATGACCCTTGTCCATGGTGAGTTACATCGACGAAGCGGCACCATCATTTTCCAGCGTTGTATTTCCCCCGAGGAAAGCCAGGAAATTCTTAATGAGATCCATGCTGGTGATTGTGGACAACATGTCAGCTCAAGATCCCTAGTGGAAAATGCTTTCCCGCACGGTTTTTATTGGCTCATGGCCCATGCAGATGCGGACGAAATTGTGCATAAGTGCGACAGGTACCAGAAGTTTGGTCAACGGGCTCACATTCTGGCTCTGGAGCTATGCATGATTCCGATCACTTGGATGTTCGCGGTTTGGGGGATTGATATGGTTGGACCATTCAAACCATCCTCTTACAAGAAGACCCATCTTTTGGTGGCGGTTGATAAATTTACCATGTGGGTTGAGGCGAAGCCAGTCAGTAGTTGTGACGCAGAAACCGCAGCCAAGCTTTTGAAGATAATCTTTCATTTTGGCTACCCTCATAGCATTATCACTGATAATGGTACCAATTTATCAATGGGAGCTATGGAGAAGTTCTGCTAGTGAGAACATATCCGGCTTGACTTGGCCGCGGTGGCGCATCCCCAGTCCAACAGACAAGCTGCACGAGCCAATCAGTATATTCTCAAGGGAATTAAACCCCGGCTTATTGTACTACTTAAGCGTACTCTGAGTTGTTGGGTTGAAGAACTTCCTGCTTTTCTCTGGAGCATCCACACCATGCGAAATAGGTCCACTAGATATACGCCTTTCTTTTTGTTGTACAGGGCCGAGGCCGTTTTGCCAAGTGATATTCGTCATGACTCGCCTCGATTCTTTGGACACCCTATAAGAATGAACAACCGTGATAGGATTATTTGGACGCCCTAGAAGAAGAACGTGATTTGGCTGCATCCAGATCCGCCATTTATCAACAGGACTTGCATGGCTATCATAGTCGTAGGGTCCGAAGCCAAAATTTTCAAGAAGTCTTTGACCACCTTGGTAAGGTCCTTTTATCGCCAGCAAGAACCTTAACAACGGGTAATTTTACCCGGTGGACTTGCGAGAAGGAGAACACAACTCCGAGGAGAAAACAAGTTGCCCTTGGAACATAGCTCAGCTGTGACCTTATTATAATTAGAAGGGCCGCCGGCTCTCATTCTGTCTTTATGTAATTTTTCCTTTTTTACACATTCCATAAAAATTTCCCCTATGTTCAAATATAATAAAGCTAGCACCCCCGAAACTCAGGTTCTCTATCGTTTCAGCCTAAATATGAGCATGAGTCTTTATTGTTTGCAACATAGGTCACCTGGGGGCTTCTAACTAACGAGTTTAGCTTTCTCACCCTTTTGACCCGGCAAAGACACCATAATAAGTGGCTAGACCTGCATGTATGCCCAATGCGACTCCGATCAGATCACCCCATGAACTCTTGCAAGCCAATCCTCCTTAGGACCCTGAACTTTTCAAGGTTAAAACATTGGTTGTGTCATGAGAGCGATGAAATACAGAGAGCTACGATAAACCCTAGGTTATCATACCCGCTTTAGTTAAGCAAGACTTGAGCCTCAAAGGCCAGTCTCTTTTTTCGAGTCTCATTGAGACGGCCTACTAATAGAATGGTTTTTATTATTCTGGAAGTTTCAGGCTTAGTATCACTTTCAGTCTGGTTCATACCTGAATTACCAGTTTTGTCCTGGATCAGTGCTTGTTTAAAGCACAAGGACTAAGGCATAGAAGGAAAAAGAGAAAGTCACGGCTTGAACGACTGAACATTAGCAAATAAACATACATGCGTGATGCCATGACCGCAAATTCACAAAAGGTTTCAAAGCTACCACTATTACAAGCCGACAAAGGAGCTTCAAAATACCAATGTTTTTTCTACATGACATGGGGGATGACTCGGCGCCGTGACTCGTTCACCATGCATGACCTCTTATCAGCCACCTTGGGGTCAGCACCAACCGAGTTGTCATCCTCGTCAAATTGTTGATCCTTGTATTGCCACCAAATTTAGTTCAATGACTGCAAATTTGAACTCTTCTCGGTAGAAGATGATGAACCAGCTTCGGAGGCAAGAGATCCTTTGTATCTTGGAGAATTAACTCTACCGGGTCATCTTTGGGCAGGTTGATACATTCATTATCACTAGTAATGAAGCCTGGTATTTTGATAGATTGGTATCGTCAGCTATTAAAGTCGTGAAATGACGCGTATCCATGATGCACTTCACATAGTCTGCCTAAGTGAATGTGGAGCCATCAAGTTTAAACTCAAGAAAGTCGCCTTGTGGCTGCTCCACATCCAGTTCAGGCAGATAGGCTTTTGCTCAAGCTAGAGCCATGTTAGCACCTTTTTGAGCGGCTGATTTCCGTGTCTCGGTTACCCATTGGAGAATAGTGGAAAGTTGTTTCAACATATCTTTGAGATTAATAGGAGGATGCTTCAGATTTTTCACCGCCATGATGGAATATACAAAACTGGTAAAAAGCTTCTCTATATGGGAGAAAATAGACATCAACTTCACAAGGGGGGGTGATACAAGGTTATGGTTTGTTCGTCCTGGAAAAGAAGCAAAGTCTGATGAGTCATCATTCAATTACATGCCGGTATGTCGTAGAAGGAAGGAAAACACATACCAAAGATTGTCGTCGGTAGTTCATTTATCTGCTTCACGAGGGTGGCATACTTTTCTTGCAACGGGTCAAGTTTCTTATCTGATTCAAAAAGGTTTACTGCTTGGTTCAAGCGCTTGTTGGCTTGGCGTGCAGACTCTTCAAAATGAGCCGCCATAAGTTGAGCATCAATTTTTAGTTTCGTCTCTTTCTTGAACAGCTCTTGTAGCTTCACTGCAACTGATTCAGCATCCTCAACATATTCCTGGAAGATGTGCAAACAAGATATAAGCAAAAAATTAATAGCTTTCAGCTATATACAAGTGAATACTTTTTATCAACTCCTAAGAAAACTACATGCAGTATCCTTGACACTTGGCTCATGCATATCAGTTCTAACAAGCCTGATATGGCGAAGACCCGACTCATCTCATGAAGATGAGCCGACCCTTGAGGGCTACAGGTCGAAATCTTCAAAATATTACAAGACACGACTCATCTCATGAAGATGAGCTGGCCCTTGGGGGCTATAGGTCGAAATCTTCAAAATATTACAAGACCCGACTCATCTCATGAAGATGAGTCGGTCCTTGGGGGCTACTAGTCGAAATCTTCAAAATATTACAAGACCTGACTCATCTCATGAAGATGAGTCGGCCCTTGGGGGATACTGGTTGAAATCTTCCAACTATTACAAGACCCGACTCATCTCATGAAGATGAGCCGGCCCTTGGGGGCTACAGGTATAAACTAGAGTGTTTTTGTGACCCAGTTTACCATAAGTAAATTGGTTCTTGGGGGCTAATGACCATATATAACTAGCAAGGAAGTATACCTCATATTTCTTCTTCATGGTATTTATCATACTCAATTCAATTTCCCGGCTCTCAGATAGCCGAGTTAAGAACTATTGATGTAATTCTTCAGTACCAAGCACTAACAATTCAGGAAGCTGTTGTTCCTTAGCCACAAGTTTAGCCAAGGAGGTGGATGCAACTGGAAATTGATAAATTTCCTCCATAATGATAACATCCGGTTGGTCTGGCCCTACTGAACTCTTGGGGTTATTCAAAGGAGCTGCCGGATTAGAAGAGCAAATTGGGCTGGGAGGTCTCGCAGACGACTCATCTTATGCATCCTGAGGTTTAGTTTGTATGTCCATGAAAACTGGCTCATCTGGTCTAAGCATCTCAATATCATCTATTGTTTCAGCAGTCCTATTCGGACCCTCCTTTACAGGAAGGTCAATTCTCATTGGCAGAAATACTGAGCTGTTTTAGTCCATGGTGCCAGAAGATGACCCGCCAACCTTCTTGGATGAGGTGTACTTTTCCCTACGATGGTAAAGGTTAACTATTATGTTAAGGAAAGAGCATCACAAAGTTTGAGATTAAAAAAAGCAGACAATTGTAAACTTCAGAGACTTACCCATGGTTGATAGTAAAATCAGGAAGCTGCGTAACCGTTGAATCATCCAAAGATGAAGGGCCAGCCCGGTAAAGCGAGTTTGAAGGACTGAGAGGTTGTTTAAATAATCTGGCTTTAGCATGAGATTCGGTTATGCTATGAGGCACCTCGAAGCATGGTTTCTAAGCCAGCGGTGCATCAGAAAAGCCATGTTCTCAATCGTCTGAATCAACCCGGAGTTTACGTTTGCACGAGCTGGCAAATTGTGTTATCTTCAAAAGGGACTTGGAAGCCAAGTAAAAATTTGAATGAGTTAGTTTAACCTGCCAAATGGGTCATTTTGGTTTTTTAGGAGTCGGTGTATCTGAATTGGAAGATAGAAAAGTTACCATAGTAAAACTGCAAAGTTTGTTGATGTGAGGGAGATGAAAACGAGAGGAAAATGGCAAATAATTTAAATTGCAAGGAGATGAGATTTGTCATTAGGAACTTGATAGATGTTGATGATGTCTCCATGGAAATGACACCATAGATTGGCATGTTGAAGAGAGACTGCTTACGCACCTCCTCCCCGGCAACGACGCCAGAAATTCCTTTCACATGACTTGAGACTGCGTCGGTATATCCCCAAAGAGGAAGGGATGATGCAGCATAGCTGTGGTAAGTATTTCACTCAGTTATGAAACCAAGGTATCGATCCAAGGATGAAGACCATGCAACGCAATGTAAATGGTGCTTCCACACAAAGAACAAATACTTGCAACCCGACGCGTAAAAGAGGTTGTCAATCTCTCAACGGTAAAAAGATATATTAGATTGTAATAGATTGGATAAATATATGACACAAGAACACAAAATAAAAATTACAGCAAGGTATTTTTTGGTTTTTGGATAAAAAGATCTGAAAACAAACTCGGCAAAAAGATATATCGAAAAGCAATATGTTGGAAAAGTAGACCTGGGGGCCGTAGGTTTCACTAGTGGCTTCTCTCATGAGTATAGCACACGGTGGCTAAACAAATTACTATTAGGCAATTGATAGAAGATCAAATAACCATGAAGATATCCAAGGCAATGATCATTATATAGGCATTATGTCCAAGATAAGTAGACTGAAACGATTCTTCATCTACTACTATTACTCCACACATCGACCGCTATCCAGCATGCATCTAGTGTATTAAGTTCATGGAGAAATGGAGTAATGCAATAAGAACTATGACATATATAGACAAGACCTATTCATTTAGGAATAGACCCCATATTGTTATCCTTAATAGCAACGATACATGCGTGCCTCGCTACCCCTTCTATCACTGAGAGAGGACACCGCAAGATCGAACCCATCACAAAGCACCTCTTCTCATGCCAGGAAAAATCGATCTAGTTGGCCTAACTAAACCAAAGATTTGAAAGAAATATGAGGCTATAAGTAATAATGCATATAAGAGATCAAAGAATACCCAAACAATATTTCATGGATAGAAACTGATCATGAACTCAAAATTCCTCGGGTCCCAACAAACACACCGCAAAAACTCATTACATCAAGTAGATATCCAAGAAACCACTATATTGAGAATCAAAAGAGAGAGAGGAAGAAATCTAGCCACTGCCTATAGACCCGTAGGTCTATGGTGGACTACACACGCATCATCGGAGGCGCACCAATGAAGACGATGCATCCCTCTGTGATGGTGTTAGATTGGATCTCATGGTTCTGGAACTTGCGACGGCAAGAATTGTGTTTTTCGACTCCCCTAGGGTTTTTGGAATATTTGGGTATTTATAGAGCTGGTAGGTGGCGGAGAGGCATCCTAAGGAGGTCACAACCCACCAAGCCATGCCAGGGGCCTGTAGGGCGCCCTAGTGTCTTGTGGCCTCCTCGGCCCTCCTCTCTGGCACTTCTTTGTCCCACTAGATGAAATATGGCCCAAAAAAATCTCCAAAATGTTTCACGGTGTTTGGATATCGCTTGGTACTGATATTCTGTGAAGTAAAAAACAAGCAAAAACAACAACTAACACTTGGCACTATGTAAATAGGTTAGTCCCAAAAAATGATATAAAGTTACTATAAAATGATTGTAAAACATCCAAGATTGATAATATAATAGCATGGAACAATCAAAAATTATAGATACATTGGAGACGTATCAGTCACATTATTTTTCGGGCCAGGCCCATATAATTTCGAAATACCACTTTATAGGGTGTTTTTAGATCCCTATGTGTGGGGAAACTGAGTTAGGGTTGGTTTCAGACCCATCCTCCAAGGGGTCACGAAATTCCTTCGCTATTCCCCCATATATACAGCCCTTAGGGAGCCGTTTAGACTTGGGTTTTGTTTATATTACAAGTTCACCATAGTTGCAACTTCGCGTCCTTCGTTTGTGTCCCACGACCAGACCAAGACGTTAGAGAACCCCACTTTCATCAATAAATATTTCCTCTTATATTCACAATATCCAGATTGCAATTTCAGTTTCTTGCTTGTTCTTCGTTTGCGTGCAGCAAATAGACCTTCGTGGTCAGGTTGATTGTGCACCGGCATGGTCAATAACCTTTTGGAGTTGGTTTAGCGATTGCAAGGCGTGACGTCCTCGCACGTTCGTAGTCGGATCATCAAAGTCTACTCCACCAAAAATGATAGCCACCATCTCATCGAAAGAGGGGACACCTCTGCCTCTATCATTCTACTCGTCGCATGCTTTTGAGAACATATGCTTCTTCTTTGCGGGTGTGGGCCCGACAGGCTCGACGTTGTCCTTGTTGGTAGGGTGGACGGTGGCAGCAGCCATGTATGTGTGTTGAGGGTGCACAACGCGTCCTTCTTACCACAATGGATGGTGATGATGCTGCTACAGCCCGGGATCTTGACAGTGTTTTAGGTGTGGTGTGTCACCTCCATGAATTTGGCGAGCGTGGGTTAGCCCAAGATAGCATTGTAGCGTAGGACGACGTGCTCCACGTCGAAATCAATGAGCTCGGTGCGGTATTTCTTGCGGCTACCGAAGGTGACTGGAAGGCGCACTTGCCCCATTGGCAAGATGGAGACATTGGTCATGCCCAACAAGGGCCACATCGGCATCAAATACTTGTAGGGCACTTGGAGCTTTGTTTTCCGCCACTAGTAATCAACAACCCTTGTGGACTTGGGGTGGTCGTTGGAGTCAAAGGATATTGTGTATTGTGACCACTTGAGGGCCTGGAGGCCTCCATTCTTCGGAGGGTTGCATTAACCTCGCGGGAGAACTGCTTGAAGTGTCGGTTGGATGAGGGGGCTTAGTCCCCTCCAAGGATGCAGGCCACCTCGTGAGGCTCCTTATAGCCCCCCGCGTCTTTGTCATGAAGGTTACCGTTGTTCCTGCCGGAGCACGGGGGGCGGCGTTAGCCTGAGAGTTGCCCTGCTCAGGTTGATTCCTCCATCCCTGCTAGTAGTTGTTGTTGTTGCGGTCGCCCCAGCGACCATCATTGTGGCCTTCACTGCACTTGTTGCGGTCACCGCGTCAGACCTAGTGGTCATGGAGAAGTAGCGCAAGCTCTTTGTAGTCCTCGGTGTTGTGACAATGCATGTTGTGGTTGGTGCAGAAGGGGCAATTATCCTTTTTGGCCTCGTCGCGATCGCACCCGCTCTTTTGCTCAGGCTCTGCCGCAAGTATGGTGGGGCCCTTGCGCTTGGTGTCCTTGCTATTGGACTTGGCGGCATCGGGCGCCACATCAGGCTTATTGTGGGCGAAGAGGTGGCCCTCTTCAGCATTGGCGCACTTGTCGGCGAGGTTAAACAGTGTGACCACGTTGTCGAGCTCATCGTCGCTAGAGAGTTTCTCAAGCATCCTGACTTCTGTGTCATACGGGGCAAGCTCGTGGTTGTTGATCTTTCATACTTAGATGGGGGAAAGGGAGAAATCACGAGAGAAAATAGGAACTCAAGAACGATCTCTGAAGACACATCCACTAAAGCACACAAACACATGAGATACATAGATCCAAGATCAACAAGAGGATACACGTAACCGGAAGTCTCCCGCTTCGAAGGAGGGGCCTTCAAATCTCGTGGGATCTTCCCTTGATGGGGGCCTTGGCATCCACTTTGCATATTTTCTCAAAGAGGTGGTCAATTCCATGGGAGAAGGAAGTATATGGAGCTATGCTCAACAATGTCAAGTACTAAACATAAGCTCACCCTAAAACGGAGGTAGAAGAAGAGTATTTATAGTTAGGTCAAAATAGAAGGGTGAAGGGTTACATGGGCCTCGGGCCTGAGTGGCTGCGCGCACGCAGGCCGGAAGTTCCATGTCAGGATGAAAGTTCCAGGTGCCAGAAGTTCAGGGCAGGTTCCGGGCCGGTTCCGGGCTCTCCAGAGAGTTGATGAGAGCATCAACACAATTGTTACATCCACAGCCCTTGGGGCTATACATACTGGACCAACCGCTAGAGTTGGCGCACGTCAATTGAATTACCAGTTACTTTCATTTCTTGGAAATCCTTCTAATGTTCATGAACATATGATGTTGCCTAAATGAGGTACTTTTGTTTTACTTATGAATGAAGGACCTAGCATGGACAAGAAGGATGGCCATTGGAGCGGGATCAAGCATGAAGAAGAAGGTGTGCATGCGGGCAAGAACAATGTAATTTTCCAGTGGTGATTTTTCACACTTTGAAGCCACCATAAGGAGAGCATGAAGGCTTGGACGAAATATACAAGACACCACTTCATAAATTTTGTCCATAGGCTATTATAGGTGCTCCATCACCTTATTTTGGGCCAGGCCCATGTAATTTAGAAATACTACATTATAGGCTGTTTCTAGAGTCTGTATGTGTGGGGAAACTGAGTTAGGATTGTTTTCGGTCCCCTCCTCCTAGGCGTCACGAAATTCCCTCTCTATTCCCCCATCCCTTAGGGAGCCGTTTAGACTTGGGTTTTGTTTAGATTACAAGTTCGCCATAGTTGCAACTTCACATCCTTCGTTTGTGTTCCATGACCCAAGATGTCACAGAAGCCCACTTTTGTCAATAAAGCTTTCCTCTTATATTCGCAATATCCAGATTGCAATTTTAGTTTCTTGCTTGTTCTTCATTTGCGTGCAGGAAATAGACCCTCGTGGTTAGGTTGATCGTGCTCCGGAGTGGTCAATAACCTCTCGGAGTTGGTTTAGCGATTATCAAGGTGTGATGTCCTTGCACGTTCATAGTCGGGTTGTCAAAGTCTACTCCATCGAAAATGATAGCCACCATCTCATCAAAAGACTGGGAAAACTTTGCCTCCAGCAAGTGGTATCAGATTTCCAGGTTGCTCGGTGAGGTTTTACCAGATTTTCTTAGTCTAGATCGCATCTGTTATTCATACCTATAGTCCATGAGAAATCCACAAAAATATTAGGGTTAGTTCATCCAATCCGAACCAATCTAGGCCTTTTGCAATTTTTTGTTTGGTGTTTTTCTTTGTTGAATTTGTGGTTGTATCGTCGTGTTCAGTTGTTGGTCTTAATGTCTAGTCCTTTAGACTTTCGAGTTCATTTCACATGTTGTCACGCCGCCACCGCACCATCTTCATCGCAGCCCATATACCATCACCACTCATAGATTCCCCAGCATTCCATGTTCCACCGCCTGTACAAATATCCTCCACTAGTCCAAGTTCTGGCAGATCATATCCTAGTCCAGTATTTACTCCTTTCTTGTTGATTTATAGATCATGCGATACTACATGTCTTGGGCAAGGTAGACTCCCCAACTTCTGTGATACCCGCAGAAGAGAAATAGGTCCAGTTTAAAAAGCACTAAGTCTGGAAAATTCTGGCTAGGCAGTTTTTAGACCATTCTAAGACTTTTGCAAAAAAAAAGCACAAAAAAGATTCATAGTGTGCACCTTGCTTGTTTACGTGCAGCGCCGTGATTTTGTTTTTGTTCTAGGCTCGCGTATCTAGCATGGTATAGCCTAGGAACAACATGGTATCGTTGTTGAGTGTCTTTCCAACTTTGCATCTCTAAACTAATTATTGCCGACCCTTTTTGCTACCATGTTATAAGCCTTCCCAGCTCCACATACATCTATGTTGTGTGGTTGACACCACTTGGCAATCGCTCTATCCAAGCTTTGAGAGTTTTCACTACAACTGTTGTAGATCACCACCTGCTAGTGAGTAAGAACTGTTAAGAATTTGTGATTTGCTTGACAGATTTGTGACACGCCACGACCACCACCACCACTTCCTAGTATTCCATAGGTTCATATTCTTATGTGTTCCTATTACTGCTAACAATGATAGGATCACAAGCCGACGAGATCGAATGGGAGGTGATGACCAACAAGGAGCTCCATTATAAATTCCATGAAATGATGGCCGACCAGGTACAAGACTTCGTGACCAGCCTTGGAGAGGCCATGGAGAAGCTAGACGGTTTGGAGAAGACATTCGACACCAAGATGGACGCCAAGTTCAATGAGGTGATGTCCCATCTACCACCACCAGTTGCAGCTACTGTCCCTCTCCAAGGACGAGCGCGATGTGTGCCTCTCGACCAAGGCCAAAATTCTGGTGTCGCTGATACTACTGCTACTATTGTTGTTTCTATGGTTGCTGCTGTTACTATCGTTGAGCAGAATGAGGACTATGATGGTGATTACGATGATGAGGGAGAGGTTGCCCCAAATCATCCGCTAGGGCAACCACCACCACATGCACCAAGTCGTCCACATGGCTACAATTGCAAAGGTATAGTTTCACCACCCCCTTAGGTATAGGATCATGACCACCTCCCTAAGCTTAAATTGAATATTCCTACTTTTGATGGTATATATGTTCCTGATATATATCTTACTTGGAGGTAGAAACAAAACAACATTTTACATGCTTACAATTTCCTAAGGATAGACGTGTTGCTGCTGTTGTTTGTACATTCACTAGTTTTGCTTGTGTTTGGTGGTCTGGACATTGTAGAATACATCATGCTAATATTCCAACTACTTGGGCTGCTTTGAAAACTGTTATGCATAATCATTGGGTTCCACCATATTATCAAGGTGAATTTCTTCAAAATTTGCAGCGTTCAAGACTAGGAAAAAATTCTATAGAAGAATATTATAAGGAATTACAAACTGGCATGATTAGATGTGGTATTCTTGAGCAGAATTAAGCTACGCTTGGACATTTTATGGGTGGATTAAATAGAGAGAATCAGTCTATTCAAGAGTATAAGGAGTATAACACTATCACTCGTTTATTCCATCTTGCATGGAAACTTGAACTGAAGTGTAGGATCGACACGCCATGGCAAGAACTAATTTTTCTGTAGGTTGAGCTTTCTCATGGACACCATGTACATCATATAATTTCGCACGTCCTACTACAGCACCAGCTACTTCAGCCACCAACTCCAACAAAGATACAATAAAACGGGCACAACTATTAGCCTCCAGCAAGGGCACAACTTCGGGGCCTACATAGATCTCTTCTTCATCCATGATATCTACAGGGCAAACACATTAGGTTGTATGTCATTGTTGCAAGGGCAGAGGTCACTTTGCGAGAGAATGCACATCTAGGCGTGTGATGATTGTTACTGAGGATGGTGGACATGCCTCTGCTAGTGATTATGATGCGAAGACTTTGGCTCTTATTGCAAGTGAAGAACAGGGTGCCGAGGATACAAAACAAGAAAGACACTACATGGCTGCTGACTATGTGGACATGTATGAAAGTTTAGTTTCTCGACATTTCTCAGTGTGCAGGTTACATAGGATGAGCAAAATCAGAGGCACAACTTGGTCCATAGAAAGGGTGTTGTGAAGGAGCGTTCTGTGCGCGTTATCACCGATGGAGGGAGTTGCAATAACTTGCCTAGCATGGAGATGGTGGAGAAGTTGTCGCTAACCACGAGACAACATCCCCAACCATATTATATCCTATGGTTCAGCAACAATGGCAAGATTAAGGTAACACGTACTATTCGTGTGCACTTTAGCATTGCTACATATTCTGATTATGTTGATTGTGAGGTGCTACCCATGCAAGCATGCTCCGTTTTACTTGGTAGACGATGGCAATTTGACAAATATTCTATACACTATGGTAGGACAAATCAGTATACTCTTGTTCGTAAGGATACAAATATAACTTTGCTTCCTATGTCTCCTGAAAATATTATGAAAGATGACATTACTAGAGCTACTAAAGCAAAACATGAGCAAAGTGCGAGTGAAAATGAGATTGTGGCAAAGGAATTTGAGCAACATAATAAGCCTAATAAACCATCATCTAGTGTTGCATTTGAAATAAAACTGAAGAGTGGTTGTTTAGTATCCACTAAATCGGATATTACTGATTTGGATATTACTACATATGTTTGCTATGCTTTCGTATGCAAAGAGGTATTATTTTCATTCTAGACATGTCTCCCTCTTTGCCTCGTGCTGTCATTAACATTTTGCAGGAGTTCGCTGACGCCTTTCCACAAGACGTGCCACCGGGAGTACCACCTATTAGAGGGATTGAGCATGAGATTGACTTAATTCCCAGTGCATCGCTACCCAACCGTGCACCATACTGTACAAATCTAGAGGAGATGAAGGAGATTATGTGTCAAGTATAGGAGCTGCTCGACAAAAGTTATACACATGAATCTCTTAGTCCTTGTGATGTTCTTATTATTATAGTACCAAAAAGTATGGTACAACGCGTATGTCTGTTGATTGTAGAGGCATAAATAATATTACTATTTGTTATCGTCATCCTATTCCTAGGCTAGATAATATGCTTGATGAATTTAGTGGCTCTACAATTTTCGCCAAAGTTGATTTGCATACTGGATACCATCAAATTCGTATGAAATTGGGATGAATGGAAAACAACATTTAAAACTAATTTTGGATTGTATGAGTGCTTAGTCATGCCTTTTGGGTTAACTAATGCAACTAGCACTTTCATGAGACAAATGAACCAGGTTTTATGTGCTTTCATTGGATGATTTTTGGTAGTATACTTTGATGATATACTGATTTATAGTAGATCTTTGGAGGAATACTTGGATCATTTGCTTGTTGTTTGCTCTACGTGATGCACGTAACCTTGGGAAGTGCACCTTTTGCACCGACCGAGTATCTTTTCTTAGTTATGTTGTTACACCACGGGGAATTGAAGTTGACAAATCCAAGATTGAAGCTATTTAGAGTTTGCTGCAACCCAAAACGGTCACACAAGTCATGAGTTTTCTTGGACTTGCTGGTTTTGTAGGCATTTTGTCAGGGATTTTAGCACCATTATTGCACCTCAATGAGCTTACAAAGAAGGAAGTTCCTTTTGGTTTGGGTACCGCACCGGAAGAAGCCTTCGCGATATTGAAAGATAAGTTAACACATGCTCCTTTACTCCAACTTCCAGATTTTAATAAGACTTTTGAGATTGAATGTGATGTTGTGGAATTGGATTAGGAGGTGTGTTATTACAAGATGGTAAACCTGTTGCATACTTTTCTGAAAAATTGAGTGGGCCTAGTCTGAATTATTGTACTTATGATAAGGAATTAGATGCTCTTGTTGAGACTTTGGAAACATGGCAAAATTACTTATGGCCCAAAGAATTCGTCATACATTCTGATCATGAATCTTTGAAACATATTAAAATTCAAGAAAAATTGTACCGTAGACATGCTAAATGGATTGAATTCACTGATAGTTTTTCGTATGTCATTAAATACAAGAAGGGTAAATAAAATGTTATTGCTGATGCATTATCTCTTCGTTATACTGTGCTTTCACAACTTGAATTTAAACTATTTGGTTTGGACACCATCAAAGATCAATATATGCATGATGCTGAATTTAAAGATGTGTTGGAGAATTGTAAATAAGGGAGAACATGGAACAAGTTCGTCATTAATGCTGGATTTGTATTCCGTGCTAACAAGCTATGCGTTCCCGCTAGCGCCATTCATCTTTTGTTGTTGTAGGAGGCGCAAGGAGGAGGATTAATTGGACACTTTGGCGTGAAGAAGAAATAGGACATACTTGCTATGCATTTCTTTTGGCTAAAGATGATACAAGATGTTGAGCGTTTTGTTGCTTGTTGTACTACATGTCAAAAGGTTAAGTCACGATTCAATCCTCATGGTTTATATATGCCCTTGCCTGTACCTTGTATTCATTGGGAAGATATCTCTCTGGACTTTGTTTTAGGTTTACCTCAAACAAAGAAGGGGAGGGATAGCATATTTGTTGGCATGGATAGATTTTCAAAAAATGGCACACTTTATACCATGTCATAAAAGTGATGATGATGCTAAAAAATTTATTTGTTCTTTCATCAAATTATTCGCTTGCATGGTGTGCCAAATACAATTGTTTCAGATCATGATGCTAAATTTCTTAACCACTTTTGGAGATGTTTATGGGCTAAGTTGGGGATTAAACTACTTTTTAGTACTACATGTCACCTCCAAACTGATGTACAAATTGAAGTAGTCAACAGATCATTATCTACTATGCTTAGGGCTGTTTTGAAGAATAACTTGAAAATGTGGGAAGAATGCTTGCATCATATTGAAGTTGCTTAAAATATTTCATTGCATTCTACTACTAAGATGTGACCTTTTGAAATTGTGTATGGTTGCCTACCTCGCGCACATATTGATTTGTTGCCTCTTCCATCTTCGGAGAAGGTTAATTTTGATGCTAAATAATGTGCTGAATTGGTATTAAAAATGCATGAGATATTGACGTGTCTTGAGACTATGTCGGTATTTCCCCAAAGAGGAAGGGATGATGCAGCACAACGACGGTAAGTATTTCCCTCATTTATGAAACCAAGGTATCAATATGTAGAGGAAGATCATCCACCCACATAGACAGCACCTACACACAAATAACAAATATTTGCAACCCGACACGTAAGAGAGGTTGTCAAGCTCTCAACGATAAAAACATAGATTAGGTAATGATAGTTTTGGCAAATAGGTCTTGCAAGAACACATAAAAAATAAGTAAACAAAAAGTGCAGCAAGGTATTTTTGGGTTTTTGGATTAATAGATTTGAAAACAAAAGGAAAAATAGTAGATCGGAAAGCAATTTGATGGAAAAGTAGACCCGGGGGTCGTAGGTTTCACTAGTGGCTTCTCTCATGAGTATAGCGCATGGTGGGTGAACAAATTACTGTTGGGCAATTGATCGAAGATCAAATAATGATGACGGTATCTAGGCAATGATCATTATATAGGCATCACGTCCAAGATAAGTAGACCGAATGTTTCTGCATCTAGTTTTTTTACTCCACACATCGACCGCTATCCAGCATGCAACTAGTGTATTAAGTTCATGGGAAAATGGAGTAATGCAATAAGAGCGATGACATGATGTAGGCAAGATCTATTCTTGTAGCAATAGACCCCATCTTGTTATCCTTAATGGAAACAATACGTGTGGGCCTTGCTGCCCCTTCTGTCACTTGGAAAGAACACCGCAAGATCGATCCCATCACAAAGCACCTCTTCCCATGGCAAGAAAAATCGATCTAGTTGGCCTAACTAAACCAAAGATTCAAAGAAGAAATGCAAGGCTATAAGTAATCATGCCAATAAGAGATCAAAGAAGACTCAAATCATATTCATGGACAGAAACTAATCATGAACTTAAAATTCATCGGATCCCAACAAACACACCGCAAAAGTCATTACATCAAATAGATCTCCAAGAGACCATTGTATTGAGAATCATAGAGATAGAGCAAGCCATCTAGCTACTACCTACGTACCCGTAGGTCTATGGTGGACTACTCACGCATCATCGAAGAGGCACCTATAATGAACATGAACTCCTCTATGATGGTCTTAGATTGGATCTCGAGGTTCTCGAACTTGCGGCGGCTGGAATTGTGTTTTGTCGACTCCTAGGGTTTTCTGAATATTTGTGAATTTATAGTGCCAATAATTGGTAGAGGGGGTCCCAAGGTGGGCACCACCCACCAGGCCATGCTAGGGGTCTCTGGCACGCCTTGGTGGGTGTCCCCACCTCGGGCCTCCTCTCTGGTAGGTGATTGGCCCATCTGGTGTCTTCTGGTCCAAAAAAATCTCCAAAAAAATTCTGGACGTTTGGGCTTCGTTTGGTACTGATTTTCTGTGAAGTAAAAAACTAGCAAAACTAGCAACTGGCATTTTGGCACTATGTCAATAGGTTAGTCCAAAAAAATGATATAAAGTTGCTGTCAAATGATTGTAAAACATCCCAAATTGATAATATAACAGCATGGAACAAGCAAAAATTATAGATACGTTGGAGACATATCAGCATCCCCAAGCTTAATTTCTACTCGTCCTCGAGTAGCTAAATGATAAAAATAGAATTATTGATGTGGAATGCTGCCTAACATGTTCATCAAATATTATATTCTTTGTAGCATGGACATTTGTAGTTTGAGATGGTTCAAAGCAATAGTCTAGTTTTGACATGAAAACTTTAATACTCAAGCATATCAACAAGAAACCATGTATTTCAAAATACCAACCATAAAGCAAGTTATCCCTAGCCCATCATGCTCAATCATTGATCCATTCATGATACACACTCAAATATTAGCTACACATAATGCTCAAGTGTGATCATAGTGCCTTCTAGTTGGTGCTATATAACAGAAGATGGAGACTCAAATTGAAAATAAAAATTGCATAAAGTAAACAGATAGGCCCTTCAAAGAGCGAAGTAGGGATGTGTAGAGGTGCCAAAGCTCAAGGTTTAAATTGATAGATAAAAATAGTTTCGGTGGCATGCCTTTCCTGTCAACGAAAACGACTAAGAGATTTCAATATCTTTCCATGCTAGATACATCATAAGCGGTTCCCAAATAGAAAATAAACTTTATTCCTTTTCCCACCATACTTTCACTTTCCATGGCTAGCCGAATCCACGGTTGCCTTCCATACCAACACTTTCCAAGGAATTTATTATTTGACAACATAAAATAAAAATAATCTTTCTTTCATTTCGGGACTGGGCATCCCTATTACCGCTGTACTCTCGTACAATGACAAGTAAATAAACACTCATCTTGAGAATAACACATCTAGCATGGAAAAATATGGCCACCCCCTACCCTTTCATGAGTAGTACGAGCACACAAAAAGGAAAATTTATTTTGAAATTTAGAGATAGCACATACAAATTTGCTTGGAACGGCATGGAAATACCGTATATAGGTAGGTATGGTGGAATCATATCGCAAAACTGGTTTAAGGATTTTGGATGCACAAGTAGGGTTTCTAGTTAGTACAAGTGAAAGATAGCAAATAGATTGAGAAGCATCCAACCAAGAAATGGATAAATCACATAAGCGAGCATTAATCGTAAGTAACACCAAATAATGCACCATATGTAGGATGTAATTTCATTGCATAACTATTGAATTTTGTGCTTGCATAGGAAATCACTAACCTTAACATCAATATTCTTACTAAGGACAATTATTCACTAACATAACTCACATATTACTATCGTCATGTCTCAAAACTATTACAAAGAATCAAGTTTTATTTTTCCAATGATCTGCATGAAAGTTTTTATTATATCCCTCTTGAATATCTATCACTTTGGGACAAGTTTCATATTGCAATTGCTTTTGACAAGCTCACATGGATATAAGTCAAGAACATGAGCATGCAAGTTTCATCTCTCAAAATAATATAAGTGAAGCATGAGAGGATTTCTTCAAACACATAAAAGCATGTCATGCTCAAAAAGATATAAGTGAAGCACTATAGCAATTCCATTGCTCAATAGATTTACGTGAAGCATAAAGAGCTATTCTAGTAAATCATAACATAATTTTGGCTATCTCAAATAGGTGTGTGCATAAAAGATAAAAAAGCAAATAAATCAAAGATACAAGACGCTCCAAGCAAAACTCATGATATGTGACGAATAAAAATATAATTCCAGGTAAAATACCGATGGTTGTTAGAACAAAGAGGGGATGCCACTCGAGTCATACACAAGCTTAGTTGCTTGTTACTCTTTGTATATTATCTTGGGGTGGTGTAGCACCCCCAATCTTAGTCTCTTCTTACTCCTCATTCCTTCATCCTAAAGGATTATCTTGGCACAAACACTAAATAAAACATAAAAACACAATCATAACAAAACCATAATTGTGCAAATACTCTAAAACAGAAAGGAAAATATATAAATATTTTATTCATTGGGTTGCCTCCCAACAAGCGCTATCGTTTTACACCCCTAGCTAGGTATAACGCAAAGATTCAAGTATTGTCATCCTTAGTTTTCACTCCATAGAAGCACCTCATGATTTATTCATATGGTGGCTTAATTATTTTTCTAGGGTAGTGTTCCATACCCTTTCTAAGTGGAAACTGAAATTTAATATTACCTTCTTTCATATCAGTCACGGCTCCTATAGTGCGTAAAAACGGTCTACCAAGTATGATGGGACAAGACGGGTTGCAATCAATATCAAGAAAATAAAATAAATGGGCACATAGTCCTATTTACAAGAACAAGAACATCATTAATTCTTCCCAAAGTCTTTTTTTAGTAGAATCCGCCAAGTGCAAATTAAGAGAACATTCTTCAATATTGGTAAGACCAAGCACATCACATAAAGATTTTGGAATTGTAAAAACACTAGCACCAAAATCACACAAAGAAAAACATTCATAATTTTTAATATTGACTTTAATTTTAGATTCCTACTCTTCATGCACTTTTCTAGGAATAGAAATGTCTAATTCCAACTTTTCTTATAAGGATTTCATCATGGCATCAACAATATGTTTAGTAAAAGCTTTATTTTGTTCATAAGCATGGGGTGAATTTTTCATGGATTGCAGCAAAGAAATACAATCTACCAAGGTGCAACTCTCATAATTAAAGTCTTTGTAATCAAAAATAGTGGGCATATCACTAGTTAAAGTTTCGACCTCTCCAAACTGTAACATCCCAAAATTTCATTTTTGGAATGTTATGAAATATAGATATGCATCCTCATCACATTGTTTGAATGAAATTAATTGTTGAAGTTCTTCTTTTAAAATTCTGAAAGGCCATTTCAATTTTTCCATATACTTGTTTCTCCTATTTGAAAACCCCTGGAAATATTCAAAAAAGAGAGGAGTAACATGACACTCCACACCGGGGGAATCTTGGTGAAATAATTGAACAATAAAACCAGGGGGTTATTTGAAAATTCATTTGCAAAAGAATTTAAAAATCAATTAGGCATTTTCTGAAAAATAATTTTTTAAAGTATTCATTTTGATAGAGGAAAAATGTTCATTAAATAGCATTTACTTCCCTGATCCCTTTGATATATATATTCGCTATGTTTGGAAATAATTTGAATGCATTAAAGGGGTTTTAAACACTCTGGAAAATAGAAAAGGAAACGGATTTAAAGCGTTTAATTAGAAACCGACCGGCCACAGCCTTTAAGTCCCGAACTCACTCCGGATCGTCCACCGACGCGCTAACCTCGCCCTCTCTCTCATTGTCGCGTGGGACCCCCGACCGCTAGCGAGATTCCCACGCTCACCTTCCTCCTCACGCGAGACCACCTCGTCG
Source organism: Hordeum marinum (assembly GCA_022496015.1). Classification (NCBI taxonomy): domain Eukaryota; kingdom Viridiplantae; phylum Streptophyta; class Magnoliopsida; order Poales; family Poaceae; genus Hordeum; species Hordeum marinum. The sequence goes on along the minus strand of JAAAWK010001168.1, from coordinate 607,882 downwards.
GAGATCCCTCCTCCGCTGATCTCTCTCCTCTCTCTCCCTCTCCCGACCCCGCACCTGGCCAATAAAAGCCACTGCCTTCTCCGCTGTCCGTTCCACCCCGAGCACCCCTGCCCACGCCCACAAACGCCACCACTCCACCTCGCCGGAGTTCGGCCATCCACCGAAGCTCCCCGAGCACGAGGTCGTCGCCTCCGTCGTCCCCAGCCTCGTCTGACGCCACCATTCGACGCCGGATCTTCGCCACAGTCGCCTGAGCTCTTCGGATGCCGCCCCCGACCACTGCACGACCATCTCCGACCACCTCCGATGTCCGACCAATGTCGGCCTCGCCGGAAAACCTCGACCCCCCCTCTGTAAGCCACCGCACCCCCGTAGCCGTCAGATCTAGATCCAACGTGTAAGATTAGAAGGATTATAACGCCAAAACGTTTTCTTCTAAGTTTCGGTCATCCGCCCGCAAACACCCACGCGCACGCATTAGCAACCAATAGGAAGCCGCCACGTAGCCCTGTCCGTTCGCTAGGAATTTTGTTCTTTTTTGTTTTGTTTTAGAAAACAGAATGTTTTCTATTTTTGTTTTAGTTGTAACTTTTAAACTAATTAGTCTTTTTAATTGATTCTTTTTGCATTAGGTCACAAATTTCATGTAGTTTCATCCTATAGTCTTAGATTTCAAATTTGACCTTTAAAATTTGAATCTAACCAAATTTGCTTAAATTACTAAAATATGTATAACTAGAGTTTAAAAATATATTTTTGTATGAATCTTTTTGCCACGTGTTTGCATTAGTTAGACCTATCATCCTACATAGTTTGAGAATTTTTAGGATGAATTTGGTTAGGGTATTTAACAAAAAACAGAATTTTTTTAGTTCTTAATAGAGTTTAGTTAGTTTGATTTTAGTTTAGTTTGAATCTGAGTTAGTTTAACTTTTGTTTTTAGTTTTCATTAGGTTATTTTGTTTCAACATTAGGTGCAATAACTTGCAATTAATAAAAATAATTTTTTAGTTTATACCTTATTGTTATAGGAAATCTTTATTCTTTTCCATTAGGTATAGTTTTATAAAGCAATTTAATTTTACTTTTCACAAATATTTTAGGAGATTTAATTCTGTTTTCTAATAAAGAATCTTAGTAATTCTTTTCTGTTAAGTAATATTATGTTAAATAATAATAATAATAATAATAATTTTGTTTCATACTCTAATGTTATAGGAAACTCTAGTTATCTTCATTAAGTGGTGTTTTATAAAAATTATATTTTTAGTAGCAATTCGTTTCACAAAAGTTTTAGTGGATTTAATTCTGTTTACTAATATAAATTTTATTATTTTCTTCTCTGTTAACTATTGTTTTGTTATTAAAAATAAGTTGTTGGTCTTATTTTATATTAGTAGTAGTTTTGACACTAAAAATTGGTGAGTCAAATATTGGTTTTGAATTTTTCTCTTGAGTGTTACTATTGAATTGTTTTAGTTTAATCTTGCTGATTGTGTGAGTTGTATGATTAGTTGTATGCTTCTTGTGTGCTTTGTTTGATTCGTTAGATCATCCGGAGTGCGAAGCTTGTTATCCAGAGTCACTTGAGTACGAGGATCGTCAGCAAGGCAAGTCACTTTGATCATGTTTAGCCAGATTTTATTGCATTAGTTCTACCATCTCCCTAATTGCATGCATAAATTGGATACATGGTTACTTGATGTAGTATCATGTGGTAGGCACCCCTCAACCCTTTGACACATTGGCCCCGGGAAACGTTGATTTAATTTTGCTATGCTATTAGTAGACGGGGTTGGTTGTGTGATTCATGAGAGTTGTGAGATAATAATTTCAAGACCTACAAGATGAACAAGACTTCAAGACTCTGAGTTTTCAACATACCTCTGGGTGGATGATGGTTGAACTACGCCCTGGAGAAACCAGTGGTTAGCCTAGGTGTTGCTGGAGAAGTGCCAGTATTCATGCGGAAAGGTCCACCCAGGCACAAAGAGATGGATGGATGCTTCAAGACCCAAGGCTTACCTGCATAGCCATTAGCCATTATGGGCTCTGGCTTGGTTGGATATTGTGGTGACCCTGGAAAGGTGATGCTACGAGATGTAGAAGAACGGTAGGAAAGGATGGGCACCGACAGAGTCTCACGGGAATCATTTAGAAGACCATGTTTTGGTCATCCGTTTCTCAAACACCCTGAAGTGCGAGAAATCCAACGGAGGCGATCAAATCTTGTGAGGAACGTGTGCAAAACTCTACAGAGTACCCAAACCTAATCGATTAGCCGTGTCCACGGTCATGGACAACTTGAGCTAAAGGAACTGAAACTATCTGGAATTCTCAGCACAAATAATTATATTGATGTGGGTATTAATGACAACTTGGGTATGAGAATTGGTTGGTGGAACCATCTCATTAATCAACCAACATTGTAGTAATAACTTTTGCCCTCTCTTGTTGTAGGAAAAATTGGCTTTATGCAAAACTTACTACCCCACCTGCCATATATGCATATAGAATAGATGATTGCTTTACACCCCTCTTTCGTGACATTGTCGGCATATTCAATATGCTGACCTACACAGCTGCAACGTATCATGTTGCAGAGTACTTTTCCGACTAGGAGTGAGGATACGCTCTACGCTCGGTGAGATGCCCTTGGAGTCAGATGGACTCAACTACCTTTGAAGCTTCCGCAAGACTTTGGTTTAGTTTATCTCATGAGTTGGCCTTCAGCCACTTTATTGTAATCCTTTTTGTAATAAAGGACTCGATATGATATTTCGATTAATAAAGCTGTGTGATTTCCCTTTGATATATACATTGATGTACCGTGTGTGTACCAGCATGATCATGAGATGGTATGGAAACACCGGAGATTCGACCTTTCAGGTCAGGTCGCTACAGAAATGGTATCAGAGCACACGCTGACCGTAGGACATAACCTCTAGGATTGGAAAAGCCTTAGGATTTTTTTCTATTGTCTTCCAAATTCTTATATTCTCATCTGCTCGTTTCTGACTTCCCTCTGATTTATTTCAAAATTTATAGATGGCCACCTTCACCCCAGTTTTGATCACGGAGTTTTGTCATCCTGACGCGACGATGCCCTTTGGAAAGGAGCTGGTGAAGATCGTCAGGGACGTAAGGATCGCTTTGCCAAGCATCACCGGGAATCCTATCATGTCTTTTCCACAAGACGGTCGCTATAGGATCGAGGTGCACATCCCCGGAAATACCTTTGGAAATCGTAAAGAACCCATCGACTTCAAGTTTGTGGCACCAAGCTGGATTCTTGGGAGGGACATGGCAATTCACCGTGCCCTTGGATGTATTCAGGAGGAATACAGGGGTGGCCCCATTTCGCTAAACCTTCGCATGGTTTGCCGCAGGGATGCCAATGGAAATATCATAAACACCCCCACTAGAGACTCTACCATTTCCTATATCCAGACTTTGGAAACTCACATCAGGACTCTGGAGCTTCGGGTATGCGCAGACACGAAGACGATCAAGAGGTTTATGAACTACGAGATTGACCTCGAAGCTGACCTACGGGAAGCCAAGTACGAGCATGAGCATGAAGTGAAGGATTTCTTAGAAAGGATAGAGAAGCTGAACACTCGCATTGCAACTCTGGAGGAATAGCTGGACATGGGGGAAAATCTTCACCCAGAAGGAGATGTGGCTCCTTTGATCAGCAACGATGATGACTATGAGGAGAGCGTCACCGGAGGACCCACGACCATGTACTTTTGAGGAGAACTTTAGTCATGCCCCCATGTATCTTTATTTTCGTTGTTAAAACATAGGTCGATGCTTAGTTTGGTTTGAGACTTGTATCTTGATGTTTGATCCTTGAGTTGAATAAATGAATGAGTGTTTGATGTGATATGTTTGTTGCATTGCATATGGGTAGTGAAATTTTCTTTTAGGCCCTTGTTCTATTCTAATTCTCACCCCTCTGAAAACAGCAAGATGCCTCTGCGACGTGAGCCCTATTTCACCTTCCCGTCGGAACTCACACAACTCCTCCAGCAGCAGAATGCCCTAATGCAGTTGTTGATCCAGAACCAGGCCAATAACCACAACAACCACCCTCCACCTCAGGGAGACAACCTCACCCGTTTTCTGAGGCTGAATCCACCAACTTTCTCTAGCAGCACTGAGCCCATTGTGGCAGATGATTGGCTCCACAAGATGGAGAGAGAACTCATCACCGCTGGATGCACTGAGGCTAAAAAGGTGCGCTTTGCCGCCCATCAACTTGAGGGGGCTGCAGCATCATGGTGGGAGAACTACACCACCACGTACCCCATTGCTGGTGTGACTTGGGAGCAATTCAAGCTAGCTTTCCGAATTGCTCATGTCTCAGTTGGAGCCATGAGTCTGAAGAAGCGTGAGTTTCGCAACTTATGCCAAGGAAGTCGCTCCGTGGCGCAATATGTGGATGATTTCAGCATGTTGGCTCGTTATGCACCAGGAGATGTGGCCGATGATGCAGCCAAACAGGAGAAGTTCCTGGAAGGACTCAACGATGAGTTGAGCGTGCAGCTGATGATAGCTACTTTCAACAACTACCAGGAGTTGGTAGACAAGGCTCTCATCTTGGAGGGGAAGCAGCAGCAAATTGAAAACCGCAAGAGGAAGTATGGACAGGGGAAGTCTAACTCTGGAGCTCAACAAAAGCCCCGCTACTCCCCGTACTCAGGGAATACCGGATCAGGGACCGGTAAGTATGGAGGACACACTCATCACAAGCACAAACATGGAGGCCACAACCATGGAGGAAATGGGAATAATCGTCCCAACAATGGCAACTTCAAGAATGGCAATGGAAGTGGGAATGGCAACCAGCATCGTCCCGCTCCAGCTCAGAAGGATCTGAACCATATCACCTGCTTCAAGTGCCAGAAGACAGGGCACTATGCCACTGAATGCTCTCAAAACAAGCAGGGGAATGGAAACGGCAACAACAACGGCAACTCCGCAACTAAGAAGCCAAACCCTTTTCCCCGTGCTCAGGTGAACCACATTGATGTGGAAGAAGTCTATGATCAGCCCGAGACTGTGGTTGGTAAGTTTTTATTACATTCACGTCCAGTTATGGTACTTTTTGATTCTGGTGCAACTCATTCATTCATATCAAGGGTAGTTGTGGAAAAGTATGGTTTACCCACCAGAACCCTTAGTGAGCCCATTAAGGTCAATTCCCCAGGAGGTATGATGATGGCAGGGATAGGATGCCACGCATTGAAACTCCATATAGGAAACCATGTTTTTCCCACCGACCTCATCTTCTTAGAATCCCAGGGATTGGATGTAATCCTAGGCATGCATTGGACGACCAAGTATGAAGGAAACCTTGATTGCCCCAGCAAGTCTATTTTGCTCACCACCCCAGAGAACAAGAGGATTAAGTATGTATCCCGACGCACACAGATGAGTGCTCAGTTAAATTCCCTCACAGGAGTGGTTCAGGAGGAAGTCCCGGTGGTACAAGACTATCCATATGTATTCCCGGAGGAATTACCAGGCATGCCACCAGATAGAGAGATTGAATTTCTGATAGAGTTACTACCAGGAACAGCCCCAATTTCCAAAAGACCCTATCAGATGCCCGCAAATGATTTAGTAGAAATCAAGAAGCAGATTAAGGAGTTATTGGATAAGGGATATATTCGCCCAAGTTCTTCACCTTGGGGAGCCTCGGTTCTTTTGGTAGAGAAGAAGGATAAAACCTTGAGGATGGTAGTCGATTATCGTGCATTGAACGAGGTGACTATCAAGAACAAGTACCCTCTACCGATGATTAATGACTTGTTTGATCAACTAGTGGGAGCCAAAGTATTCTCCAAGATCAATCTTCGATCAGGGTATCACCAATTGAAAATTCGTGAACAGGATATACCCAAAACAGCCTTCACCATAAGATATGGCTTATATGAGTATACCATCATGTCTTTTGGTTTGACTAATGTTCCTGCCTATTTCATGAGTATGATGAACAAAGTGTTTATGGAGTATCTGGACAAGTTTGTCGTGGTGTTCATCGATGATATATTGATATTCTCCAAGAGCATGGAAGAACACAAGGAACACTTGCGTTTAGTTCTGGAGAAGCTTAGAGAGCATCAGTTATATGCCAAGTTCAGTAAATGTGCATTCTGGCTGACGAAAGTCGGATTCCTTGGAAACATTATTTCCGGAGATGGAATAGCAATGGACCCCGCTAAGGTTGAAGCAGTCACCGAGTGGAAGTCACCTACCTCAGTTAAGGAGATCCGTAGTTTTCTCGGACTTGCCGGATATTACCGGAGGTTCATTGAGAATTTCTCAAAGATTGCCAAACCCATGACGGAATTGTTGAAGAAAGAGTCTAAGTATATTTGGACTGAGGAATGTGAAGCTAGTTTCCAGGAGTTGAAGAAGCGTTTGGTCACAGCCCTAGTGTTGATTTTGCCAAATATTCGGAAGGACTTCCAGGTTTATTGTGACGCATCACGTCAAGGACTCGCAGAAGTACTCATGCAGGAGGGAAAAGTTGTAGCCTATGCATCCAGACAGCTACGACCTCATGTGTTGAACTATGCCACCCATGATTTGGAACTAGCAGCCGTAGTGCACGCACTCAAGACATGGAGACATTTCCTTGTTGGAAATAGCTGTGATGTTTACACCAATCATAAGAGACTCAAGTATATCGTCACGCAGAAGGAGTTGAACCTCAGACAGAGGAGATGGCTAGAGTTAATAAAGGACTATGACCTGAGATTGCATTACCACCCAGGAAAGGCAAATGTTGTAGCAGATGCCTTGAGTCGAAAGAGTTATGTGAACACACTCATAGCAGGAGGATTACCCCAGGAGTTAGCTGATGATCTCAGGGAGCTCCGGCTAGAGATAGTTCCAAAAGGATATGTTGCCACACTAGAGATCCAGTCCACCTTGACCGAAAGAATTCATGAAGCCCAGAAATCGGACAAGGAGGTAGCTGAGATAAATCAGAGAATGAAGGATGGAAAAGCTAAAGACTTTCCTGAAGATGAACAAGGTACTTTATGGTTTGAGAACCGAATCTATGTGCCCAATGACCCAGAGCTCAGGAAGTTGATACCTCAAGAAGCCCACAATTCACCCTACTCGATACACCCAGGCAACACCAAGATGTACCTGGATTTGAAGGAAAGTTACTGGTGGACAGGTATGAAGAAGGATATTGCCGAACATGTTGCGGTATGTGATGTTTGTCAGCGAGTAAAGGCGGAACATCAGAAACCAGCAGGGTTACTCCAACCTTTGCCGATACCCGAGTGGAAATGGGATAAGCTTGGTATGGACTTCATCACAGGATTACCCAGGACCCGTTCAGGTTATGATTCTATCTGGGTAGTGGTCGATATCTTGACCAAGGTGGCTCATTTCATCCCGGTGAAGACCACCTATACCAGTGCTAAGTTAGCCAAGATATATATGACCAGGATCGTATGTCTGCATGGAGTTCCAAGGAGTATCGTGCCCGATAGAGGAACACAATTTACCTCAAAGTTTTGGCATCAGTTACATGAAACTTTGGGTACAAGGCTGAAGTTCAGTACAGCTTTTCATCCGCAGAGCGATGGACAGACCGAGAGAGTCAACCAGATCTTGGAGGACATGTTGAGAGCTTGTGTGCTAGACTATGGGTCTAGTTGGGATGACAACTTACCTTACTCAGAGTTCTCGTACAACAACAGTTATCAAACTAGTCTGAAGATGGCCCCATTCGAAGCTTTATACGGAAGGAGGTGCAGAACACCATTGATGTGGGATGGTATTGGAGATCGAAAGCTTTTTGGTCCTGATCTTATCCAAGATTCTGAAGAAAGGTCAAACTGATTCGAGA